>JAZGLO010006685.1:2219366-2611866 GCA_036873155.1 Biomphalaria sudanica
GACGAAAAAAGATAGCTTAATCCGGCAGACAACTGGAATCGAAGACAAGCCTTATTCTATTTCCATAAGAAAGCATACATGTTCAATAGATTAGACAACATTTACGTATCTTTAGTATTTATTGAAATACCCATACAGTCGAATTCAATGACTTGGACCTCCGGATAATCAGATCAACTTCTTTTTGGACAGAAATCTAAAGAACCGAAACAAATCCGATGAAATTTTTATACCGTTTATCCTACATGTTTTGTTTTTTTAAATTTGTCTGTTGACAAAATTTGGAAAGATGAAAATTTGTCCAATAGATATACAGGTGTTTCGATTTAAAATGTTCACTCTGGAAGAGGCCAATGTGGGTATTAGGAGTTGTGGGAATGTTTGGATGTAACTCCAAAAACATAATCCGATTTAAAACTGTAGGATTATTTATCAACTAGTGTTGTTACCGGTCCTTGATTTGCAGCACCAAACTGCTGGTAGAAAACTAAACCGCTGTAGGCGTAATATAATAATAATAATAAGGCTTGTCTTCGAGTTCGAAGATTAATGAGGAATGCAGTATTTCCCGTGGTTACGCAGCCCCAGCTGTGACCTACATATTTTGCCACATCCAGGGTAAACGTAATATATCAACCAATGAAACTTCAAATAACTTGAGTAGCTTCTTTGTAAACAAAACTAAATATAACTTCATTTATAATATAGACAAAATTAAATTAATGACTTTATTAATAATATTTTTTAACAAAATCTCACTACAATTACACAACATGTCAGGCTCACGTTCTGTAGTCGTCTGTCCTAAGACCAAATGACGACAACTCCACCTATTGTTGCATCATTCACAACCTAACGCTAGCCTCTTTCCACCCTCGCCATAGAAACACTTACTCCATAACAACTTAAACACATACACATTTGAAAAAAAAAATCTTTTTTGAACAAAATAAACTTAATGTTTAATACAAATCTCTACAGGCTTTCATTATCTGAGTAAAAATAAACTAACTACAAAATAAATCCTAAGATGTTGAAGAATTGTCAACATATTTCATTTCGCCATTCCATAATGTTTTAGTAGCCCTTTCGTCAGCCGGCCACCTCCTTGCAATCCAATCTTCTAAAAATAGCATCTTTTCAAAGTACATGTATTACATCAGTCAACACACCCAACCACCCACACACCTCTCCACACAAACATCCCCACACACCATAACAATAGGCCTGGGTCGTAGAGGACCTGCATGGCGTTAAACATTTTCAACAGATGTTGCTATGAGGTTTATCTCTTCCAAGACTCTTGTCTAATACTTGCCAGTCGATGTTCAGTTGTAGGTCTCTACACATCATGACTAGATAGTTAAGTATTTAGCCAACAATTTTCCAGCAATGAAAAATGTTTGTTTGTAAAATGTTGTACATGTTTCGGATGTTCCTTCAGAGTAAAAGATAGTTTACTTTCTAGTCCAAACATCCCACAGGACGACGGGGGATGGCAGCGGGCAGGATTTAAACCTTCGACCATCGATAAATCCTAACGACAGTCCAGCGCGCAAACCGCACGATCAGGCAGCCATCCACCTTTACCTTTGTTGGACCGTTGGGGCACCACACAAGATCAATTGACCGTCCTGTGTCTTTTAACTTGGGAAATGGACGGAATCTCTTTCAATTACAGACCCGTTCATTCTTTCATGTTGTCTTCCCATTGCTTTGTTTTTTTGTTTGCCTCTTCTTTTTTTTTTCTGGTATTAGTCCCTAAAGGAAAAGCTTTGCGAGCCCCGTGGACCCCGTGATACACGTTTGAATTCCTTTTTTTTTATTAAAAAGAATGATTTATTTATAGAGTTCTTGAGTTGATAGGGACACATCCAGCATCAGAGTTCTTGTGTAGATATGGGCATGTGGGGCTCGTTAGCTTTGGCTTAGAGAAGGAAAACCATACCCAAACACGGGAAAGACTTCGGGAGTTTACAATGGGAGCACCAGATAGTAGATCCGGCTCCGGCCGAATATTCGGCCATTTTTTCACTATCCGGCCATTTTCGGCTTCTATCACTGAATATCACTGCTGGATAGTTGGCTCGATAGTAAAATTACACAATAGTACCTATATTTCTATTAATATGTATAAAGTAGATGTGATTTTATTTATGTATATTATGTAATGTATCATGGAATATTATAATTTAAATAAAGTGCTAAAAATATATGAATGTGTATTTGTTAATTTTTATTAAAAAGACAATGCGTGTTAATATAAATAGAAATGAAACATATTATTACAAGTGAGTCTGGTGTGAATGTATATTTTGGTTTTCTATAACTATAATGTTTTGTTTGGTGTAATGCACAAATTGTAATAGAAATTTCCTTATGGGTAATAATGATTATTATTATTAAAAATGCGCATTACATACATAACTGCAATGGTTGGTATATTTTTTTTACTTTGTCCTGACCTTGAGTGGGCTAATTAACTATGTCACGCTGACCAGACGTTTGTCTAGCTTTGCGGCTATATCTCCTGAGGTAGAGATGGACGAACTCCCACCCATTGTATTTGTCTAGTTCATAACATTGAGTGCATAGATAGACAGAAATGACGTAATGTCAACATGTCGACACCGAGGGAAACGAGTTTGTTTAATTGGTAGTAAATCTTAATTAGGAGGCAGGATTTGAACCCACACCTCTACATGGGTATTCGGGTATGAGTTAGTTTACTTGGAGAAAAATATCAATTATGGGTCTGGACGAGTGCTGAGTTTGTTTACTTAGGAGGCAGACCACACGAGGGACGTTTTTCTACACAAACCATCATTATCTTACTATGTTTCATAACCCAGTAAGCTATTAACTACTTATGTTGTAGGCCTATGGCCTATAAATTACAAACCGGATGACCAGTTGATGGTCTAAAATACATGAATATACATACATCTACCGTCTAAACGACCCAGTTTGCACTTTACTTTAGATAGATTTACATTAGTAACTAGCTAAATATACATTTACACTCCACACTCCTCCCCATTACAGTTGGTGACAGGGGCGCCCTAAAAATCTCGAATTTCAAAATCCCAGTCTCTACCGAGATTCAAACCCAGGACCCCAGGTTAGGAAGCCAAGCGCTTTAACCACTCAACCACCACGTTTACTCACCATGATTGACCAATTATTAAACTCTTGTTTGTGGTTGATAAGATATTAACTTAATGGTTTCATGCTCCCTAAAATGTAATATTCACTCAACTTAATTCTGTCTGGGCTCAACTGCAACGCTGGATGGCTCCATAAGTGATTACACAGTTGGATGACATCAGAAAGACATTTATGTTGTTAGGCCCCTAGTTTATATTATTAGTTATTTAGCGACGCACCATAGAAGACGTATATTGAACGGGACTAATGACGCTTGGGATATTTTGGGTTAGAGACTGGAAAATCAGTTAGCGATAGAATCCTCTAGGGTAAAGACGTGTTTTATTTGACAGAGACTCTGACTGTGGCCTTTTATTGGATTAAACTTATTATTCATTGTTCATCAGTGTTGACCACATCTTTTCACTAGTTAAAAATAGATGTGTGTTATCTTTGTGCTGTTATTTAACTACATTGAATACACCCGAACAAGAAACCCAAACGCTTGCTGAGTAATTGATTGAAATCTAACAAAAATCTACAGTTGACTTCAGTACAGGATAAACATCCATCACAGTGTACATATTTTCCAAGTTATTACATGAGATCGACATTGGACAACGTCCAAATGGCAATTATGGCATACAAATACAAAATAAAAACTTTAAAATAGTTAATTGCCATAAACTGCTGACCAGTGGCCTTAACGATTAACTGAGGACTTCGTACTGATCTCTTTCCGTCAACTTGCATATGCTGCTAGATTTGCGATGATGCATTCATAATTCATGATGTGAGGCGATATACCAATGAACAATCTAAATGATCATTTCAACGATCATTTGTCTTTGCGTGCTAAATGTGAAGATGTCTTGATGTTACTGTAAGATTGTGTTGATCAGACAATGTGTTTTTTGATGTTAAGATTTAGTGTAGATTTCTATTTAAACCATTACTGAACACTCAAATAATATCGTTATGCCGGAGATTCAAATCTAAACTCTGAATTCAAAAAACGATGATCCTTCAGCAACAAATACAAAGCATTAATTCTGGAACTAGGAATCATTTGAATAAAATATACTGTTATAACTCTGCCATGCGCACCGCCATCTAAGCTAGAAGGTGCGCACTGTAATAAACTCGACTGAGAAGGATGTCAACATTAGGAAGAGAGGAGAACGATTTCCGCCCAAGTTGAGAGCCGAAGTGAAAAGACTGTGTCTAAGAAAGAGGATGTTTTGTGTACCTGTGATGTCCTGTAAATAAACATATATGTGCCTCGTTGAGTTGCCTCACCTAAGCTATTACAATACATACTGTACAATAGAATTATTAATTACAACTGAAGTTCCCCGTCCTTTCAATCTACCGCCATACTATATTTGGAAACAACCGAACAAATCTCGCTCCTTTTATGGAATCAACTTGCCCGCTTCTGTTCTACGTGCGGATGCTTGAAGAAAACTTAAAATAAACATAAAATAAACTTAAAATAAACTGCTTTATGCTACGTGGCAGTCGTAAACAATATAAAATATCTCGATAACGTTGACCGCTTGACCCTGCTGTACATTCTAGACGCCCTCTATTTTCCGGATCTCGCTTAGTTGTTTTCTTGTGTGTTATTGTAATTAAAATTTTTACTGAAATTAAAAAAAAAAGAAGTAGGATTATAATTAGACCACAAACATTCGGATAAATTAAACAATCTGTGTAGTTACTACTAGTTACTATTAATATACGTAATACTTTTAAGCAACTAAAAATTCACTAATAAACGATGGCGACAGCCATTTCCGCTTTCTGATTGCTCTATGACGTCATACTTCGTTTACAAAGTTATAAACGCATCCGCACCTTGCAGCACAGTTTCAGCGCATGCAAATGTACTGAAAATCTGCGAATTTAGGGGTGCAACTTATACTCTGCATCACAATCTTATACTAAAAAAAATAGCTTTAAAATTTATATTTTTTAAAAGTGTTTTCAAGTTTAGACATTCATCAATGTTTTAGCTGACAAACATAGCAGGTCTTCATTCAGTCCTGGAAGTCTATATGTCTCTTCTTGATTATCAGTTCATTCGAACACAGGAGGAAAAAAAGTTTCACCGATCTTTCTCTCTCTGTAATCTCCAGTTATTCCCCCTTCTTTGTATTTTCTCCCTTTGGATACCCCCCATCAATAAATTTGTTCAAGCTGTTACATGTATTTATACGCGTTCATACCCTTGAGGGCGTTTCTTCTACCCCCTACGTTTTCGGCTTTTTGTCATCGGGCGCCTCCTGCCCCGTGGCGTGGTAAAGAGTTTCCACCAAATTTGTGTTTTCTCAGCACACAAAGGGAGCAAACTTTGACTACAATAGTAACCTAATTTTACTAAACACTTTCACATTTGTTGCCCCTTTTTTATCCGTTGCTAAAAATAGTCTAGTGCAGTGTTTCCCAAATTTTGACCTATGTGTACACCACTTTTATAATTTTTTTTTATGCTGCGTACCTCTCGCCCCCCCCCCCCTCCATTATGATTTATTAACAGAACATAATAAATGGGTATGTACAAAAAATCAGCATAGTTAATGAGTCTCCAAAGTCTTCCCGTACCCCTGAGGGTAACACTGGTATGGTGAAACATAGAAACGTTGTTGAGTTTCATGTTGGACATGTCTCGCTCTAGATTATTCTAGATTTAGACCTACAGTAATGAATTTGTTTATTGAAAACGGCTTGAAAATTGAACTGGACTATTGTAGGCCTCTATTCACTAATCAAGTCTACTCTTGGAAGACCTACTCTTAGAAGACCTACTCTTGGAAGACCTACTCTTGGAAGACCTACTCTTGGAAGACCTACTCTTGGAAGACCTACTCTTGGAAGACCTACTCTTGGAAGACCAACTCTTGGAAGACCTACTCTTGGAAGACCTACTCTTGGAAGACCTACTCTTGGAAGACCAACTCTTGGAAGACCTACTCTTGGAAGACCTACTCTTGGAAGACCTACTCTTGGAAGACCTACTCTTGGAAGACCTACTCTTGGAAGACCTACTCTTGGAAGACCAACTCTTGGAAGACCTACTCTTGGAAGACCTACTCTTGGAAGACCTACTCTTGGAAGACCTACTCTTGGAAGACCAACTCTTGGAAGACCTACTCTTGGAAGACCTACTCTTGGAAGACCTACTCTTGGAAGACCTACTCTTGCATTTCATATTTAGTCGTTCCGAAATTACTGAAAAACGGTGGACCACAAAAATGAATTTCTTAGTGTTGATTTAAATTTAGACTTTACAAGTTACACGCAAACACACAAAGACAAAGCTAACGAAATGTAGATTTTATACACATTTTTATTAACATTCCATTACACTATTTACAAATGGCGTTATTGGCAGGGGGAGATTCAGCTTGTCTCAATTACAACAGTTCTTCATTCGTTAGTGGCGCCCCACTTATGGCGATGAGGTTCACGTGGACAGTTCTTCATTCGTTAGTGGCGCCCCACTTAGGGCGATGAGGTTCACGTGGACAGTTCTTCATTCGTTAGTGGCGCCCCACTTATGGCGATGAGGTTTACGTGGACAGTTCTTCATTCGTTAGTGGCGCTCCATTTATGGCGATGAGGTTAACGTGGACAGCTCTTCATTCGTTAGTGCTGCCCCCTTATGGCGATGCGGTTCACGTGGACAGGGATGGGTACCACAATTTTTGTCTTCTGTTGTCCTGTCTGAGGTTGTCCCAGCCCTGACCCCGGGCCAGCTATCCTGGAGTGGACGCCTCCTGCCTTAACTCTCTTCCACTTTGCTCGTCTGTTTTGGAACCAAATTTTGACCTGTCAGAAAGATACAAAGTCAAAGTAATTGTAAAAGGCTTGTACTAACACAGGTTCATGTTGTTTTTTTAAAATAAAAGCCACGACCTTTGACCTGCATCTACAGGTTTTGAAAAGAAGCAACGAACAGACAAACCTCGAACATAACAAAAAAAAGAAACCAAAAGACAACAATCACAACACACCAAACAAAATAAAATAAAAATTTCTTGTCGACATCGTGGCCAGTGGCGTGGGATTTTGGGGCCCGAGAGGGGGGTTGACCTCTGTAGGGGCCCCTGCAATTAGAATTCGACTTCATGACATGAGATAATGTAAAAACCAATTTCGGACACTCATTTGCCTTCTCTCCCCCCCCCCCCCATCAAGTAGGGGCCCGTGGAGGATTTTCGAAATTGGACCCCCGCCTCCCTAGCCATAGCGACGTCACTGATCTTAGCACTACTAATATTAAAAATGAATGAGTATTCAAGCAGCACATATGACGTGGGGTGGTACAAGGGGTGAGTTGTTATTGTGCCTGACTACGATTCTCAACCAGGACATAAATGTACAATATCTAAGTACCTCTTTTGTTGACATTTAGCAATAATTTCTTGTAATTTTGTATCTACAATTGTAGTTGAGAATATTATTGTGCAACTAAATGTGCTCCTCCCAACACATAACAGTTATTTTACCTAGTATTTAAATTCCTTTTTTTCCTTTCAGTACTGGTAGCAATATGATAACATATATTTAACCAGAAACATTAAATAGGACAACTATAGTAGCAAACTGTTGCGGATTTCTTTACTGGACGATTTTCAACGCATCATTTCTTTTTGTAATACTTAAAAAAACAACAATGTTTAGTCTGCTGCAATATACTGTATTTATTTTGCCATAGTGTCTAGTTTAATCGGTTACGAGCCTTAGCTTCAATTTTTAAAGCCAAAACAGCACACTTTCGATGTAGCTACTTCTTGCTTTAACATAGGTCAAAGGGCCATTTCGCAGTTCCCCTAGTTACAGTCTCATTTAAAGGAACTAATGCAGAACCCCTTGTTATCAATCAATCTATCTATCTATCTATCTATCTATCTATCTATCTATCTATCTATCTATCTATCTATCTATCTATCTTTCTTTCTTTCTTTCTTAGTTACCGTAAACATAGCAATCAGATCAGATTGGGGTAATTAAGAATAGACATGAAAACCCCGTGTTTTCGCACACCACGCTCTTTGAATATTCTTTGTAATATATAATAGACACCTCGTAAATCAAAATCCTCTATTCATTAGTTACTAACCTGTACTTCGCTAAGTCTCAATTGGGCAGCGATAGCTGACCTTTCGGTCAACGACAAATACTTCTTGCTGTGGAACTCCTTTTCTAGCTCCAGGAGCTGGTCGCTGGTGAAAGCCGTCCTCCTCCGCCTGGACTTGCCTCCTCCACTGCCATCATCCTCAGCGTCGTCATCTTCGCTACACTGATCGTTGGCGACGGCCGCAGTCTTCAGGTGTGACTTTGGCGATGCCAGGATGGTCGCAGGCCGGGGCGACAGTTGTGTTGAGCTGAATGGGTTTAAAGCGGTTTGCGTTGGAGAGCTGTGTCCCTGGTGCTGGATTTGATTTGTGACAAACTTTTCACTTACGGAGCAGCCGCTGTTATTTAAAGTGTCATTCCTATCCTCGTTATTGGCTAGTCTCTTGTCACCAATAACGTTGCCACCAAAAGTGAGGTCGTGAAAATTTTGAGAGTTGTAGGCACTACTTGTACTGAAATAACTCAGACGGTGAGCGCCTTGATGTGTCGGCAACTCTCTGTTAGAAGTGCTCGGCCACCAAAAATGTCCTCGGGGTGAATCTGGCTCGGACAAGATCCGTCCTGGAAAGCTCGCCTGGAAAACTGGATGCCTCACCGGAAGAGGCACTCCGTGGACACCTTGGAAAGCGTGGTCGGGATTAATTGTTTTAGCGAATGCCGGATGTGACATAAAAGGTGTAGACGTCTGACTGCTGGGTGACTTACTTAAAGCCGTTGCTCTGTCACTGTAATCATTGGGTGGTTGATTCAATTCAGGATTCCGACTCGAGGGAGAAAGAACATGCATTGTCTTATTAATATTAACTTCCTTGTTGGCATCAATATTTGTGAGTGATTCAGAAGAAGCTAAATGATTTAATTGGACTCTTGAATCATTTGTAAGAGAATAGCCGAATTCAAAATTAGGACAGGCTGGATCTTTTTTTGTCGATAAATCAATGCAGCTATTGCAGCTCTGGATATCATTCTTTGAAACCGCGTTGTAGCTGGAATAGTGTTCGTGGGGCATTTGTGATTTAATAGAAGCTTCCTTATTAGTTGACCCGTGGTAAAAGGAGGAAATATTCACTTGTTCTTGAAGTCTTTTCGTTAAAGTCGGGTCTGATGCGTAGTAACCTTCTCGCGCGTGCTCACTCGTGGTGTGATCAGATGATTTCCGGTGTGCGCCGCGAGAATGTGTCACGTTGCAAGACGTGGCGGTGTCCTTGGAGATCGCATGATCTTCAGACTCATGCTCAAGACGCACCGTTCTATTACTCGGAGTTGAAGTTTGACCTTCTGATGCATCATGACCTTCAAATTTCAACAGACGATTGGTCACGTCTGTTGCGCCAAGGTCCATTTCCTGACTGTAACAGGAGCCATCAGTTACGGTGTCTGTAGTATTATTGTCTTCCGCGCTTCTGTCACTAGAACCTGCAATACAAGAAGACACCAAATTAACTTTGGCCAAGGGAGTGAATAGAAGAATCATTCAGTTCATACGGTCAGTGCAATAAAAAAATAGTCAGTGCAATCAAAAAATAGTTAGTGCAATCAAAAAATAGTTAGTGCAATAAAAAAATAGTTAGTGCAATAAAAAAATAGTCAGTGCAATAAAAAAATAGTTAGTGCAATAAAAAAATAGTCAGTGAAATGAAAAAGTCACATTTGCTTATTACTTTTAAGAGCCGCGAGCTTAGTACTGCAAAGAGAAAAAAAAAGTCAAATAGTCATTACCAACCTAATCAGTGGGGAGTGAAACCACCGACCAAATTATGCATTTCTATGCGCCTGCTTGATACGACGCGGTAGCTTGAGTGCATAAGCACTCGCAATCGCCGTGAAGGCAAAAATTTCAAACATCGGGATTTTAAGGACGCCTCTGAGTCCACCCATCTCTAATTGGGTTCCTGATTGTAGTTGGAAAATTAAAAGAGGTTGGTCGTTGTGCTGGTCGGCCGTAAAACAGATGATCTTTAGATAATCTGCCTTAAAGATCTTATTAACCTTTACCCTCACATATTCCTTAGTGTGATGAACCGTTGGGGCACCACACATAATCTGTCGATCGTCTTTCTCCATTCCTCTCTGTCCAGAGAAGCATACATGAATGGCAATGTCTTCGATTCCGAAGATTAAGGATTTGTGCAGTGTTTCACATTGCTATGCAAACCCAGTTGCGACCTGCATATTTTTCACCATCTGATGCCACAGAGGAGTTGTCCGTTGGCGTAAAAGAAAGTAGCTTGCAGCAGATGGCCTCTAAAAGCAGATGGCCTCTGAAAGAGACCCTAATATTTACTGTGTCCAAGGCAAGCACAGAAAAAGAATGCTTATATATAGAACATCCTCGACACGGACCACTTCACTTATCTGGGAAGTAGAGTTAGTAAAGACGGCGGAGCTGTTGTTGATATACTAATTCTGATCAATAAAGCTAGGTCTGCCTTTTCAACTCTTCAAGCAATCTGGAGCTCTAAGGCACTATCTCTACATAACAAAATACGAATCTTTAATACAAACGTTAAGTCGGTCCTTCTATACGGTTCAGAAACTTGGAGAGTCACTAAAACAAATATGGAAAAGCTTCAGACCTTTGTTAACGGATACCTGACACCGGATATTAGGAATTAGGTGGCCAGAAAAGATAGCTACTGTCAATCTGTGTGACAGAACTAGACAAAAGCCCATAACCCAAGACTTCAAAAAGCGAAATTGGAGCTTGATAGGACACACCCTGCGAAAACCAGCTACCAATATTGTTTGGAATCCGCAAGGAAAGAGGAAAGAGGAAAGTGGGCCGACCCAAGCAAAACCTGGAAGAGATCAGTCATCAGTGAAGCTGAGGATACTGCTAAGCTATTACAATACATAATATCAAATGAATATTCTTTTTAGAGAGAGAACAAAAATACCAATAGGAGTGTAGCAAGGGAGGATGGATTAATTCCCCTTCAACTGGTGCTAAAATATATGCAGTAACTAATACCGTACATTGCTTGCATTTAGATTATAAATTGCGTTAAGTACTACTAGTATACATTGTGTGAAGCTCGTATCAGTGAAATATTGTTTATCTCACTTTTGTTATTATTGTTAATAAAATTGATGTTTAAAGTTTGAATAAATTAAAAAAAAAGAATAAAAGGAATATCAATCATTTTGAATTATAAACTAATCTCTTTGTATACATTACCATTTCTTGCAGAATTTATTTAGTTTTAAGAATGGTATTTATCGCATACTATAATAAAGATTTTTTATTACTTGCTATTTTGGATAATCTTCCCAAAACGTCTATATTTAGTTTGGCACGTTTTTTAACCTCCGTTTGTGACTGCAGATCAAAGACACTTTTAGAGATCACTAAGAGGATTAAAGGCACACATACTACTCATCCAACGGCCAGGCCAATTTTTGTTTAAAATCATTGTGTCGTCAAGACTGACGTAATCTATTTATAGCACAGATGGCAAGATCAGAGTTGGGAATATTTTGCTCAAACCTAAACCAACTATCTTTATGAGTTCTTTAATGTTGTTTTTTTTTTTATTTATAAAAAAAAATTGGATCAAGTATTTGTTCCGCATCACAAAAGAAGAGATTAGAAACAGGATTACAGCGATTGGACGCCAGGATGTCCTGCAAAGGAGCTTGCAAAGACCTTCCTTCAGGGAACATTACCAGTAAAACGAAGATAAGGCAGACAGAGAAAGCGATGGGAAGACAACATAAAAGAATGGACGGACCTGCCATTGAAAGAGGTTCCAACGATGACCTGCTGATCACTGTAAAAAAAAAACGCAAAGTCTAACTGTATGAATATATTACGAGATCCTCGGGATTGCAAAAACATTCCTTTAGGGAACATAACCATGAAAAAGAGATAGGGAGAGAAGGTCCTCGGGCTTGCAAAGATCTTCCTTCAGGGAACATAACCATGAAAAAGAGATAGGAAGAGAAGGTCCTCGGGCTTGCAAAGATCTTCCTTCAGGAACATAACCATGAAAAAAGAGATAAGAGAAGGTCGTCTGGCTTGCAAAGACATTCCTTCAGGGAACATAACCAGGAAAAAAATAGAGATAGGAAGACAACACCTAATAATGGACGGGCCTGTCATTGAAAGAGACTGTAGTCAAGGCAAAACAAAGGAATAAAGAAAGACGGTCAACTGATCATATGTAGTGTCCCACACGTCCAGTGATGCCCAGTCCACCACGGCCCGCAGACCATATCCTCCCCGAATCGCGGCTCTATCAGTCCTTCTATACTTACGCCCTTAACGCATAAGATTGGCGCACTTTGACTTGGTGGCTTTTATCTGCGGCAAGGCGTACGCCAAGCGCTTATTTGAAATTTAAATGGCCCTATGGCTAAAAACAAGATATAGACTAGACCAGTTCAATTGACTATCACTATTTTAAACAAAACAACAAATAATTCATTCAAAAATGCTGAAAGGTGGGGGGTAAGGACAAAAAAACAACAACAACAACACTCTATTAGAAGCTTGTTCCTAGCCGCGACGTAATTTCATACAATCTGCTGCAGCTATGGGAATGTTTTTACTTAGAGACAATGATGTGACTAGATTTTAAGATTTTAAGAAGAATAGCAAAATTCAAACAGTATATTTTTTACTTAGAGGCAAGTTTTATGGACTTACAGATTTAGTTCAACGACAATGTGCAGTTCACTTCGTTGATATTTAACGACTAACTTATCTTGTTAGAAATTCGCCCATGTTATTGGATTTCGTTATTTGAGTGTTACCTCCGTTTGATTTAGCTGCATAAGACACAACGCGGAAGCGCCTAACATTACAAGCAAGCAAAGTATAAAACAAAAAAACTTGTTAAAAAAAAAGTTTACATTACATAAAAGAGAAGTATATGCAATTGCTGCAATATCGATCAATATTGCAAAGTTTATCTCCCCTTTTTATATAGAGCAAAAGTAATAAATTACAACGAAATAATTAATTAATTTTTTTACAATTGATTCATGTGTTGTCTTCGACCACGAATAGTTGTGCGAAATGTCAACTTGATCCGAAAATGTGAAGAAGGAGAACAAAAAAAGGTTGAAACAGAATGCACCCATACAGTGAGTTGATATAAGCTTTATCAACAAAAAAAAACCCAACTATGGCCACATCTTGCTTAAACTGTAATCGTGTAAGAACGTGCGCCTGGTCTTATCTTAAGTGTTATCGATTCGCTTTTATACAAGAAGATCGAAAGTTTTGTTTCTGTACTCTGTTCAAACTCAGTGCGTCTTTTGTGTGTTTCGCGAATCTCATTCGGACAGGGCATTTGTGACATGAATAGATAGAAATAGACTTTTAGTGGGTTTTGAGTAAAGGAAGGTGTAGACATAACTAAGCGATGCCGGTCTAAGGCCACAGCAACCTATGCGGCCGCAGTGGGCCCCGCACTTTCATAGGCCCCACGCTAATTCTAGGTGTAAATTTGTATAACTTATAACAGGTTTCTCACGGCCTCTTCATTCCAAGAGTTCCTGGAAGTCTTCTGAAATTATTAAAATCTACTGAAATGTCATAAAAATCTCACTGGAAATTAGACTAAATTGTCATCTTTAAGGCATATTCTACCAAAAACTGACAAAATACTATTAGCTTTAGCTCCCCCTATGAAAGACACACTGCTTCCCCAAACTACTTTGTTGCATTCAGAATATTATCAACGACACCCGTAAATTTGATTGTTAAGGCCGGGCCCGTAACTAAGCAATACAAAAAGTAATCTCTCTCACATGAATTCATCTGTATTTTTTTCAATTTGCGTAATGGCCTTCTGAAGGTAAATAATTCGATTTGTATTTCTAAATTAAGAAAACTTAAATTGTTAAACTTGAAGAAGACCTAAATATATACATGAATGAAATGTGTATAGAAAACAAGCAATTCACTCTTCTGTTATTGCTAATGAGCTGGTGCGGTTACTATAATTAACTCTACCTTTGCAAATGTATTTCACTTCATGGAATTATTTACATAAATTAAATGTCGGGCCTGAATTGGGATGTATTTGTTTGTGTTCTTGGTTGGTCACGTAATGTAGTGGACTGCTCCCTCAGGTGTGGTCACGTAATGTAGTGGACTGCTCCCTCAGGTGTGGTCACGTAATGTAGTGGACTGCTCCCTCAGGTGTGGTCACGTAATGTAGTGGACTGCTCCCTCAGGTGTGGTCACGTAATGTAGTGGACTGCTCCCTCAGGTGTGGTCACGTAATGTAGTGGACTGCTCCCTCAGGTGTGGTCACGTAATGTAGTGGACTGCTCCCTCAGAAGTCTTCAACACTTTTTTTAGCCCCTTGGGCCATGTACAAGATGATTGTGTGTATATATCTAAGATGATTGTGTGTATCAATCTAAGATGATTGTGTGTATATATCTAAGATGATTGTGTGTATATATCTAAGTTGATTGTGAGTATATATCTAAGATGATTGTGAGTATATATCTAAGATGATTGTGTATATATCTAAGATGATTGTGGATATATCTAAGATGATTGTGTATATATCTAAAATGATAGTGTGTATATATCTAAGTTGATTGTGCGTATATATCTAAGTTGATTGTGTGGATATATCTAAGATGATTGTAAGTATATATCTAAGTTGATTGTGTGTATATATCTAAGATGATTGTGTGTATATATCTAAGATGATTGTGTGTATATATCTAAGTTGATTGTGTGTATATATCTAAGATGATTGTAAGTATATATCTAAGTTGATTGTGTGTATATATCTAAGATGATTGTGTGTATATATCTAAGTTGATTGTGTGGATATATCAAGTTTTTGTATGTGGGTGTGGCCATGCATGTATTAGGGTGTAAATATTGGTGTGTATTTACCTTTATTCTTGGTTAATTATCCTTTGTTTGCTGATATGCTAATCCTTGCAACAATTTTCTGTCTCTGATGGTCTCAATAGTTATGTAGTATATCTTTGCATTTAAATTATAATTGTATTATTATTATTATTGTAATTTTTTAAAATAAGAGATGGACCCATTGGATGTGTTACATAGTAAAGTAGGTTAGAGTGGCTCGTGGAGTTTTATTTGTACTGAGGTCTATTTGTATAAAAATAATATATAAAAATTACTCACATATACTATTTTTTATCCTTTCAGTCTGTGGTGATTCTAAAAGAACTCCAGGACCTCTCGGTGTCAACTGGTGGAGATTAGTTGTCCCGGGACTTTCTTGGAGAAGAAATTATCGCCAGACAATTTGTAAAGAATAATTAATCTAAGATTATATATAGTCCTTTAAACTCCTTATGAGCTCACAGTAATGCTGTTTGGCCTCAGTCCTGGGTTGACGATAAGTTAACATCAGTAAATTGTACCGGTCTGTCCACTTGTGGAGTTCCGCCACGTGATGTCCAGGAACATTGTTGATTAGCCCAGCTTTGGGTGGTGGACATGAAAATATCAAATCAATAGGACTTCAGGCTGATCTGTCAGCTGGTAAACGATCCAACAAATCATTAACTAGGAATAATTTTGGATCTTCGACCTTGTAATGAACATGAAAAACTGATATTTATTTTAACAACTCGCTAATGCTTTTATATCTGCGACTACAAGATAATAGAACCTGTATACACAAGCCCCCCCCCCCCCCCCACAGTTTGAGAATGACTGAGTGCTGACAACGCACCATCCATAAAAACATGTGTGTGTGTATGTGTCCCAGAACTGTTGGACTTTACTAGTAAATAAAGACATTGTCCTTCAAAACTCCGAAGATCATGCATTTCGAGTGAGATGTAAGCCCATGTGGGTTGCACGCGGACTTTCACGCGTCTAGGGCAGGAAAAAGGACAAGCAAATTAAAGCAAGAATTATGAACAATTTCTGAACAAAGTTTTTACATTAGTTTTTTTTGTTATTGCAATGTATGTTTTGGAAAATAAAACGACCAAACCAACACATTAAAAACCTCTACCATTTTGTTTTCAAACTAAAATATACGAGAAAATAAAATTAGTATCCATTAGTATCCGTTGCTGTTAACTCATAATTATATAAAATAATATTGTTTGAAAAAGTTGATTTACTGCAAAAATTTTCCACATTATTATAAAATGACATTATTAACATCTTCTAAAGTTACCACTGCAGCCTACTCCAGGGTCGAACTGTAATGTTGGAATGTATGTGTTAAAAATTATTTTCTTCATACAAATTTGATTTATATAATTTCTTTTGTATTATTATTAATATAAAATAATATGTTAACTGTTTTTAAATAATAATAATAAAAAAGGCCTGAAAAAGAGGTTAAAGAAACAGTGGCTTTAATAGGTGGGGTGCTGGCCGCACCGGATGACATCCGGTAGGGGGTGACATTTAAGTGGTAAAAATACACTTTTAGAAAAAAAACACACAAAAAAAAAACAAAAAAACAACCCAGACAACTTTGTCCGTAAAAAGATTCAAAAGAATTTGATTTTTTTTTTCATATAAAATTATCCATTATGGGTAAAAATTCAGAAGCAATAAGCTTTATCACTTTTGTAGTTTTGATAATAAGTGGACATGTTAAAAATTAGATAATCAGGCTTTAAAATTTGGAAAACTTTGGCACTCGGATTTAAGACTACAAAAAAAAAAAAGGACAAGAATTGACAGGAAAGTCATGGCTAGGATGAAGGTAGAGAAAGAAAAAAAAAAGGACAACAATTGACAGGAAAGTCACATGGCTAGGATTAAGGTAGAGAAAGAAAAAAAAAAGGACAAGAATTGACAGGAAAGTCACATGGCTAGGATTAAGGTAGAGAAAGAAAAAAAAAAGGACAAGAATTGACAGGAAAGTCATGGCTAGGATTAAGGTAGAGAAAGAAAAAAAAAAGAGGAACATCTTGCACAGACTTGATAGCACACAATAGCACCCGTAGGGATAGTTTAATTCATCATACTGAAGTGTCATTAAAATGTGTTTAAACAGCGCAGCGATGCGCACTCAACTGTCATAAATTGTTTATAAATGTCCCGAGGTATCTTGAATCAAAGCACACACCGAACAAAGATCTCTGAAGTTACACAATATTTAATATTTAGCGTTCAAATGACATAAATGTTTTAGGACTGTCCACTTCAAAGATAACGAAAGCTGATGGTACCAGTTCTGATATCATAAAACCTTTGGGCCTGACTTATTGATGGGAGGAGCTTAGAATATGATACTGCAGCTACAATGGAATTCATGAAGGAGTGCAGGCAATATTTAAAAACAAAAAGGAAACCAAGTTTAATGAATGTGTACATTGTTCATTTAAAGCTTATGTTCAAAATTCAGAAAATATTTCCTGCATGACATTTTATAGACTGTTTAAAAATATTTTCTTTCATCGCTTTTACCACCGGAAGGGATATTTCAATGCATCATCGTGAAGTGTCTTTAAAATGTGTCTTAACCACTCGCTGGAGCACTCATCATAGTTCACTATTACTCCCATGGTCACTCCCATTCCTTTAGGGAATCTATTTATTTTTAACTTACTTAACACAATCCTGAGCGTGTCGAAGCATGCCTTAAGATAAATTATCTGCTTGTAACTATTTAGTTTTATAGTTTTATATAAAAAAAATTCACCTCCTATTAACTATGAAGTAAATTTAGATCAGTTCCTAGATCTAGAATCTAGATTTAATCCATATTAGATAAAGTTATAAAATGTAAGCAAAGCTTAGATAATATATTGTTAGAACCCTGTCCTGCACAGCGCCATTCATGATAGTGATGAAGGTGCGGGCTGCCAGAGACCAGACTCAGAAGGATGTTGACACCAGAAGGAAGAGACCCAAGTTCCGCCCAAGTCTAGAGCCGACAGGAAGAGGCTGCGCTAAAGGCAGATGTTGTTTTATGTACCTGTGATGTCCTGTAAAAAAACATCGTTGCCTCGTTGAGTTGCCTCCCTTAAGTTATTACACTATGAGTGTATTATGTATTGATTTTTTAAATTTAATAAAAAAAAATTCATTTATCGGCACATTACGCTAACTGCACCATGGTTTAGTCAAATTTATTACTCTTTTTCACGTAAAAAAAAAACTTTAACGGTCAAACTAGAGTTTTTCCCGTGTGGCCAACGAGCTAGTAATTTATTTTTCACCTATATAAGTTTCAAGAAAAATCGTTAGAGCCTTTCCTGAGATCCATGTCAAGTTTCCACCTTCCAGGTTCTGAGTAGTTCTTACATGAATAGAGGTATTGTTAGAAATTCTATCCAAGGCAAAAGACAGAAGGGTAAAGGTAAAGAAAGGTAAAGGTGAAACTCAATGAATAATTCTAACTTTGAAATGAGACTTTGGAGTCATGATTGTGGGTTGTGTAGGGGGGGGGTTCAGATCAGAAATTCCATATCTGGAACCGCGAAGCAGTTTCCAGATGAGGCAGGTTTCCGTAACGTTTCTCTTCTATAGGAGGGTTTTGGGACCTCTTCTTTAGGAGGGTTTTAGGCCAGAGTCTTGTCCAAGCCTCTTGGTAAAGTATGCTGCTTTGAAGGACAGGGTAAGCATTCTCTGGTGATGCGTCCAAAGTTTCGCTAGTCCAGATCTGAGTCGAAAAAGTATGCATTGGTCATATCGAGATAATAGGCGTCTTATTAAAAAGTTTATATCAACTCCTTCTGCCTGTCTGGTAAGTTTGCACACGTTATCGCTCTAACACCCAATCTCGAATCAAGCTGAAATTTTGCACAATTATTTCCTTTTCCTGACAACACAAGAGTCAATAACAAAATTAACCAATTAGTTAACTAGCCATAAGTAATTGATTAATTTGTTTGGTATATCGAATAAGGGAAATAATTTGTACTAGACTGAAGTGTTTGTTATAGTTGAATTAGTCCCCTTTATAGATTGCCGTCTGAGGCTTAGTGAACCCAAACATGAAATAGAAACAATAGATAATTATACAATCGTGCTTGTTCATAGACTCTTCGTTAGTAGAGAGAAAGCTTGAGCCCACAAGTTCATGTCATTTCCCCCACCCTTTTATTAAAAATACATTAAAAAAGTGATCACCCAGATACCCCGTTCTTTCTCCTCCCCCCCCCCCCCAAACCCTTTCCAACTGGTCCAGACAAGTGATAGGATTATAGCGTATTGAGAACGCTAAAAGCATGAAATTGCGCTAAATAAAAAAAATAGGTAAAAAAATATGTCTATATTTCTAATCATACAGATTTATTATTGTTAGACTAGATCTACTAAAGATTTAATTACATGACTAATCCCAAACTAATTGATAAACTAAATATTATTTTGTATGCTTGTTTTATTCTTGAGTTTGCAAGATAATATGGGAAGTGATACAAAGAGACCAATTAGTAATGCCAACATGTATCATCGATTATTTTCTACTTATGATGAGAAATTAATTATTACAAAGCTTACATCGAGTCACTTTATCTGTCTGTCTGGTACAAAGTGTGTACACGTTAGTTCTCCCACATCCATTCTAGGATGAAGCTAAAACTTCGCACAATTATTCATTGACATAAACATGGCATCAATCAATAACAAAGTAACCAATTAGATAATGAATTATTGGTCATTAATTATTTTGTTTGATGGCAACAAGGGAAACTAATACTTCTGTATTTACAGATATGGCTAAATTGGTTGGGTTAAGTCCCCATAAATAATTGTTATCGTTTTTACTCTCTTACACATTCTCCGATCAAGTGGATACTATCAACAATTATTTATTGGACCTAACAAAACATGAATCAATATACAAAAATACTCAATTAGTCCATCAATTATTGGTACTATGTTACTTTGTTTGATATTGAATAAGGGAAATAGCTTGTACATTTTGGTAGATATAGAACAGAGTTCCTCCTCTTTAGATAAGCTTATTTTTTATTAAAAAAAGGATTTTTAAATTTTGCTTTTCTTTTTTATTTTGTTTTAATTGCATTAGAATAGTCGAGTTTTGAACTCGTGCCTCCTTTGACAGATCACCAAGCGTCTTTCACCTCTCTGACACATACCACACATTTTAACAAAGTGCATTTAATAATTTGACCAATAAATATAGCTTCATAATGTCTATCTCATGGTTTGCGTTAATGTGGCATCCCAGTGACGCTACAGCCTGCTTCAACACATCTTTCCATTCAGAGCCATCCATCCATCCCAGTTGGTGGCCCAGTTGGTGGCCCATGTTAATGTGTTGAACTTTTTCATTTCCGTCTTTATATAGGTTATTACAAAGCACATATGAACTCACTTTGTCTGTCTGTCTGTCTGTCTGGTACAAAATTTGAACACATTATTTCTCCCACTTCCCATTATCGAATCAAGTTGACACTTCGCATAAGTATTCTCTCTTCCTAACAAAACATAAATCAATGGAAAAAAAAATTAAATAGTGTTAATTTTTTAATTAATTTTGTCTGATAGTTAAAAAGGAAATTCATTTTACAATATTGAGATATATGACTGTAAATGCGGAGTTCTTCCTCTTAGGCTTTTTTTAAGGTATTATAAATATACATATTAAAATTATAACCGTCATATCTCCTGCTTAGTGCATCTCTTGTTATGTAAAGGACCTGAACTCTGACTACAGAGTCATCTGTGTAGTTTGTGATGAGCGCTGTTGACAGGGGTAAAGAGACAGAAAAAAAAAGGGGGGGGGGAGATGAAGCGAGCAGACGATGGAGGTGTTGAAGGACTGGATGAAGATAAATCCATATAAAAATCTTGTCTCTGAACCTTCAACGTAGAAAACTTTCAACTTAATTCGTCGATTCAAGACCAGGGACTCCCCACTGACTGACAGAACCAAGCCATGCAGAAAAAGGCAATTTCTCGATTTCAATAGCCGCATTCTTAACAGCCCACGGCGTTAGGCCTAAGTTTGTGTTGATCTCTTCCCCTCCCTGTCCCCACCACATCAACTTATTCCCCCCTTACTTCAATCTTTTTGGTTTTTTGAAATCTGAGATGCCTTCTTCTGTGCTGAAGGTGTCCATTGTCAAAGACAAAGCTCTCGGTCGTTTCATTCTTTTTTGTCTTTTTTTTCGAGCTGGGGTGGTTCCTTGGCTTGAAGCGCGCAGCGGTTTTCTTCTTCCACTTCTTTTGCAATTCGTGTTTTAAAAGTGGTAGTTGATCTCACTAAGTGTAAGGAGTTGTGTGCCCTAGATGAGAAAACAAAAGTGAAGGAGAGAAGAAAGTCTGGGTGGGTGGAAATAAATGAGACAGAAGGAGGGGTGGGAAGAGCATGTTGGCTATGATAGCTTATTTTTTTTCATGTAGACATGCATGCCTTTGATAGCTAATTATGTACATTAACTTACTTCCGGTGATGACGTCCCGTGACATGACGTTAAACTGCGCTCCTCTTTGTTTAGCATTTCTGGAGCTAAAACGTGCCATACTTCTTGTTCAATCATTATGTCTGCCTCCTCTTTTCCTCAGTCTGCCTTCATTACCCATCACTCTGTCTTCTTATCTTAAACCGGAGGAATGCTCCCGTCGCCTCTGCGTGGCCCTCCGGAGGAAACGTCCGCCAAGGGAGTCGGATAGGCGAAGTACGGTAGCACACATAGCTTTCAGTGGGCTACCACAGATATTGTCGAGAGACTGTACATTGCACGTGGTAAGGATGTAACAAAGGCTCGCTAATCAGTCCAATCCCCCACCGATTCGTTCCCTAACGGTGGCCATACGCGCTGTGATGGACCCTCGCACGGGTTCGGTGGGACATTATAGGCATAAGAAGGGCCCCCACGCGGCTCGGACTCCGGAACCAGTGCCTGTCTCAATTTGGCCGTGTCCTGCGACACACCGGGTGTGAATACATGATCACTTCGGATAAGGTGGGACTTCGGAGAGAGGGATTCGTGAAGAGGCGATGCCTCATCCTGGAGATGGATAAAAGCCTTTCCTTGGTCAAGAGGACAATAATAGGGAACGGGACGTTCTCGGACCTTAAGGACATCTGAATCTTATCTTAGAAAATCTCCTGGATAATGGGCACGACTTATCCTAATTGTGACGATGTATCAAAATCCCAAAATATCAAATATCAAATTATTTCCGATGATTTCCCGATGAGTTTTTGTCTATTTGTTGAAGTTTAGTCATTAAATCATTTTCTCCATTGAGTAGGTTAAAATTAGGTACGCTACTACACAGTATTACGTGAAACACTGAACCATAGTCTTCAAAAACAAAATCTAATAAAATACTCAGAAAGACACAAAGATAAAGACACATTCCTCGCTCCATATGCCAGGACAAATCTGTACAAGTGCTCCTTCTTCCCAAGGGCTATTAGAGCATGGAATGGGTTGCCTCAACTAGCCAGGAAAACCAGTGACTTGGCAGAATTTAAGTCATTGGTTAATATGCATGGCTATACGCATAATGCGCAGGACGTAATCAGCTTCTTTTTAAGTAACGTCTGTATTTTTATAAGATAAGAAGATTACGGGAGACTAGGCGGACAAAGGAGAAGTTTGGTAAAGTTACCCTTTTAGGGCTTACGATCTTTAGGGCTGATGATGTAGAAGTAATCCGTTTCTGCGCCCACGGTTAACGAGAGTGTCATGTGGCCAGCACAACGACAAACCTTCTTTACTTTTCCCCAATCAATTTCAGGTACCCATTAGAGCTGGGTATACTCAGAGGCGCCCTCAAGATTCCTAAATTTTAAATCCCAGTTTTCACCAGGATTCGAACCCAGGACCCCTGTTTGAAAGCCAAGCGCTTTACCACTCAGCCACCGACAAAGGAGAAACACTAATTACCTTAGTCGTTGTTAGGGAATAATTGGAAAAGAATTCGAAGAAAAAAAAAACGCTCTCCTCTTATAGAAAGAACAAAAAATTTAAATACACCAGTCTCCTGGTTCTTTATGCTATATGTTTGTTCATTTCATTACAATCTAAAGACCAAAACAAAGCTTTAAAATAACCAAAATAATTGCATTGTCCACATTGAAAGTTTCATTCTCATAAAGAAGATAATGACTTTTTTCTGGCAAGGAGAATTTATAAAGAAGCAAAGCATAAAAGATACTTTTAAAAACCAAATGCTTGTATTAAGTGTAATTGTATGAAATAGTTTGGGTCTGTTCTGAGGTAATTCCCAACGGACATTAAATCAGTGAGATTAGAAATAGTTTGACCCGCTGTTTTTGTTTAGCTTTCTCGATGCTGCTATGAAGCTATCAATGGTCTGGACCAGTTGTGAAAAAAATGGTTGCTTGCTTGGTCTAATTAATTTACTTTTGATCCCGGAGGATGTACTATTACTTGCATCGTGCCCTTCTGTTGTAGATTTTTATTGAAACGAAAGCAAACTTCAAGAAACATTAAATATTACTTACCTCGGTCATCAGCGACATTGTCTTGTCTTTCATCCATCTCGTGATCATTTCCGGTAGACTCCTCGGAGTCACTGTTGCACGCTGGGGACTTGTATTCTCTTTCCGCCTTTAGATTTCCCGCGCTCTGCTTCGGGGAATGTTCACTAGGGGGCGTCGTAAGGGGAGATGATTCGTCCGTTTCGGAAAAGGATTTGTCAGAAGCATCGACGCTTGGCGTTGACTCGTGGTGAGCGGCCGAAGACACGTCGTTGCTCTGTAAAATTTGCCCTCTGGGTGACCTCGACACAGACGACTCGGGAGAGGAAGGCGTGGAACGCGGGCTTTGGTTTGACGAGGTCTTTGATTTGTCCAAGTTGACGTTGGAATACCCAGTTGACTTGAGTCGCTTCCAGATCGCCCTCTCGTCGCCACAAGGTTCAGGACTGTCTGATCTTTTGCGTTGCTTGTGATTCAGCTCTTCCAGGCCACGGCTAAACTCTAAATAAGGAACAGGCTGCGGAAACGTTCTGATAAAGGCTGGATACGCCAACGGAGACGCCAGAAGGGACTCATCAGTGGCGTAGGGAAAACTTCGATGCGTCCCAGTGACGTAGCCAGGAGCAGAGGAATGTTTCTGTTGATTCTGATTCGCCTGGAGTCTTTGGCAGTGTGGAGGGACCAATGGATGCAGCATGTTTAATCCATATCGCGAGAAAATATCAAATCCTGGGTTGGGAAGATGAGGGTGCAGCATAGGTAATCGAGAGCTTGAAAGCTCGTGGCTCGGGTGGTGGGCAATGGTATTAGGCGCCCCAGATTCGGGAGATCGAGGCAATATCGAGGGTGGAAGAGACTGCGAGGGTGGCGACATTGAAGGGAGACGGTCTCCGGGGTTGAGACTCGACCTCGAGGCCTCATTGATGTATTTCAATAGAATGCTGTCCCGATAGCTGTCGTAAATGTGTGCTGGTCTTGTTGTGTAGACTGACCCAGAGCCCATCAGGGCATCTATAGAAAACGGTGTAGGTAGGTGACAAGTTGATTGACCCGAATACATGACCAGGCGATGTCCAGAAGATACATTAACACATGGTTCAGATTGTTCTTTGCATTTTAACGTTAAAAGACCAAATACCTTTGCCTTAAATTGACCTTGATCTTATTCCATTTAGTAGCGTTGGCAAAATTGTAATGGATACACATGCAAGTTATTCTATTTTAGTACTATTAGAGATTTAAATAGGAAACGCTTGACTCTTGAGACAGTTTTCTTTTAGGCACTTGCGATTTGATCTTCATTAGCCGAAAAATCTCACTGTAAAAAAAAAAAGGACATAAATTTCAATGCTAATGACTAGGCATTTTATATACTACAAATATTTATATATATAAATATAAATTACAAATCATACACCATATGCAATACATGCTTTAAAAATTGTCTAAACATTACTTGGATTTCGCCAGAATCAACGAGACTCGTTTAAACCTGTCTATTATATTGTATTACCTGTCTAAATATTACGAAAAAGAATTGGTTTTATTATGGAAAGAATTTATTGCCCCAAGTCTATATTATATGTAGTCCAGGCTTTATTTATTGGACAGCTGCCTGGTGGAATGGGGGGGGGGGGGGGCTACAAGGACCAAAACATAAATGCTTTAAAAATATATGACTGGTAAATCATTCCTTAGTCAGGCAATTCATCTAATGATTAGACTTTGTAATTTCTAAAGGCTACTGATAGAAAGTTTTCTATTTTGACTCTTCTAGGCTGATAAGATGTCAAAAGATCTGTAGAGATTTCTTGTTCGTAATTTTGTGTAGTGCTTATAATTTAAAAACATTTGTAATCTGCATGTCATATAGATATAGAACGAAAAAAACTGAAAGTCCTATATCCTATACTGTATCCTATACTCTGAAAATTAAAATGTCTGTTAACATGACACTTTAACAAGCAAAATATTTAAAATACTTAAAAGAAAAATGCAACAAAGATTATATAAGGGAAAGAACTACATATTTACAGCCACAAACACACACACACATACTGTAATAATTATTTCCCTTTTCTACATCAGAAAAAAAATTACCACTAATTAATTAATTAATCGATCAATTCTTTTATGATTGGTTCATGGTTTGTTAGGAACAACGAAAAGTTGCAAAGTTTCAACTAGATCCGATCATGGGAAGTGGGAAGAATAACATGGACGGACAGACAGACAGACGTGAGTACATATAAGCTTTGCGGAAAATATGTCACATTAGATATGCTGGTTTTCGATGTATGAGAACCTTAGGAAAAGAAGAGTTCTTCTTAAAGAAAGAAAACGTATGGAATAGCGAGCAAACATTAGAACTAGAGTATATTACATAGAGTTGGAAATATTCATTGAACATGCAAGTTATTTCCTTTATGTAGAATAACATTGCATAATAGTTCAGTTGTTCATTCAGGGCCAGATTTAAAGAAGGGTAGGGGCGGGGCTCAGACCTGGGACTGCCACAAAAGAAAAAAAAACAATTATGTCCGAATTTCGATGGGTCAGAAACTTTTCAATTTGTTTTTTTTTTCTACCATTTTTGTTTTCATGTTTACGTCTGGCAAAGTTGTCGTGAAGTGGACGCTTGTAGCAGGCTCTGAAATACGTTCTACAGCGCCGGAGTTACGACAGTGCGTCTACCAAGGGCCTTACCCTCCACAAACTCAATAATATACACTTTTTTAATAAATAAAATATGCACATTGAATATCTCTTTATGAAACTGAGATTAAATATTCAACAACTCTATATAGCATACTTTTAGATATACGTATTTTCATTCATTCCTTTGATCATTAAAACTTTCTAAAAAATTGCAGGGGGCGTCCACAAAAATCCTGCACTGGGGCTTCCATATACTTAAATACAACCCTATGTTTATTCATTAGTAATTGTCAAAGACCTAATTTCCTTCTATAACATAATAAATAGTATTTGTGAAGGTCCTGAATCCTTTTGGATAATCATTTGTTGAAATAAAAGTATTCCCTTGCAATCTATAGGGCAAATTATGTAAAGGGTCATCTGTTTCTTTGACCGAAGGTTAACAATGGTGTCAGGTGGCCAACACAGCTACCAACCGCGTTTACTTTCCCCAACTAATGTCAGGTACCCGATAGAGTTGGGTGGACCCAGAGCGTGACCTCCGTGACCCTATGTCGAAGGTGCCGCTCAGAGGCGTCCTAATAACCCTGAAATTCAAAGTCTTCACCGATATTCGAACCTGAGAAGCCAAGTAGGCCAGTCGCTAATGACTCAACACCACGCTCCCTAAGAATTATGTGTTGGACTCTATTAATTGTAATAAGATCTAGATCTAATTTTTTCTTTTTCTGAAAGATGGTTGAAAAAATAATATGTTACTTTTTATAGTAAAATATCAACTGTCTTTTGCTGTACGTTGTAGCGTATATTGTTTGTCTTGCTGTTATGGTACATTTAACATTATCAATCCGAAAATGTTTTGAGTTTTATTAATATTGTCTATAAATGCTATTTTACATGTTTTTTACCAATTACATAAATGCAGCCGATTTGTAATAAAAGTTTCTACGTACTCTACAATTTATTAAAATATTGCAGATAATTATAATAATAATAATAATCTTCCTATTAAGGAAATTTGTCTTACAATTTGTGCATTACACCAAACAAAACATTATACTATAAAAAACATGTACATTCACACCAGACTTACTCATAATTTACATTTGAAATGTTCATATCAGATTGTTTCTATTTAATGATTTAATTGCCAGGGGAACCAAATAGTGTTTGTGTCTGTTTGTCTTTGCTATCGGTGTCTTGTATCTCTTTTGTGATGGTAAAATCACAAAATCCTGACCCAAAAGTTGATTTTTTTTTTCTAGAATCTTTTTAGCTTTTTGATGGATGTTTTGTCTCAAACAGTTGCCCCAAAAATGGGGTTTTTGTTTTTTGCCAATGACTTCAACAGCAGCATTTAGGATTCTATCAAGTTTATTTTTATGTGTAATGCTCAGATTGCCATACCACGATTGTTGGATATCTGTCAATATTAGTTTGTATTTGCATATTTTGATTGTCATTTTAATGTCTTTTATTACGACATATACATTAGTATTCATTTTGTCCAAAATAGGTCCAAAACTAGCAGGGCGTTTTAGTCGTTCAGTGTTGTCTTCTCTTCTGTAGATACTGTTGTCAAATAGTTTATAGTATTCAACACAGTAGAACAATGAAAGACAAGGAAATACAATGAAAGATTTGTATACAAGGGGGACGAGCTATAAATAGCTAGCTCTTTGGTGAATTGGTAGATAAGGTAATTTTTTTTTTAAAGGTCTAGAGTAATTTGTTGTTTTTTTTACTTTTAAGCGCTGCAGAATCACATTTTCTTTTTAGTGTTTTTGTTTATAACACAAAATAATGTAAATATGGAGAAAGCCTTAGACATATAATAGAATGGAACAACAAATGGTCAACCAACTAGACTAACTACAGAAGATGAGACAGTATGCAGACAGTAATCTTTTAACATTGAGTTGAGTTGAGTTTAACTGCCGCTAAAGAGCTATCATTTCCGGAAACCAATAAAAAAAAATCAACCGCGACCGGATTATTAAAGTACCTGTTAATAGTATGGTTCAATTGAGCGTCCATTGCATTTGTTTAGTTTATCGTGAAAATCTCTCATAGAAGGTACCGAAAGACTGACCAGAAATGCATATTGAGGAAACCAAGAATTATACAGCAAACTTTGCAAGACTGACTCGTCAGTCTCCCCTACGAAATACCACATCATGCAGAGCAGCAAATGTACTAGTTCATTACAAATTACCTAATCTCCAATGCTTGACTAAAGGAATACCTCTGTAAGAAACTATTTTTAAGCATTATTATTATTGCAACAATTTAGGTCATTACGGTATGCACATAATTACTAAGGGCATGAGAGCCTCTATAGTTTAGATATTTTACAACGGACAAGAATAAAAACAAATTTTAGTAATTTTTTCAAGTGGTAAACTAAAGAAACAATAATGTATTATTACTTAAAACATAAACTAAAATGATTCTCTGGCACTGACTGTCACTGATTAAAATCTAGGATTATTTATTATTTTTGCTTATTATTATAATTATTAGCCTATTATCATTATTACTTTTCATAGATTTTCATAGCATGTTCAGTGCTCTATGGTCCAATCTATTTTCTAGGTGGAGGTAGGAATCTGGGAAGACGCTTTCGTCATGTCTTTGGGCTAGCACAACAGAGTCTTATCGCAATGTCAAAATACCTACTTCTACATCGGGCTTTGAGCTCAAACCCTTTAGATGGCCAAGTGGTTTATACCACATTGTCTATGAATGCTGTTTCGCGTGGTTGTTACTAGTTATTTATCGAATTTGTAATTAAGGTTTCTCTCTTCTTTTTTTTTGAAATAATTGATTATTACAAATTATACTGCTATTATATTTTTCTGTCAATTATAAACATTAAGGGATGTTATATAAAGATCTTTATTTGGTTAAGATGTTTTTACAAATTAATGAATTTCAGACAATTTCTTAGCAGACATCTCTTGATTAAAAACAAATGAGTTGGTAGTATCACTTCTCTTAATATATGAGGTGGAACAAATTTTATCAACTGATGATTAAAAACTGTTATAGATGAAAGCTTTTTATTAAATGAAACTAATATAAGAATCTGCTTTTTTTTTTTTGTCTTCCGCCGATGTTTAAATGTAATAAAAGCTTTAGAAATTATTAATTTAATGATGTAATTAAAGCCAAGGAAAGTCTATGAATGATGTATTTGCTTACCGCCGTGTTGTTAATTGGTCAACTCTAAAAGTGAGAAGGCTCGTCAGGATTATGTTGCTTTCTCTGCTGCTTGTCATCTCTTCCTGGAGCTCCAGAATAAACACATTATTTTCACACTCAATTTTAGAAAACTCCTGGGACAGAATCCGATTGCTTTCATCTAAATTATCTTCCCCTCTCAATGTTTGCTGGAGATGGACAGCTGTGAGTTCTCTACGGCGTTATCCGCGAACTGAGGAGGGAAGGGGGGCGATGGGGGAGGGATGAATCGGGAGGAGGGGAATGTGGCGGATGGCGTTTACTCCTCCCGCCATTGATCGTCTGCTGTTTCCTGGCCGTTCAGGGGGTCGTCTCTAGCGCGAGGGCGGCCATTTTTTTGTACCCCCACGTGTGAAGATGATTCGCTATTTGATTGGTTGCAGCCCTCAGACGCTAGAGTTCGTCTGCCCGGGTGACTGACGTGTACATCGACACCTCTCGAAACGACCCAGATTTTATTGGAATGAAAACACGAGATAGTCAGATTGGACATCCCAAGTACTCACTATACTAATCTCTCACTGCTACATAAGACATTAGGAAACTGGCTAACTTAATATTCACAAGCAACAAAACCTGTTTAGAAACAATTGAAAATAACCGATATGCTATAGCAAGTTGAAACAATGATGTCACAATACTAGAGCCATAAACTGATCGTCAATGTGCCGCTTATGGAAGAGATTGATTTAAACTAGTCCAAAGGCAGAATTATTTTCATGTCTAGGAAAACTCTCAAACTTAATGTCACGTGCTAAAACACGCCAAGGTTAAAATGAGATTGGATAGAGATACTTTTATTGGTCCAAAGAAATGAAAATTCATTTTGACTACAATTATCGAGCTCGGGCATTACTACTACAAAAATAACAATATAATGCAAACACAAAACGTACGTGCAAACACACAAACAAACTGCACAAACAAACTGCACTCCTGTGTACTTCTCAGTGATGACAAATGACCTTGAAACACCGTGACTGAGAGTGGGACGAAAATTGTTAAGTTCAAGCCTTAATGGAGAGAAGCTGACCACTTCGTCCAGATCTGATGTAGCTGTAGTGTAATACATCACATAGATGCATTTTGTCTTTAAGGATTTTAATCATTTTATATTTAGGAAAGGCATCTTCCATGAACTAGTTCAAGAGATGGAAGCTGTGTTTAATAATAATTTTTTTTAAAAATGTGTCTAGTTAGTCAATGTCATTGATCCATATGAAGTATTGCCGTATCAGCAGGTGATTGGAAAGGTGCTTAGAGTACTGAATGGTTTGTATAAAAAGAATAACTATTGTTTGTCAATTTCAAGTTCTCCTAGTGCCTAAAGGTAGAGAAGTCGTTAATATATCTCGGTGTAAAGATTTTGGCACTGTTCATGTCAGCTTGTTGTTTAAGGTTGCGCCTAGGTATTTATATTCTTGCATTTGCAGAGCGTAAACAAAATATTTTGGCTGCCTATTTGATTCCAGAAGATTCTAGTTTTACTAAGAAGACAGAATAGGAGGTGTACTAAAAACTTAATTTGACTTCCGTTGGCGGAGATTTCAGAGACTAGGTTAGAAATAGAGGGGACATTTGACTTCCGTCGCTGGTTATTTCAGAGACTTGGTTAGAAATAGATGGGACATTTGACTTCCGTCGCTGGTTATTTCAGAGACTTGGTTAGAAATAGAGGGGACATTTGACTTCCGTCGCTGGTTATTTCAGAGACTTGGTTAGAAATAGAGGGGATATTTGACTTCCGTCGCTGGTTATTTCAGAGACTTGGTTAGAAATAGAGGGGACATTTGACTTCCGTCGCTGGTTATTTCAGAGACTAGTTAGAAATAGAGGGGACATTTGACTTCCGTCGCTGGAGATTTCAGAGACTAGGTTAGAAATAGAGGGGACATTTGACTTCCGTCGCTGGAGATTTCAGAGACTAGGTTAGAAATAGAGGGGACATTTGACTTCCGTCGCTGAAGATTTCATAGACTTGGTTAGAAATAAAGGGGACATTTGACTTCCGTCGCTGGAGATTTCAGAGACTAGGTTAGAAATAGAGGGGACATTTGACTTTCGTCGTTGGAGATTTCAGAGACTTGGTTAGAAACAGATGGGAAAATTCTTTTTGGGGTCATTGGGTCATAAGGAGAACCAGCCCTATGCATAGGCAAAGTAGGCACGCCGACTAGGGCCCCTATTGGTGTCGACTTCACATACGACAAAACAAACCAGCTTGCTTAGAGAAGAAACTTGTGCCCATTGTTGCTGTTGTACACTAGGTTTTAAATAAATTGTGGCATTTTATTTTTTCGCTATTGTTATTTTATATTTCTATTTCATTTAGTGCTACCAGAGTCCCTTCTCCTAGGGTCTCCGACTATCTAAGGACGGCCCTGCCACAAGTGTAAAATTTGAAATTAAGTTATTTTTCTCTGAATTTGAAACTGTATTGCCCATCTAACTCGGATTATGTGTACATCAATTCTATTATTTCGGCCATGATATAGCCATTTCAAATCTCGTTATTATTTTTACACTTTCAAAACGACTTTTTCTAGTATAAATATGTATTTCTTTTAACTCAAATTTTTAGGAATTATATTTGATACCATCTACTATCCAAATCAATAGTTATCTCAATTTCGATAAAAACCTCTTCAGTTGGTCTTTAAGTTCAATTCCGTTGATTACTTTTTTTGCTGTTTTTTTCCCCACCGAATCTAATATCTGCGGCTACGCTAGGATGTTGAGTCACTAACGCTAGTGTTTGGAAATACTAAATTATATCCACCACCACAGCATTAGAGTCTAACTTATATTTCAGTGTCACATTTATAATTGAGTTGTACAAAGAATGAATTATTACTCTTGAAGAACTCAATTTCACTGTAATTGCAGGCGGTAGGGCATGGACTGAAGTCACGATGATCTCAAAGTCTGCTCGTCAGTATGACGCAGCCCATCGCGAATGAGGTTTGCCCAAGGACAAATCCGGTTAATCGAACATTCGTCTAATCGAACCAGTTGCATATTCGGACCAAATCCAAATATTATAGAATTGAATGCGATATTGAAACAGACGGTTATTAGGAACAAAACGATCGATAATCAAACTTAACTGTATTTTTTCAAGGCTTATATCAACTCATTCTGTCTGGTACAGAGCTTATATCAACTCACTCTGTCTGTCTGGTACAAGGCTTATATTAACTCACTCTGTCTGGTACAAAGCTTATATCAACTCACTCTGTCTGTCTGGTACAATTTTGCACAGGTTATTTCTCCCATTTTCGGATAAAATTAAAAATTTCTAAATTATTCCTTCTCCCTAACAAAACATGAATCAATCAAAAAATTAATCATTTAATAATCAATATTGATTAAATTACTTAGTTTAATATTGATTATGGGAAATAAATCATACAGTATTTATAGATATGGCTCTCTATGTACAGTTTTCCATTATAAAAGCTGTTTATTTTTAAGTATTTTAATATTTTGCTTCCAATTTCTAGATCTAACTCAGAAACATCTAGGTGACGAGTACCTTGCCGCGGTACCCAAATTATAGGCAACCTCAGCAGTAGAGCTAGCCACGCAGCGACTGCGACTTTCTATTAGTGAGATGAAATGCTTAATTTGTCTGGACGTGACTTTGCTGATAAAATAAAGACTTTGTGTGGGGGGGGGGATGTTAAGCGTGAGGGGGGGGGCGAGAAGGCGTGGCGGTTAGAGCGGGGGGATAAATTTACGCTTAGGGAGTTTGGTTTAGTTGAGACAGATTGGTGAGTGGGGGGGGGGGGCGGGGGGCGCTGATAGGGATGGGGAGTGTAAGGAGGAGTATCTTTCCCAAATTTTGAGTGGATGTGGATATTCGTAAAGTTTACTTTGAACGATATGCCAATTTAGTACCTTGAAAAAAATGGAATGCTAAATGTATAGGCCTATATTATATTACGCGTTTTTTTTAAAACTGATAAATAAAAGGGGGGAGGCTGTATCGGAGATGTTGACTTTGTATCAGAGACCAAATTTATCATTTCTTTTGAATTTCTTCCCCTTTCTTGTTGTCCTTTAAATGCACAAACTATATAATAAAAGATAAACATATATGTGCAGGGCTCCATTGTGGTATAGATCCTATTGCACAAATATAATCTCTCTGATCAGCGAACAGCAGTATTCTAATTTTATTAAACATATTTCGGAAGTTTCTCCAGAAATAAATATCGTTAGGAGTCAGGACTATATCCTCTTGCAAAACCTCTTGCAAGACAGGCAGGCAGAATGTGAACTAGGAGCCATCGTGACGATCATCCGAAAGGCATCCCACTCTTACCTTAGCAAGCCTGGACACGCTGAAGCAATGAATGGTGCATACATTTTACTTAATAGACCAGACTCCACAACTACCCTAAGAAACAACACTGGACATCAACTGACCACTTGACCGCCCAGGCTCTTGAACAAACAATTTTTAATCTGGATTCTGGTCAGTTTTGTTGCTGCTACTTAGAGTTGTCGTGTTTCACGGTGTTTCATTCACCAAACTGTCCATTATTTCGACATATTTATCATTTTCTCTCATTGCAGGCATTTACCTAGTGCTGTCTATATACCTAAGATGAACTTCTATTGAAAAAACAAAGCAGAAAGGACTCAATCCTCCCGTAGTGCTCTGGCAAGAAAGTTGGCAGTTCGGCTTAGTGCCTCATGGCTACCATACAAGTCGAGTGACTTGAAGAATTATCCACATTTGTCAGACTAAACGAGTCCGTGACTAGCGAAGTGGCGCCGAAAAAGTACAAGTCGAGGAGCTGGGGACACTCGTACAAGACGTGCGACACTGTTTCGACGCTCTCTCCACAGTGACGGTATCGGGAGTCAAAGTTCGGACGGAACCGGGCAAAATATGCCCCAATAGGACAGTGTTCCGTCCTGCACTGCGCCATAATTGTCTGCTCTGACCTCCTCAGTCGCCACCATGGATCATCGCAATCTGGGTGCTGTCAATATACAGGCATTTATAGCGGGTATGGGGTCATTTGTTTCTTTTGTGGTTCAAGCGCTTGGCTTCCGAAAATGGGATCCTGGGCTCGAATCTTGGTGAAGACTGGGAATTTTGAATTTCGGGAGTTTTTAGGGCACCCCTGAATCCAGCCAACTCTAACGGGTACCTGACTTTAGTTGAATGAAACTCCATTAACTCAGATTAAGAAACAATAAACACTTCACGAGATATTCAAACCTGACCAACGACCATAATTTAGGACTATCACATTGTCATTCATGAGGGCCCGAAACGTAAACCCCATTTGAGAATTTTGTGTCAAAAGTCAACACCGCTACGCGGCGTTCGTGCAAGCGGAGACGAAAGAACGCCAGGCCAAAAAGGAACAGCTCTTTCATCGTTTCAATGGAGAGTTGTATTTCACAAAAAAAAAAGCGGTGTTGAGGCAATAACAATCACACGGTACTATTTCGGCGCCACTTCGCTAGTCACGGACTCGTTTAGTCTGACAAATGTGGAGAATTCTTCAAGTCGTATACGGAGACAAGATTTAAATTCTATTTGAAATTGTTTATCTTCTTCTCCAGCGTTGGAGAATGAAAATATGAAGTGTATACAAATGTAACTGTAGTTTATTTTAAACAGCAGTCTCTGTATTTCTTGAATATAATTGTTCAGAGCATGCCTCTTCCATTCGTTTTGTCGTTAATGAGAGCAGACGTCTCAGACTGATTTTTTTCCCCAGAAGAATATAAAGTTAATTTTAATGTTATGTACATAAATTACTTGCAAACATTACCAATATTACACATACAAATATTTGTTACCCAATGCTTATCAAAAAAAGTAATAATATATGACATTAGTATTAATGTCTTCTTGAAAATTTAATAATGATGTTATTGATTTCTTTCCCTTTCTAGGATTAATTTTTTTTTCTACATTCTTTTCTGGATTATATATTTTTATCCAGTATTTGTTTGGGAAGAAAATATTACCTAAACAAGAAAAAAAAAAGTTTACAAATACTAGAAATGGGGCGTGAATGAGATTTCCAACGTTTAAATAAGCATTATTGTAAGGTTCACGCCATGGCGTGATCACTTTGGCCTAAACTTTTGAAGACATCTCTTATATGTGGCGCTACTTACTCCTTACCCAGTAGAACTCCCCCACCCCACCTGTCACGTCAGTTTTAGAACCCTCTGTAATATTTTGTGACTAGTAATCACTGAACCATTCCGTACACGATTCGCACGAGATTTTGTTTTTTTGGTCGGAAGCTGACCACGAGGTGGACAAGGCAGTTGATTTTTAGACTCTGGTAAGAGAGGAGTTTTTTGGATATTAATGTACAAGTAGAGTGTCATTGAATTGATTTGTATTCAGGACTAATTTTCTTGGATGTATTTTGTGATGGCTGAAGTCGCCAATATATTATGATTCATTATTTTATGTAATAAAAACCATGTCTGCTACAAGTGAGTCTAGTTAATAATTATAAATGTTGTGGTCAAAGAGTTCAGTATATTAGTGTTCTCACGCACTGGCAAATCTAGTGCGCGTGTGAAAATATTTAGTTATCAGTAAAGAACATTGTAGCGGTATCCACAACACACGACATTCGCGTTATCACGCCTACAACAAGAACCAGGCTGTGACACCACCCCACAAAACTAATTCTGTGTTCTTCAACGCACACACTACTGTTCAATAACTACTGACTTGTTTATTGACCGAGCCGATCAAAAGAGAGAACAGAAAATGCACATTGAACAACTATTCAGAAAAACAACATTCCTGTAACCAGTACAGTTTGTGTATCACATTTTGGCTACCCACTTAGGAGAAGGAAGGCAAGACTTCAAATCTCCGCTGCTTTGCGGCTACAACCAAACATGGGAAAAACTTCGGGAAACAACCCCCCGAGAAAAAAAATCAGGAGCTGGTGATCCTTAGACACCTTACGACACATAGTACTACTTCCTGGTAGAGCCAGCGAGGCTACTGATCCCAAAACTGTATCCGGTATTAGCCGTCTAACACATCGGCTATCCTAGAGTTGGAGGGACTGCTGTGTGTGCAACATCGTCCCTCTGACCATCAACCCTAACTGATACTTTCATCGCGTTATTCCAAGCCCTAACCTAAAAAAATACAAACTAAAAAGAACACTCTAGCTTAGTCTTTGGAGTCAACAACTCACGGAAAGTGGCATTGCCGGTTATAAACTCCATTGCACAACATTGAACTTAAGAAAGGTGAAGTCCCATAACTCTATCAATTCTCTATATTACATCACACTAATTACATTTATTTTGATTCAACATAGTGCTATTGACACACTAGGAATACAAGGTTGTCATTATTATTAGAGTAACAGAAACGAATTGACCGAATTTACTAGGGAGTGTTCTAATGATTGCAACAGATGCAGTAACACGGAGAAAGGGGCGTGAGAGGGAGAGGTAAATGGAAAGAGAAAAAAGGAAAACAAGAGAGAGAGAGAGAGAGAGAGAGAAAGAGAGAGAAACTGAAGGGAGGGTATGGAGAAGTACGAGTATGTCTGAGAGCTTGTGAGTAAAGTGTAGGGGCCTAGGTGTGTTTGCAAGAGAAATAGAGAGAGAGAGAGAGAGAGAAACAAAAAAAAAAGAAGATAAAGATCAAGAGAGAGAGAAAGAAAGAAGAAAGACAGAGAGAAAGAGGGAGAGAAAGAAAAAGACACAAAAAAAGATATATATGTATATATATATATATAGAGAGAGAGAGATACATAGAGAGAGAGAGAGAGAGAGAGAGAGAGGGAAGTGAGAGAGAGAGAGGAAGAGATGTTGATGAAGCAGATCACTTTTCACATTCTCTCCTAATGACCAATCCCTTCTCCCCCCCCCTTTACTAAAATTATTCTGCCCTGATGATCCACTTACTCTCTTAGCACCCCTTTGAAGCCCCCCCCCCCCCCCCCCCCCACCCGCCGCCGACGATTAGGTGGGCGCAAGGCCACGATCGGCCCCGGGTATCACGTAGCGACGTGGTTAGCTGCAACCTTCCAGGATCGCGATTGCCCCCGCAGGAGGGCGGGATCACGCCTTCTCCCCAATCTTTCCCTGTTCTGCAGTCTGGTTCCTATGTTTAACTTTCTCCATCGTCATACCAACTCCCTGTGTCGGCACAGAGGGAACTATTTGGGTGGCGGATTCAACCAGCGTTAACATCCCAGGCGACTGTAGAAAAACATAGAATATTAGAGAAGAATGGCGTAATCTTTCCTTTTTAATATAGCGTGACAGCACCAATGCCAATGTAGACCTCATTGAGTAGGCCTGTTAAAGTGTCAGGGACGGTGAGTGTTGAAGGCCTTATTATTGCAGGGAGACATTTGTTGTTTGATGGAACAATGTAAAAGCAATCGTGGATCAAATATAATCTTATTTTCTTATTTGATAAATAACCGACATTCTTTAAAAAAGATATGATAATTACCTTCCAAGCGTATGGGTTACTCTAGTCATGGATATTAATAAGAGACTTCAATACCGCTAAGTCATTGATGATATAGGCAACCCGTTCCATGCTCTTATGACACTAGGAAAGGAATGATACTTATCAAAATTTGACCTAGCATGTGTCCATCTGGGTATTTTATAAGTTTGTGTTTTTTGATTTGGTTTTAGTATTTTTATCTATTATTGATACTTTACTTGAAGTCTTTTGTTCTAGAGTTTCTCTCAATTTAGCGTTTCATTCCCCCACACATCACGAAAGTTCATGTTTGTCTGTAGTTAATGTCTGTCATTAACTCTTTCTCTCCTAACTGACGATACCAACGTTGATTCCACCAGAATGTGGTAAATAATTGCGGAGAGAAAGAGTTAATATTTCTAAACATTGCTTTCGTTAAATGCTTCTTTCTTTCTTCGTTTTCTAGCCAGCTTTCTGTTGTTGAGTTGTAGGCTCTGTTGTTGAGTTGTAGGCTCTGTTGTTGAGTTGTAGGCTCTGTTGTTGAGTTGTAGGCTCTGTTGTTGAGTTGTAGGCTCTGTTGTTGAGTTGTAGGCTCTGTTGTTGAGTTGTAGGCTCTGTTGTTGAGTTGTAGGCTCTGTTGTTGAGTTGTAGGCTCTGTTGTTGAGTTGTAGGCTCTGTTGTTGAGTTGTAGGCTCTGTTGTTGAGTTGTAGGCTCTGTTGTTGAGTTGTAGGCTCTGTTGTTGAGTTGTAGGCTCTGTTGTTGAGTTGTAGGCTCTGTTGTTGAGTTGTAGGCTCTGTTGTTGAGTTGTAGGCTCTGTTGTTGAGTTGTAGTATGTTTTGCAGTTAGGAAAATTCACAGCTCAAATATTGATCGACAATGTGCAACGTGCTTCTGTTATAAAGTAAAGTTCCCCTTTCAGACCTTGCGATCTATAGGGGTAATAATGTTAAGGTAATCTGTTTTTTTGGCCAGCGGTTAATGAGCAGGGTGTCGCGTGTCCAGCACAAAGACCAACCGCCTTGACGTTCTCCAACTGGGTGAACTCGAAATTCAAAATCCCAGTCTTCACTAAGATTCGAACCCAGGACTCCAGGTTTAAAAACCTAGCGCTTCACCACTCTTTTCTACATTTTTTTCAAAACGTGTTTTCCCTTGTGTTGTTGATTCGGGCATCTTATTAGTGGTAACAGTTTCCTGGGGAACCACTAAATCAGATTGTAACATGAACATGGGTATGGGACTATACTTGCATGATTGAAAGTAAAATTAGTGATTGATTCGATATAATTGGGTATGGTCAACTACAGAGGAGGAGCAAACCAAAAATAGTAATTTCTCGATCTGTCCGTCAAACATCACGACCACCCGGACGTTCCCAATAACTCGTATGTGGCTAACGATTTCATTCATTCCTCCCCCCCCCCTCGTCTGTTGTCTGTTTGCGCCCGTACGCAACCCCACAGGAAGTGGCGACAAAGACACATCTCACTCATTCAATCAGCGCTTCTTTTTTTTCAATCAGAAACTCTTGTCGCCTTGCGATCCATAATTAAAATTGGCGTTTACAAGAGTGAGAAAAGACAACTCGGGTGCCAGTTTGTGAAGTGTCCGTGGAACATTTGCAAGTCAAAACCGCCTCAGTTTAATCTTGAGAAATGAGACAAATCTCTAAATGTGTCGCGTAGTGAAATGAGCTCTCCAGCGATCTCAGTTAAATGGAATCTAATCTGTTCCTGGTTAGTCATCAGTTGCTGTCCACACTAATGGTGCAGTCATTATTATGTCTGATAGTTATTTCACTCATTATTATGTCTGATGGTTATTTGTTATTTCAAAGTTTAAACAAAAGATAAGAAAGACAAAAGAAATAAAAACGTATGCTATTTTTCATTGCTTGAGTTTTCGGAAAGAGTCATGAGGGAGGCGCGGTGGCTTAGCGGTAAAGCGCTTGGCTTCCAAACCAGAGGTCCCGGGTTCGAGTCTTGGTGAAGACTGGGATTTATAATTTCGGTATCTTTGGGCGCCTCTGAGTCAACCCAGCTCTAATGAGGTACCTGACATTAGTTGGGGAAAAGTAAAGGCGGTTGGTCGTTGTGCTGGCCACATGACACCCTCGTAAACCGTAGGTCTCGGAAAATAGATGACATTTACATCATCTACCCTCTAGACCACAAGGTTTAAATGGGAACTTTACTTTTTACATGATGTCCGTAACATACTTTTTGTTGCATCTAGATATTGTAATGACTCTATAGTTGGACTAATCCGGTATTTGCTTAGTGACGTGACAGTACATTAAACAACAAAAAACATAATAAATACTTAAACAGAAACAACAATTAATTACCAATTGTCAATTAGCTAATTGGTGAATGGTTTATTTTGACTTTTGTGTTGTCAGGTAAAAAAAACAATTGTGTAAAATTTTAGCTTCATCCGAGTCTGGGTGTGGGAGAAATAACGTGTACGAACTTTGTACCAGACAGACAGACAGACAGACAGAGTGAGTGGATATTAGCTTTGTAAAAACGTAATACGGAAATACAAAGAATAACGTGAGAGACTCACTTCCGTACTATTAACTAGCCGACCCACGGCGTAGCATACGCCGCTATTTTGCTGGTCCGGCCTATGGCCACTGCAAACTATGCGACCGCAGTGGGCCCCGCACTTTCTTAGGACCTGCGTGTAAATTATTAAATTAAACCATTTTATAACTTATAACAGATTTCCCGCTGCCTCATGATTTACCAGGAGCTCCTGGAAATCTGAAATTGCAAAATATACGAAAAAGTCCTAGAAATATTGGAAATTATTAAAAATCTGTTTGTTCTAAATCTGCTTATTCTGAATCTGTTTGTTCTAAATCTGTATGTTCTAAATCTGTCCTAAATCTGTTTGTTCTAAATCTGTTTGTTCTTAATTTTTTTGTTCTAAATCTGTTCTAAATGTGTTTGTTCTAAATCTGTTTGTTCTAAATCTGTTTGTTCTGAATCTGTTTGTTCTAAATCTGTTCTGAATCTGTTTGTTCTGAATCTGTTTGTTCTAAATCTGTTCTGAATCTGTTTGTTCTAAATCTGTTTGTTCTAAATGTGTTTGTTCTGAATCTGTTGGTTCTAAATCTGTTTGTTCTAAATCTGTTTGTTCTAAATCTGTTTGTTCTAAATCTGTTTGTTCTAAATCTGTTTGTTCTAAATCTATTTTATCTGAATTTATTAGTTCTGAATCTGATTGTTATGAATCTGTTTGTTCTGGCTAATAACATCATCAAAATACAAAGTACTTGAATTCGCATTAAAATCAACAATCAGCAACATTAACAATTTAATTGTAACTGTTAAAGAATCATTCATGGTGCCCCCTGTGTGCTTTGTAAAAACTGCCCGAGGAGAATTCAGAATAGCTTAGTATTATTGGGTTGCCTGAGCTAGCCAGGAAAACCAGTGACTTAGCAGAATTTAGGTCATAGGAAAATATGCATGACTAAATGCATGACGCGTAGGACGTAATCATCATTTTTTTAAAGTAACGTCTGTATTATATAAGATAAGATAAGATTTGTCAAGATTAACTTCAATTAAAAGTCTCTAGTTATTGGGGGTTGCTCCTTTTCTGACGTTTGTATGTTTTCCATGCGTCGGTGCTCCAACAAAACTTTCCCTTCAGAACTGAAGATTATTGCATCCTTGGCAAAACTTCTACAGGACTGTGGGTGATGACCTGGGCAGGACCATGGAGACAACAGTCTAGTGCACATACCGCACGACAAGCCATCCGTCCTTGTTTAGTTCAGTGGGCGAAGTATTTATGGGTGTAAGGACTTTGATTATTTATAAATAGATATTAAATTGTCTAGGTAGTAAATTGTAATTTTCATTGAAATATGTGTGTTAAAATTAATTATGTTTTTTTTTTTTGCTTGATAATTAAAATCCGAAGTTCAGCGTAACAGACACACCATCACTAGCGGATCCAGAACTTTGGAGTGGGGGGGGGGGCGATTTTTTTCCAAACCCTAACCCTAACGCCGAGTAAACCCTAACCCTATGCATAAACGTGCGTACAGCATATATACATATATATATATATATATATATATATATATATATATATATATATATATATATATATATATATATATATATATATATATATATATATATATATATATATTTATATATATATATATATATAATAAATATATATATATATATATATAATAAATATATATATATATATATATATATATATATATATATATATATATATATTTATATATATGAGAATAAAATAGAGCAGTGTTTCATGTTGAGGCCTTTCTCTTGCAAGCGTTTTCTTGCATTTTTTACTGCAGAATATCTACAGCTCATTATTTATTTGTGGGGTTCGGGGCGAAGCCCCGACGCCAAAAGCGTTTTCTTGCATTCTTCACTGAAGAAACGCATTCTCCTGATATTTATAGCTCATTATTTATCAGTGTGGTTCGGGTCGAAGCCCAATCACAAAAAGCATTTTCTTGCATTGTTCACTGAAGAAACGGATTTTCCTGACCTAAAGCTCATTATTCATCCTATTAAAAAGGACATTTTGAATAATGTTGAAAAATATTCTAATACAAATTTTTACGCCCTTAATACATTGCAAATAAAACCGATTTGTTCCTTGAAAAGATAAGATACCCCACATCTTTAGATTAAGGCTTCGAGGATCGCCGCCGAAAAAAAATGATTCGATAAATAATATTCAATAAAATACAAGCATAAATTGTGACTTATAGTCCAAAACTGATTTAACTTGAAAAATATCAGATTAAGTAAAGGTTGGAAAAAGGCGACTGGGAAAAATATATTTGGGTTTAGAACTCATCTCAATCGTGACTCTTATACTGAAAAGTTTCATTTGAATTAAAACTTTTCGAAAGCAAAGTCTTTCTTAAAATAATTAAGAAAAATTCATGTGAAATTACATAAACTCTATCTGGAAAGGGGAGGGGGCGATAGAGTGAAAATGATTAATCCTCACTCCTTTTTATAATTTCTGCTAATGATTGCATTTGGCATTGAAGAATAGGGTTGGGGCGACTCGATATAAGAATTTAATTTTATAGCATGTATAAATTATATTAGTGACAAATTTTTTATTTATTTTGTAATTTCTTAACTATAATACAAAAAGAAAAAGTATTGGTTTGTCCGATGGGGGGAAGGTGATTGCACGTATCGCCCCTACCACCTGGTACAACCTTTTTTCATTTTATATTTACTAATGATAAAATTTGAGATTAGAGTGTGGTGCGACATAATATACAATGGGTTCACGTAGTTTATATTATATACATATTCAACTAATTTTGTTCACATACAATGATTTCTCCATAAAAATAGGACCGCCCCAGACTCAGAGGGCTAGAGTGGGGAGGGCAGTACATGCAATCCCCCCCCCCACCCCACCGAATCGGCAAAAATACCTGAAGGAGAGCGACTTAATATAAAATTTATATATTAATTGAACTTATTTTGTTCACAAACTATGATTTCTCCGAAAAGTAGGACCGCCCCCCCTACTCAAAGGTTTTAGGTGGGAAGGGCAGTAGAGGTATTCGATCCCCACCCCATCGGCCCAGAGGGGAACGACATAATATAAAGATCAGTTAAAATACCAATAACACGTTTTAATCATATAGATAGATATTCAATTGATTCTGTTAGCAAGCTGTGATTTATACATATAAATTGGACCGCTCCCCCCACTCGAAAGTTTATGGGGGGGGGGCGGAATAGATGCCATCGCCCCCTCCCGACCCCACCGTGTCGACCAACATACTAGAGGGGGGGCGAAATAATCTAAAAATAGGTTTAAATATAAGTAATTCGTATATATTATTAAAATAAGTAATAAATTTGTATACAAATTGTGTGAATTCTATACTAAAATTCGTCCCGAGTGGGGGGGGGGGTCGCCCCTACTGCCCCCCTACCCTCCTGGATCCGCCAGTGCACACCATACACACTCATGAAGTACATACATTAATAAACGATGTGTATGATGATTTAAAATACAATTATGAATTTAATACAATGATATTTGTACAATGGTATGGAAATTAATAAAATAAATGATTGGTTATTACAAATACATATGAAGGTAAAGAATCATAAGTTCAGTTCCAGTAAATACTTAAAAAGTAGTAATAAAATAAAGACATTAAATTATGTTGCTTGATAACATGGATGTCAACAACATTTCAGTTTCACGACTCAAGACAAAGATTCCTCTCTGTAACATGTCTATGAACATCAATTCCTGATAGTAGCAGATAAAACCTTCCGACCAAGAATATAGACCAAGTTGATGACAACAATGGTCCGGGTTATACCAGAACCCACAATATCAATATGTAACGCCGACACTGCAACCCTATAGAAACAAATAACAAGAGATTCTAAAGCCTAATCTACAACTACAAAATACGAATCTATATTAAAAAATATGTTTACAATTTGAAATAAGACTCACTCTAAACAGGGGGTCAAGGAGACCTACCAAGATTAGACCCTAAGGCAATCGCTAAGGCTGTCCAGCAACGTAAAGAAATGGAACAATTCAGGACCACCAAGAGTTCAGCATGTCTTTCAATAAGAATAGGACGTGGAAGCAGCAACTGTTCAAGAAGAAATATTTACTTCACTTCAAATGATGACAAAAAGACTAGGAAAAAAAAAAATACTGCACAAAATAAGAAATGACAAATGACGTCCTTTGCCTATAGAAGAAAGCGGCGTAATTGCGACAGTGGGTGTGCCCTTTTGTGTACACAATCCTAATCTAACTTTGTAATGTATTATGTAAATAATTACTTCGATTGATCAGTCTTAACATTAAGTTCTATGTCACGGTCATTATAAAACTAAAGTGGTCAATTGAATACTACTAGTGCATTGTTGCATATGTAATAGTTACAAACTAGGGATCGGCCCTTTTCACAATGTTACCTGGACAGTCATCCCGCGGTCCTGGGTAAACCCCATCCCCACTATGTAGAGCCCTGTCTATTCTAAAGTAACCCAGACATATATCCCTACACCAGTCTTGTTGTTTACTTACAGTGAAGAATGTTTTCAAATTAATTTATTTTTTGGTAATGGAAGATTGAACGGTTACCCTATTTATATCGAGGTAAATTAAGCAAAGTGCTACTGTGTCTAGTTAGAGCAGACGATGAGCTAATTAAGACAGGATGCCATTTGACTTCTTGGCAGGCTATCCCGCTGGAAGAAGGGTAGCTAGTCCTGTCTTGTGATTAATAGGACCGGGCAACGCGAAAGTGAAATACCCACTTGGTGAGACTGACCAGGACCAGATGCTTAAAGTCCTTGGAGATTGGAGAGTTGGGAGGTGGCCACTTTAATCATTAATCAGTATCACGTGGGAGGTGGACACTTTAATCATTAATCAGTATCACGTGGGATGGTAGTAGGTCTACAGAGTTAGAACACCACGACAGACTTAAGATGTACTACAGTCAGGTCTAAGATATGCTACGAGTATAAGAGGGCAACAGAATACATTAACTCTTTCTCTCCGTAATTATTTACCACATTCTGGTGGAATCAACGCTGGTATCGTCAGTTGGGAGAGAAAGAGTTAATGAACATTTCAATTAAAGCACTTCGCCTTCATTTTAATTTCAGGTTTTCCATTTCCATTTCCAAAAAACAAAAGCATAAAAATACTTTAAAAAAAACCAAGCTTATACTAAGTGTAATTGTATCAATTAGTTTGTATCAGGTGTGTAGTTAAATTTGTAATAGAGCTAGCTAGACAAGGACAAAAATCTGTGGCGATTAGAAATATTTTTTTACCAATTTGTTTTTGTTTAGCGCTATTTCATGCGTTTAGTTTTCTCGTTACGCTATGATCCTATAAAAAAAGCGATAACAGCAACATTCATGCATTTAACCACTTCTTCCGCTATCTCCTCCTTTCCCAGTTGGGAAAAAGGGGGCTAGGAGCGGGAGAAAAATCGTTTTTTAAAAAGGGGGTGGGACAAGACCATAATTTGAACCCATGACACAAGCCGATATTCTAACCACTCTGCCAGTAAAGTTATTATGAAAATAGAAGATTTTATAGTTATCTATTATTTGTTTTAAGCTTACTTTAAAGCGACGACTTATCAAGATGCTAATTCAGCTTTTGCCACTATCTCATTCAAGTACAATTAAAAATGGTAATTAGTTATTTTGTTTGATATCGAACAAGTGAAAGAAATCGTACTTGAAAGATGTGAATTAGTCTCGTTGAGGATGCTTGACCCCAGAGTGAACACGTTTTTTTTTAATTCGTTTAAAAAAAGCGATAACAGCAACATTCATGCATTTAACTACTTCTTCCGCTATCTCCTTTCCTAAGTGGTCCAGACAAGTGACAGGTGATAGGATCATAGCGCTTTGAGAAAGCTAAAAGCGTGAAATTGCGCTAAATATTTCTAATCGCACAGATTTATTATTTTTTTAAGTCTATTATAAATTTAATCACTTGACTCAAACTAATTGATAAGATTACACTTAATATAAGTTTAAACAAGATTACAAAGAGAGTTTGTGTTACACAAACTCAGAGGCGGCCCCCGTCGAAGTCGGATCCCTGTCGGATCTGCCTATTCGCAAAGAATATTCAAGAGGTTATTTAATTTTGATGGTCAAAAGTAATAATGTTTCAAAGATTCATTTGCCGTTGTAAAAAATGTTGTTTTTTTGTTTTACATGTTTCGGGTGTTTCTTCTAAGTTTAAAATAATAAACTTCGCGCTGGACGAATATAAACAAGCAGGGTATGAAGCCTGTCTGGTCGTTAAGTTTGCGTGCTGGACTGTCGTTCGGATTTATCGATGGTTCAAACCCTGCATGCTCCCATCCCCCGTCGTCCTACTGGAGGTTTGTAATAAAAAAAAAAGACAAGAACAGATATATCGTGCTTTTACTTCGATGTCTCAGCACAGTTAGGCATATCAACAGAGATATCGGCATTTTTATTTAAATGGAACTAGAATGAGGATGTAGATCTACCTAAATTAAACTTCTGATTTAACACTCTTAAGATCTATATCTACTAGATCTAGATCTAAAATATGAACTTGGAATAATGTAGCTGTAATTTAGATAAGATTTGTGTAAAAAAAATATCCTAGATAATCTATCAATAGACTGAATGCACCATTAAATTTAAAAATAGTATATTAGTTTTAGTATATTATAACATTGCAATATTATCAAAACGTTTGGAAATCAAAATCTACACTTTAAGTCTAGATATTGAAATTCTACATCTTAAGCTAGTCTATTTTAGTCTAAACTAGATCTAGAAATTCTAGATCTAGACTCTAAAATAATTATAATAAATCCAGATCTAGATATACTGTTATAAAAATCTAGATCTAGTTTAAACTTACGTGAGCCGCTAAAAATCTAGATTAGATCTAATTCAAGATATCATTCCTTTTTTTAAATGCGAGTCACATAACGAGGCTTAATAAACATTACTATACCGAGTTCTTTTAGCATTTCATTTAAAGAATTAATTCCATATAACGTCAACGGGAAAAAAAACAACACTACGTCACACGGCCTAGACTAAAAAAACGTCTTCATCAATACGAGCAATTTATTGAGTGTTCATAGACATTGGTGTACCGAGTGCGTTAAGCATTTCCTTTAAAGAATTCATTCCATATGACGTCAAAGGAAAAAAAAACACTACCTCACAAGGCCTAGCTAGACTAAAAATTGCCTCCATCAATACGAGCCATTTATCGAGTTTTCATAGACATTGGTGCACCGAGTGCGTTCATTTAGCATTTCCTTTAAAGAATTCATTCCATATGACGTCAAAGGAAAAAAAAACACTACCTCACACGGCCTAGCTAGACTAAAAATTGCCTCCATCAATACGAGCCATTTATCGAGTTTTCATAGACATTGGTGCACCGAGTGCGTTCATTTAGCATTTCCTTTAAAGAATTCATTCCATGTGACGTCAAAGGAAAAAAAACACTACGTCACACGGCTTAGTTAGACTAAAATATGTTTTCATCAATACGAGCAATTTTTCGAGGGTTAATAGACATTGGTGCACCGAGTGCGTTCTTTTAGCATTACATTTAAAGAGTCCATTCATATGACGTCAAAGAAAAAAAATTCCATGACCTCACAATAGGCTAGTACCGGTACCATAAAAAAAATGTCTTTATTTACACGAGATATTTAACGAGGGTTCATAGACATTGGTGCACTGAGTTCTAATAGAATTTATTTAAAGGGCATCAAAGCCGCATTGTTTTTGCGTTTTGTCTGTCAGTCGGTCTGTCCGTCATCTTAATATTAAAAAATAAAAACAACTAAAAGCTATTAAAAATTGATTAACCTTTATTTTACGTTTCAAAACATTGCAATAATTTTAGGTATGAACACAATTGATTTAAGTTTATATAATAGATTGTTCCGGATGATTGTATAAATAGTAAAAGAAAAAGAGAATTCCAGATAAATGTAATACCGTTAATTAAATTTGTTGGGTGGTCTCGTATAAAAATTAGAAGAACTACAGCCTTGTGGAGAGATATTCATACCAGACTTTGGTGTTTGGATGTTGTTTTCCTTAAAAATCGGAACATAATATTAACGATAATTAGATTTTTTTATGGTTTAGGTAGAAAATTAATTGTACTGTAAGAGAGAAGTGAGTTAAAATATTTTTCAAAAAAATCCGGAATAACATTATTTCCTAAATGAGAAGATTATTTGTTTATTAACTAGAAGAGGGAGTTCAAACAGTTATTTAGCGTTTGTAGATTTTAAAATAAATTCGAAAATTTCTGGCGACGATTTGTAAGAAAATGTAAGTAATGTAAGTCGATTTCTTTTCAAAACAAAATCCGGAACATACTTTATCGATTACTAAACTTTTATGTTATGTTTCAGCAAGAAAATTAAATGTCTAAAAAGTGATTATTTAGTAATCAATTCTAGTAAATTACTTTTTTTTAAAGCCCTGAACAACCTATTGTCGATATTTTAAAAAATTGTTTAAAGATGAAAAAACGGAACAATTTGATATCGATAATCAAATTATAGTGACGCATTGTCAAATAATATACGTGTAATATTAGTCAATTATGCTATTTCAAACAATCATTAAGCATAATTCATTTTTTATAAAACAATATCCGGAACATTTTTACACTTAATGAAATATAAGTCAGTATAGAGATTTTGATTTATCATTAATATGCTATTTACATAAAAAACAGAACAACATATTATTGATAATGTGTTTTTGCAACGTTTAAACATGGAAATTAAATGTTATATAAGTTAGAAGAGCAAACACACATTTGTTGGCGTTGATTAGTATTGCAAAAAAAAAATAAATCCGGAACAATCAATTTTAGATACTTAAAACTATTGAGATGTTACAGGAGGAACATTAAAGGGTAAATCAGATTTTCAATAGCTTTTGGAGTTACTGTTTCTTATCTAATCGTGACGGACAGACCTACCGACAGACAAAACGCACAAAATAAACCGTTTTTATTCTGATGAGGGCACTAAACAAAAAATAAATAAAAATCTGATTTTTTAAAAAAGCATAAGAAATTAGTTTAGCACTATGTCAAGGCCGGGCTTTACGCTACTACACGAAAGTCGCTGCATAAAAAGTCCATTTAAAAAAATGTGCGTGATATTTACATACAAAGTGCATTTTTAGCCTTTGTAAACAAACATAAATGTTTTCTTTTAATTTTAGCAGATAGTTGACCAGAAAAAACCCACCTTTAATTAATATTTATATTTGTTGTAAACATTTCTAGTACATTTTATAAAAATATTTGACTTCGTGATACTGGAAGTGCCTCTACTTCTCCATCTTTGTGAGCATATTTTAACATTGCCTCTCTTACATTTACGTTATTGTTTTAGAATAGGTGTATTTTTATGAAAAATTCGCTTGCATAATTAATTTTATAAATTAAACGGTTTGCTTTTAGAAAACTAAAAGTAGCCGTTGCACCTAAACTTTTCAAGCCGCATTTAATGGTGAAATAATATTTTTCATATCTCTTCTAGTTTTCGAGATCTGAGTGTGACAGACGGACAGACGGACATTTGCACAAACCAAATAGCGGCTTTTTCCCCTTACGGGGGCCGCTAAAAAACAACAGTTTTTACAGCTTTGTCTTTGAACTATATCGTAAGTTCATTAATAGCAGAGTTACTTTTGAGAATCTTCGTACCAAAGGTCACTCCGAATTGATTGGGCCTTTCAGAGAGGAAATTGTCCTTGATTAAAAAACTGCCAGCGAAGCCAGGCCCGGCAACAGTGATCTCCATTTCGGAGCAACCCTCAACACGTAAAGGGCGGGAACTGGCCAGCAATCCTTTTCATCGACCTATTAGCGGATTAAGTTCCAAGTCGTCGAGTTCTTTCCCCTTTTTTTGTACTTCAAACAGGGGAGACAATTTTTAAAGGCAATGAAATGGATGCATTTAGCTTAAAGAGTGTTTCCATGATACCAGGCTTATCTGCAAAGAAATGATCTGTGAAATGTAAAATAGAAAACCGAAATACATTTTGGCAAGGAATTAATTTGAACGTATAAATACCTCTTTCTAAACTAAAAATGATCATACTAAAGAAAAACGCCGATGATAGATAGATCCACATGATACTAGATTTACATGTTTCGGATGTTCCTTCAGAGTTCAAGATAGTCTACTTCCTAGTCCAAACCTCCCGCAGGACGACGTGGGATGAAAGCGGGCGGGGTTTGAACCCGGGACCATCGATAAATCCAAACGACAGTCCAGCGCGTAAACCGCACGACCAGGCAAGATCGATGGTAAAAGAGAGAGAGAGAGAGAGAGAGAGAGAGAGAGAGAGAATAAGAAAATACGCGAATATGTAAAAGGTAGAGATGCAGTGTGGGGGTGCGGTAGCTGAGTGGTAAAGTGCCTGGCTTCAGAACCGGAGAGTCTCTTGTTCGAATCTTGATAAAGACTGGGAATTTTAAATTCGGGATCCTAGGGGTGCATCTTATTCCACCCAGCTCTAATGGCTACCTGAAATTAGTTGGGGAAAAGTAAAGGCAGTTGGTTTTTGTGCTGGCCACATAGACACCCTCGTTAACCATGGGCCACAGAAACAGATGACCTTTGAATGCCCTATAGATATGAAGGTGAAGGACATAAGGAGAGAAAGAACGACACAGAAGTTGAGTAAAGGAAAAAAAACAACAACTCGCTTCTGGCTCAAGAAAAACTGATCAGCGGTCATTTGTCTCAATAATGGTAGGCTACTATCATTATGCTTTATTGATCTGTATTTTTTACTAGAATTTTATTTTTACGGACGGCTCGATAGCCCCATGCGAATTTTCTTTTTATTGTTGGTGAAATACACCGTATATAGTATTATCCAGACGATGGATTATCCGGACAGACCCCGCTCTCAATTAACCCGGAGAATCGACTCTGTACTGTTTAGTGTAAAATATTACCTGGTACTGGAGATTGTTTGAAAAATTTATAAGCAATTTCGGCTCTATCTTGCCATGTTAGCAAGACTTTAGAATCAATTAGAATACAATGAAATTATGAGATAGTGATCATTACATTATTAGAATAAAAAAAGTACCGAATATATTGAAACCATTTTTTTGGGGGGAGGGGGCACTGATGGAATCTGACTTGTTTTTGCTGAAGCTGATCTTGACAGGGCCGGCCTTCGATATTTGGAGGCCCTAGGTAAAGTGAATCTGGAAGCCGAAAATGAAATAGAAAAAAAAAAAAAGGAAAAACTAAAATGTATTAAAAACCTAGTGTACTCCAACAATAAATATTGAGGACTAGTTTCGCGATTTCTGCTCTTGTTTTAAATTCTAGTTTGCATATGTCTAAGTCAAGTCTTGTCATGGACAAGTGTTGTAGGCGTCGTTGTAATGTACACAACTAAACAGCTGTAGGTGTATCATAAAAAAAAAATTGAAGTAACTTGAATAACTTCTTTGTGAATAAACTAAACACAGTTTACAACAGCGCCGCGTATCTTGTATCATTTTACAAGATTAACATTAAATGAATGCTCTCTCACAAAAACTCCCTTTCCATACCAGCTAAGAAACACAACACATAAACTCCATAACAACAAATCGGTAGTGTGGCAGAATTGTTATAGCAATATAACCAAAATATAAAATTAGATGATCAGTAACATCAAAAACACTGGAAGACCATAAAATATACCAACGAAATCAAATAGAAAAGATAAAGGACACAAAATACAAAATTGCATACAATAAATGGGACAATGTAGAAATACATTGCGAATTTCATGAACAAGGGAAAGAACTTAAAATTGAATTTAATCCTTTAGAAAAATGGATTACCTCCCTTCTGTGATCCCTTAGTAAAAAATTAAGGCCATCTCGTGTATAGATAGTGCTACAGCACTACAACTTTGAATACGTTCTCGACTTAGGTTATGCATAGTGGTATAAAAGACACATACCGAACTTCGCTAATAAAATTATATAATGTAAACTTGTTTACAATTAATAAATAAACTGAATGAATACATTGTAACTATAGATCAAGTATCAATTGCCATTTTGTATTAATAAGGAAGTTATTTGAAAATATGATATTATTGTCAGATTCACCCAACATGTCCATTGCTCGAACAGTACTTGTGGTCCATTGGAGCCAATGAATGTGTTAGATAACAAGCTATTATACTGTATTATACGTAGTTGTATTTAGGTTATGATTTATTGTTCTAATTAGCCTATAGTTGTCTATTCACTTAATTATATTTACTGAAGTGTATCATAAAGTTAATGATCATTATAAAGCCAATGTCTTCGATTGTTAAGGTTAAGGATGGATGTAGTGTTTCACAAGACTATGCAAACCTGAACATTTTGCCACATCTGATGCAGACTAATCCTTTATCCGCCGGGGTCTACATAATCTTTTTTGTTTTGTCCTCAACATGGGACATTTCTTTGGACCTTAATGTGTGTTATGCGAGCCTTTTGATGGCTCTCTTTATGAAGTTCGATTCGTTTTAGACATCACTGCCTTTATTTGTGTGGACGGGATTGAATTCTTATTTCTCTATTGTCATTGCGGGATTAAAAACAAAGCATACATATTTGTTAGGGCACTATACTAATAGTTTGGAATTCATTGATTCGGTCGATAATCTAGAATCGAAATAGATGCGCTCAGGACTGAAACGGATAACATGATAGTTTTAAATAAGAGACATTAGAGTAGTATTGTTTGTAAGCAAGCTAGAGAGAGACAGACTGGGGCTGAAGAAATGACATTTTTGCTCTAGCAAGGAACCAATCTTATTGCCTGCAGGGCGCAACACACCAATCTAACATGACTTCCAATGTTAGCAAGAAGATTTATGTTTTTAATGAGATAAACATCTGTTTGAATAAGTTTAAATAACATCTTATGTTCTAGATTCCTACAAGTTTTGTGAAACTTTTGTTTGAAAACGTTATGCCTTAAAACCCAGCCAGTATATCTGATTAAGGAAGAATGTTACCGTTGATGATGACTGTAGTACTAAACTATTGATTAAATCAATTGTATGCTAGACGCATTAAATAGCGGACCACGATTTGTAAGCCTCCATGCACTGACGTTCCGTGCTGAGATCACTCATCAGATCGGGGTATCTGTCATAGTCCCCCTCGGGCAAGACTCCCCCGCATGCACCATCTTCATCGTTCTCAAGCCCTATGGTACATCTACAATCATTTCTGAGCACCCTGCAGTCGTTGTGAATGTGTTTCATTGTTTCAATGTGCATATGGCAGTTTCGAAATTTGGGATGGAAGTTTTCTTGACTTCTATCGAAGCAAGCTGTGCCAGTGGCGTAGCTTGGGGGGGGGGGGAATTTGAAAATCCCTTCGGGCCCCTAAATGAGTGTTTTTACATTAATATTACGCAAATTAAAGGGCCCCCATAGAGGTCAAACCCATGGGCCCCCAAATGATGTCAGATTACTAGCTGCGCCCCTGGGCTGTGCGCTGTGCGAAAATGAGCCTCTATGGCTTAAAATACAATTACAATACAGTCGTTAATATAATCATTCTCCTTTTAATCTTGCGGCTGGTCAAAAAATTATTGGCATAAAAAAGAATCAAGCTCGAATAAAATTCCTTGGTTTCATTTCAATTTTTAGTTATTTCCCTTTACATTCTAGACTTTTTTTTTTTTTACTTCATTGTAATTTGTAATTTATGTGTGATTTAACTAACTAGAAAATAATAACTCAGTGTTCACTTATATGGACAAAGGGGTTTGGTGGCGAAGTATTATGTAGTGAAGCTGGGGCTCCAAACCGAGGCTCGTGAATCTGAATAGAATTTGAATCGTCTGCAACGATTCGCAATTTTCAGCACTTCCCCGAAACTACCCAATTTCTAAAGGGTAGATGACATTTATGTCATTTTTGACATTTACAAAGGTAAGTTGTGCTAACCATGTTTGATACGTTTGACACTATATGCCTATGTCATAAGAACTGATACGTTTGACACTATATGCCTATGTCATAGGAACTGATACGTTTGACACCATATGCCTATGTCATAGGAACTGATACGTTTGACATCATATGCCTATGTCATAGGAACTGATACGTTTGACACTATATGCCTATGTCATAAGAACTGATACGTTTGGCACAATATGCCTATGTCATAAGAACTGATACGTTTGACACTATATGCCGATGCCATAAGAACTGATACGTTTGACACTATATGCCTATGTCATAAGAACTGATACGTTTGACACTATATGCCTATGTCATAAGAACTGATACGTTTGACACTATATGCCTATGTCATAGGAACTGATACGTTTGACACCATATGCCTATGTCATAGGAACTGATACGTTTGACATCATATGCCCAGGAAGGACTATTTACATTACAGAAAAAATAAAAAACAAAGACATTACAAATGAACCGAAACAATCTTTTAATCTCTTTACAAAATATACTGGTAGCCCATTTACATCCCTGTGTATAGGTCAACGAGTATAGACAAATATATTTACATGTAAGTATACAGGTTTGTACACATTCCTTGGTTTTAAATAAATGATCAAAGTTCCATGAACTCGGTAGATACAAAATAAAAATATACAACAATATGTCTGTCTGTCAAATATTAAAGCACAAAGATTGACTTATTATACCGGCTACATTATAGGAAACCGTTAGTCTTTTGTAAAGCAAGAGTATTAAAAGCAAGTGTTTGTGTTTCTTAGCAGACTAAAAAAGTTGATCTTATAAACATCTTTCAACTATTGCACACGGTTTGTACTTCTCGAAAACTGCTAAAAACACAACACACTGTAGCGTAACATAAAGATGTAAACATTGTGAAGGAGAGTGTAAGGCGATCAGGTTCCTACAGAAGCGATATATTGCAGCTCCTAAATTTACCTGCAATTATTCATCTTATAAAAACATTTCACATGTAATTCACTTGAAAAGTAATTTTCGAAACAAGAAACAAAATGGAGAGAAAGCGTAACTTTGGACCAGAAAAGCCCATGACAATACAAGGTGAAAACAAAAAGTTTGAAACATAATATCAGTAGATTGTTGATTCCAATGTTTCAGACGTGCTTCGGAAAAGACAATTACTACCTAGCCCAAAGACGTACTTCAGAAAAGACAATTACTACCTAGCCCAAAGACGTGCTTCAGAAAAGACAATTACTACCTAGCCCAAAGACGTGCTTCAGAAAAGACAATTACTACCTTGCCCAAACTTCCTACAGGAAGGCAGGGGATGATGGCAGAAGGAAGTTTAGAACTTAGGACCTTTGTGATACGTCGGTTCAAAGTGCATTCCACTCGCTAAGACAGCCTACTTTATTCAGTTTGTACTTGAAACTTTGGCCTTTTACAAAAATATTTATTCTGAAAGAAAAAGAGATATTCTAGCCACAGTTTTTAAATAATCGACTATGGATAATTATGCAAAGTTTAACCAGATCCAAGAAATGGGAAGTGCGACAGATAACGTGTACAAAACGTAATAAGGGTAATAACTCCATATATACAGTTAATTTCTTTATAAGTAACTTTTTTTCTTTGTTTGATTTCAAACGAAATAATTAACAATAATTAATTAACTAGTTATTTTTTTTTTATTGGTGTAAAGTTTCAACTTGTTCCAAGAATGAATGTCGGACAGAGTGAATTGCTATAAGCTTTGAACTCTTTACATTTGAGCGCTACATACTATCTTTAATCATTCCATAGGGCTACAAGTACAAACATTTGCATATCGATCACAAATTACTCAATTGATTTACACACTACACCAACATTTAATTCTAACATACAGAACTCCATTGTACTATAAAAAGTATTACATACCATCATAGGCAACATTTAAAAAACAAAGCATCCAGTCTATATCAATCATAAAGAACTGCCTAGGTCTACACAAAACATTTATTCCACACGCATTGTACACAGCTCCAAAGAACTGAACAGACCTTATAAATCATACATCAGTCTCCTTGAGCTCACGAAGATATTTAACATTAGGAGTTGATCTTGGTCTAGAATTGTACAAATCCGCATCAACTTTCGCGGAATCTGTAGCTTCGTATTGTTTCTCCAACTCAAAGTAAAAGTGTTCAGGCGGAATGGAAGAATCATTCGTGGAGACATTTTGGCGGTTTAAATTCAAAAGAAAGTTCGCAACTGTCAGCTGACTGGGACCATCAGGTGGCACCGGTGTTTTTTGGTTTTGTACTTTTTGGTCGAATATTTCTATCACAGCATACGGCTCAGTTCTGTTGGAGTCGGCCACATGAATGCGTCGCATGTCCGAAGATTTCTCCCAGTTTTGTTTTAACTTACGGCTTAAGTAGAGTGAGCTGTCCACCGAGTGGACAGTCGAGTCTACAGTGGTGTACCCGGAGTCGTCACTGACAAATCCTTGGTTGTCTTTACCTCTCATGTGTTGGATGGGGGCCAATTTTGAGCTTGGCTTGGCTAAAACTGGCGGTGAAATCTTTGGGTAGCTCTTCCGTTCTGCGTGGGTATATTTAGCTTGCCTTTCAGAATGATCGAATGTGGCTGGTATGCTGGGAGGCGGTATGAAAGAAGGTTTGGGAGGAATGGCGGGTACAAATTGGTGAATATTTTCTTGAGGTTTTAGAAAGTCACTCGTTTTAGTATTCATTGTAGTTGATGTGTTTGTTGCTTGCAAGTAAAATGATTTGGCAATAATTACTGGTTTGGGCGGGATTTGGTTCCTTGCTTCTGTAGTGTGGTTTAGCACCGGCGCGCTGATTGGTTTCTTGGGAATGGCAGGTAGAGATTTGACAGTTTTAGCTACCGTTGTCTGGTTGATGCTTGAATCGCTACAAGATTTGGCTATTTGTGCAGAAATAGTTGGCAATTTTCGGTAAACGTTTTCAAGAGCTCTTTTAGCCTGAGAGAATCTGTTTGTTTGATGCCCATCATGAATATTGGCTCCAGGTGTATCGTAGTGATGAAAGCTTGGTTGAAAACTTTCTGTCCTGCTGTCATGGTTGATAACGGACACTCTGGCTGGTTTGGCTGCAATTTTCGGTAAAACTTTAATCACATTAGTTAATTTTCGGTTGTAAGGGCTTGTTGCTGCGTGTGTGTCAACGTTACAGATCTCAAACCCAGAGGCTTCATCAGAGTCGTGTGTTGTACTGTGTCTTCCGAAAGAAGCCTCAGAATCGTCGTCGTTAATTCCAGACGTGCCATAGAGGCTTGAGCTCAGACCTGTCCTTCCGTTGGTAGCTGTCTTGGGAGCATTGGTCAGCTGTGACCTCTTGCGTCGACGTTGAAGAAGGAGAAAGACGGCCAGGCCAACAATGACAATGACGAACAGACCCCCTGCGATGACCGCAACTATAATAATCACATTTGTTTCGTTCATTTTATAATACGTTGGTCATAGTTTTTGAATGGGTAAAGATTAACGAACGATGATCTGTGTTAGGTTATGTTAACTGTTAAAAAGTTTCTCCCGAGATTTTATGAAACAAAAATTTGTTAGAGGAGAAAAACTTTAATTAATGAAAAAAATTCAGCTTACATCTTGACAATATATATCTGATTACATTTTGGTACTTAGTGAAACAATGATAGTTTCCGTGGAAGTATCCAGAGATTGTTGACCAATTTTTAAGAGATAGCACTCACAGCATCAGAGTTGTTTGGTATTTGAGGAGGAATTTGATAAACCATTCACAAGAAGTAAAAGATCGTCTGTTTTTTTTTTTCTGTCAGCCATTATATATGCAATCAAAATTGAAAGGATGAACTATTTGTTTCATCTTTAATTTCAAGTCATGGCAAAGATTATTCCGAATGTTCCTGAAAAGAAGAAAAAAAAACATGAAAATATTTTTTAAATATATATATACACATATAGTTTTTTTCTTCAAATTAAAAGTAAAGATGTGGCTAAATTGAACGTAAAATAAAACAAAACAAAACAAAACAATCTACTTGAATTCACTTATAAGGTAGATGAACTTAGTGAGTAGCTTTGCTCTTCTTTTGGCCACAGCTTGCAGTGTAGGTCAACTGACTAAGACTGAAGAAGGCTTAAACAGGATAGCGTCACTGCTCTTGAAAGATACTTTCAGTCTAGAGCTTCTCGACAGTGTTACTTCCTCAAACTGAGATATTTATCTTTTAATTCTTAGAAACATTTTCTTTTTAGTGCGTATATTGGAATGTTAAAGTGCAGTCAGCGACATTGATAACCATCGCATTCCCCGTTTACTTACTTTATTTTACGTAATGGACCAGGGGGATAGTCATGTTATAGACTTCGTGAATTAGTTAATTTCCCTTTTGATTTCTGAAAGTTGCGATTGAATCTTGATGCTGGTCTCTGATTAGGTCAACGAAAAAAGTTGCTATTTTCTAGGCCTCATTCTGAAATGAAACAACCATGAAAAAAGTAGATCACTAAGACCATTTCAGAGACAATTGAGTGCTAAAATCAACAATCTATATAAAAAGAATTATACAAAAAAAAAAATAAAAAAAAATAAAAAAATAAAGCAACCTATACAATAACTCGTAAATAGAACTCTAAAAATAACTTACAAAGAAAATAACAATAGAAAAAAACAAGGTTTAAAAAGCAATCCAAAATAAAACTCAAAAAAATTGACTAACATGTGGACCAAATAAGAATGCGTGTATTTTGATTAGAAATTTGACAAAATCAAAGGCAAGGGAATACTATAATAGAGAGATGTCGATCAATCTTGTGATATTTTTTAAAGCGTTGTTATTTTCATAAACACGGTTCTAGCGAACCAAAAAATAATTCACGACTCCAAAGCATCAGTTTCAATGTGAATTTAAACATAGCGTGTTTCTCTCCACAGATTCAGCCTTGCCCAGCACGAGTATACGTTAGGATCAAGTACTCACTTGAAATGAAGAGATGATTAATGCAAAGATAATTGGGTTATCAAATTGTGCTGAGTGCACACGTACTTCAATGTGCTCTGCACTTACAATGCTGGGAGTGGGCGGGGGGACGAGCTAAGCATGGTGAGTGTATGTGTGTGACTGTATGTGTGTGACTGTATGTGTGTATGTGTGACTGTATGTGCGTATGTATGTGACTGTATGTGTGTGCTCAATCAGAACGTGTGGATTGCAAAGTCTCAAAAGGTTAACAATATGGAAGAAGAAATGTTTCAAAGGCATGAATAAGACTAAGACCCTGTAGGAGCTGGTGAAATGACTAATACCCTGTAGGCAGTACGGAGCTGGTGAAAAGAATGACTAAGACCCTGTAGGCAGTACGGAGCTGGGGAAAAGAATGACTAAGACCCTGCAGGCAGTACGGAGCTGGGGAAAAGAATGACTAAGACCCTGCAGGCAGTACGGAGCTGGGGAAAAGAATGACTAAGACCCTGCAGGCAGTACGGAGCTGGGGAAAAGAATGACTAAGACCCTGCAGGCAGTACGGAGCTGGGGAAAAGAATGACTAAGACCCTGCAGGCAGTACGGAGCTGGGGAAAAGAATGACTAAGACCCTGCAGGCAGTACGGAGCTGGGGAAAAGAATGACTAAGACCCTGCAGGCAGTACGGAGCTGGTGAAATGACTAAGACCCTGTAGGCAGTACGGAGCTGGTGAAATGACTAAGACCCTGCAGGCAGTACGGAGCTGGGGAAAAGAATGACTAAGACCCTGCAGGCAGTACGGAGCTGGGGAAAAGATCATCTCTGTATGTTCCCATTGCATAAAGAGCCTAAAGATGAGCGGCCAAGATTTTGCTGAAAGGAAAAAAAAATATAAGGAAATAGAAAAGAACAAAATCTCTAGCATCCTGGTTGTAAAGTCAAGCTGACCCAATCAAGAACAATTACACATAGTAAGCACTTTGTCAGGATGACAATTTCAGAAAAACAAGGAAAATTTAGAGGGGGGGGGAACAAAGGTCATTGAACTTTAACTTTAACCTTTAAAAAAATGTACTCACTTCGTATCTGGTTTCGTTTAATAATAGAATAACCGAATTTGTGCATGTGAGCAATGGCGTAGCTAGGAATTAGCCATCATTTGGGGGCCCGGGGGCTTGACTTCTTCGAGACCCCCTGCATTTTGCGAAATATTTAATATTCAATATTTATTATATTTATACTCCCTCAATTTGGGGGCCCCCTTTACATGGGGGCTCGGGGGGGATTTTCAAATTCTCCCCCATCCTAGCTATGCCTATGCATGTGAGTAGTGTGGGAGAGCATGGAAATTCAACAGAAGAAGCTAAAAAACACAACCCGGAAACTGTGCGAGCCTTCTACTTCTAGATTTACGGAACGAAGTCATTAAGTAAACATCCATTTCTTACATATAAGAAGACACTACACCCCAGTAGTTACGTTTACCGCGTCAAATGTTTTAATTAATATATAGAGACTACTATTTGTTTTCAGAAGATTAAGAATACAAAACTTGATTTACTAAGTCTTGGGTATTTAGACTTTTAACACTTTCATCAAAATTGATTGTTTGAATTGTTTATAGAATGGATTAATCTTAGTGGCGTAGCTATGGATAAAGGGTCCCGGGGGAGGGCTTGACCTCTTTAGGGGCCCCTGCGTTTTGGCATTCAATGATTCGACATCATGACATGAGATAGAGGCGTAATATTTAATGTAAAAACAAATTTCGGACACACATTTGGGGGCCCCTTTCAAGTGGGAGCCCAGTGAGATTTTCAAATGTGGACACCCCCCCCCCAACCCACATCCTAGCTACGCCACTGATTACTCTGTCAGTTGTCATATGAGCCACAAGTGGGGTTATTTTTGTTTTCAATGTCTCTATCCTGTCCTAAGTCAAGGATGTCAAATCTTTCCTTCCCCGTGGCATAAAAAGTGTTGTTTTTTTATGCAAGTGACCATAGACCAAAACTTCTCAACATATGAAACGCTCAAGAGGGTAAGACAATGCCGTGACTTGCTAGTGCATACTACAATAAAGTTCCTCCTATTTCCTAAGGATACTAATTCTGTTATATTTACAAAGATCAACTCACTGTCTGGGACAAATCTTATGCACATGATTGCCCCCCCCCCCCCTACTTCCATTTGATCCGAGAATTGTTAATGGGAGAAATAACATGTACAAGATTTGCATCGGTCAGTCAGACTGAGTGAATTGATATATGCTTTGTAACAAACAAAAAAAGGGAGGGGGGAACAGAAAAGGACTTACAAACGACTAGAGCATCTAAGTTTTATTTCTGCGTAGAAAATATTGTAGGTTCAGAATTTACGTTTCGAAACGATCTGTGGCCACAAGATGAAACATAGAAACTAGATCTATGTTGAAATATGGAAACTAGATTTAAGTTGAAACTTAGAAACTAGATCTATGTTGAAATATGGAAACTAGATTTAAGTTGAAACTTAGAAACTAGATCTATGTTGAAATATGGAAACTAGATTTAAGTTGAAACTTAGAAACTAGATCTATGTTGAAATATGGAAACTAGATTTAAGTTGACACTTAGAAACTAGATCTATGTTGAAACATGGAAACTAGATTTAAGTTGAAACTTAGAAACTAGATCTATGTTGAAACATGGAAACTAGATTTAAGTTGAAACTTAGAAACTAGATCTATGTTGAAACATGGAAACTAGATTTAAGTTGAAACATAGAAACTAGATCTATGTTGAAACATAGAAAATAGATCTAAATTGAAACATAGAAACTAGATCTAAGTTGAAACATGGAAACTAGATCTAAGTTGAAATATAGAAACTAGATCTATGTTGAAACATAGAAACTAGATCTAAGTTGAAACATGGAAACTAGATCTAAGTTGAAACATAGAAACTAGATCTATGTTGAAACATAGAAACTAGATCTAAGTTGAAACATGGAAACTAGATCTAAGTTGAAACATAGAAACTAGATCTATGTTGAAACATAAAAACTAGATCTAAGTTGAAACATAGAAACTAGATCTATGTTGAAACATAAAAACTAGATCTAAGTTGAAACATATAAACTAGATCTATGTTGAAACATGGAAACTAGATTTAAGTTGAAACATAGAAACTAAATGTAGATCTAATTGGGAAAATGGAAACTAAATGTAGATAGAAGTTCAGACATGGAAACTAGATCTAACTTCAAATATGGAAAACTAGATGTAAGTGGAAACATGGAAACTAGATCTTCATTAATCTCTTTAAAGTCAAAAGATTGACATTAACTGAAGATTCAGCATTATTGTCATAACGTAGGTTATAACTTACACAAGCTTGGGTTGGGGATGGGTTAATTGTTTTAAAAAAGAATAAAAGTTCCCCTTTCAGACCAAGCGGTCTATAGGGCAGATGATGTAAAGGTCATGTGATTCGGTGGCCCACAGCTTTTTGCTGCTGGGCTGTAGGCTCTTTTGCAGACTGTGCCAAGAAAAAATAGTGTGCTGTTCTCTTCAGTTGTTCAGCACCGTCGTACAGGGTTTTGGTTATGTAGGTCAGTGGTAGTGGAGTCTGCCAAAGATGGATTAGGAAGGGGCATTCAAAGAGGATGTGGTTTACGGTTTCATAAGGGTGGGCGCAGTATCTACAATGGGGAGTTTGTGATGAATTTAATTTGTTTATTGCTAATTTAACAGAAGTGTGTGTCCTATTCTTAGTTGCAAGATTGTAGATTGTTCTTTGCTGGGAGGAAGTTAATACAGCCCAGTTTGTTTGGCATGGTCATTTCTTTGTATATAGCTCTGCCTGTGTTTCCTGATGCCCATTGGTTAAGCCACTACTCTTTGTAATTGTTATGGCCCACGATTAACGAGGGTGTTATGTCGCCAGCACAACGACCTACTTCCTTTTCTTTTGCCCATCTTATGTCGGGTACCCATTTGAGCTGGGTGTAATCAGAGACGCCCTTAAGATCCCGAAATTAAAACTCCAGTCTTCACCAGGGTTCGAACCCAAGACTCTGCGATTCGGAAACCAAGTGTTTTACCACTTAACCACCTCGCGTTAATTGTTTACTAGGATGAATGTGTGGATTTCACAACTAAATTAAATGTGTTAGTAGTGTTGCTGTTTTTCAGTCAGCTTAATACTGAATGGTTACGGGGGTAGGGAAGGAGCCTACTATAAGCTCTGGTCCTATTTGTAGGCGTGTGAGAGAAAGAAGATGAGAAGGTTTCCGTACGGGCGTTCAGGAAACACAACCCAGTTCGTGTCAGATCTAAACATGCGACATATAAACAAGAAAAAACATTTTAAAAAAAATACTCTAAAAAAGTAAAAAACTTGTATGAAGTGTAACTGTATTAAATAGTTTGGATCAGTCATGGATTTATCTTTTTAATAGATCTGGATTTGTTTAGCGCAAATTGTATGCTACTAGCCTTCTCAATGTGCTATGATCCTATCACTTGTCTGTACCAGTTTGGAAATGAAAGGGGGTGGGAAAGAAGGGTTATCTGAGTTATTGTTTTCGTGATCGCCTTTTAAAATGCATTTAAAAAAAGTTTTTCCACTAATTCAACTTATACCACCGCATCTGTTAAGTACAGTTTCTCTCTCTTGTTGGAAAAGATGCCAAAAACAATTAATTACAAGCAGTTAACTAATCGGCGTATTTTTTTTATTGAGAACTCTTTTTTTAGGTACAAGAAATAATTTTCCATAATTTCAACTTCATCAGAGATTGAATGCGGGAGAAATAACGTGTACAAACTTTGTACCAGATGGACAGACAGACACGCAGAGTGAGTTAATATAAGCTTTGTAAAAATACTTATAATGAGTGAAATTGCAGCAACTATTTTGAATCGAGTTAGTAATAATTGTAACAAATTTTTAATAGGTCTAGACCACGAGTGGCCAACCTATGATGCACGCGACAAAAGTGGCGCTTTGCACAATGACAAGTGGCGCTTTGCACAATGACAAGTGGCGCTTTGCACAATGACAAGTGGCGCTTTGCACAATGACAAGTGGCGCTTTGCACAATGACAAGTGGCGCTTTGCACAATGACAAGTGGCGCATTTCACCCCGAGAAAAACAAGATGAAGCAAAAAATAATAACCAATTTTTAGGAAAAAAAAAAACGTTTCACGGGAATCTAATTCACTGGCTATTCCGAGGCCCAAATTGACCGATATGTTTATAAAACTAATTCGACCAAAACAACAACAACAACAACAACAGAATTATTGGTTTAGTGTAATTGTCTCCATAGGATGTGATTATTATGTTCTTTCTTTTCATTAGGCTTCCACATACTTTATGTTACCTATTTAAGCTTTTCGTTATTAGAAACATGATGACGATTTCAACTTTTTTAGAGACTTTATTGGCCTTCAGTCACTCTAAGTAAAATCCAGATGGTCAGACATACTTGAGGAAGCAAGGTCATGTCTAGGAAATCATCAATGAAATAAAGCGAACTAAAGTAAATAAAGCCATCAACGACTGGTAGAGACACTGGAACTGTAAACTTGTTGTTGCGAGTTAGCAGTTGAATAAATGCAAATGGTTGAAATCATGGGCGTAGCCAGGATTTTTTTTCCGGGGGGGGGGGGTGGGGGGATTTTTTTCTCCTCCGAGAAAAAAAAAATTATGTGTGTGTGTGCACATGATCTTTATTACATTCTGACCCTTTATTCTTTTGCAAGGTCATGTCTAGGAAAGCATCAATGAAATAAAGCGAACTAAAGTAAATAAAGCCCTCAATGACTGATAGAGCCACTGGAACTGTAATCTTGCTGATGCGAGCAAGCAGTTGAATAAATGCAAATGGTAGAAATTTACTAGAAATACATAAAGAGTTCACGAAATTAACTCTTATCTCTTTACTCTATAGATTTGGTGAAAGCAAGGCAAATTTTGAAAGTTTGCTAGAGCTAATTTAATTTAATTTGCAAACAGTGTTCATAAATTATAATTAGTCTATAGGTCACACAGAAATGATAAATTAAAATTCGAAAGGCAAAATAAAAATGTTAACAAAGACCAGACGTAATAGTTTCAGTTATTTTTTTTTTTTAAATCGCCTCTTCTACTCTACACAAGTGTGTATAACTGACCTAATGTGTACAAATGACACACTTCAAAGGACTGAAACTTGTAAATTGTAAGTGGCGCGCATCTGTAGCAGAAGTGAAAACAAAAATTAGGCGCATGGAACTAACCATCCTAACCATTGAACCCACTAAAGACAGAAAAATGATACAAGTATCTACTCCAGAACAATCAACACAATATCAGATATCCCTGACCCCCAACACCCTATTTCTGGAAAACTACCTGAGCATTGTACAGGTATATGAAAATCAAACTAGATAATTCTCTACCCTAAAATCCATTATTTTTCTAAATGTCAATTCTAAGTGATTAGGATCAAACACCTTATTATTATGTAGACATTTGAGCCAGCTAGCCCAAACAAGATTCCTGTATTCGGAAACAATAATCAAGTTATAGTCATGTATCATTTTATTTTTTAGTTTTGGCAGCTTGTTTAAAAGAATAGATAAGTTAACATTTACATAGTTGCCACAGTTTGCTTTTAATAAGTCCCTTACAGTACTTCTAACTTGAAGGAATAATGGACATTCCAAATACATATGTTTCTCATTATCAGCATTTTCAAGATGGCATAATATACATTCACGGTCATTTTCCCGTTTTCTAACTATAGGGGTCATCCCAAAGATAAGTCTATAACTTATCTCTCTAGCTTTTGGTGGGATATGTTAGCTGTGTAGGTTTATGAATCTGTCCTTGAATTCTGTCACCCCAAGAACTCTCCCCCACTTAATCCTATTCACTAGGCTTTCATGTAACAGCTTTTTAAGTGCTGTGTATGATTCTTTAGTTTTGTTGTGTATTAAATGTTCATTACCAGGTAAAATTCTTGAAATAGATCTGTAAAATGGATGAGTGACTGTACCAAAATAGTGAGGAGTATCATTGTGTATTGGAAGAAGACTACTTAATCTTAAACCATAATAGTAAATTGTCAAGGGAAAGTTTGTTGGGTTTCTAACTACTTGACCTACGAATTTTAGCCTTAGCGAATGTATTTTTGTTTTAACATCTTGCAAGTTTATCCCCCCATCCTCTTTGTTTTGAATGAGTGTAGTGTGCTTAATGCTCCTAATAGTGTTTTTAAATATAAAGCTTCTAATTAACTTGTTCAGCTTGTTTATGAATTTAGGAGGTGGCTCTGTAATGTTAGCTAAATAGACAATCTTTGGAATGACCAAACTATTTATCAATACAGCTCTACCAAATATTGTAGAACCTGTGTGCTGATAAAGTTTAATCAAGTTTGAGGCTTTGACAAAAATATTCTCCCACTGGTCTGTACAATAGAACAAAGGATTACAGGTATAGACAATACCACAAATCTTGATTTTATCTACAATTTTGAAAGCGCAATTCTCTTTGAATTTCCATTTCCCTAGTCCCATTACAGAGGATTTATTTATATTTATTTTTGAACCACTAGCTTCTCCGAAAAGTGTAAATTTCTTTAGTATATTCTCAATATCATGCTCTGAAGATGGAAAAAAAGGTTGTATCATCCGCATAGTTAATGCTTTTGGTGGACAATAGGTAGAAACACATTTTTGAAACTAATTATATGAGCGTCGCAAAACATTAACTTATTTTTGTTTTTATTGTTTTACAAACAGTTAATATTCCCGTGCATATAATGTGCATATTTAAAATGAAAGTAAAAAAAAAATATCTAGATTTAGTCCTATGTCGGCACAATGAAGATATGCAGAATATTGTGAAGGAGATATGATTGATGATAAGTTCAATGGAAACGCATACTGCATTTTTTTCATTGTTTTCAAAAAGGCAATGTATACGCTGTGTACTCACAATACACACAACGTGATAAATGACAAGGAAATTATAAAAGAAAAAGTGGAAGAGAAAGACAGCAAGATATATAGAGAGATAAATAATGAAAGAGAGAGAGAGGGAGAGGGAGAGAGAGAGGGAGGAGAGAGTGATGAATAGATAGTGAAAATAGTTAGAAAGAAAAACCAGAGTGAAAAAATGATATATTCAGAGAGAGAGAGAGAGAGTAGAGTGAGAGAGGGGGGAGAGTGTGAGAGAGAGAGAGAGAGAGGGGGGGATGAGTGAGAGTGGTGAGAGGGGAAAGTGGGAGAGAAAGAAAATGCGAGAGATATAAAGATAGAGAATGAGACGAAAAGATAGAGAGAGAGAGAGAGAAAAGAGAAAAAATTAGTTTAGGCAGATACGGATAAACATATATGCACTTACACAGAGAAACTAATTTTTTAAAGACAAATTTCGGCACTTTAAGTCTACACACGAAATTAACTGTTGAACTCATCGACAAAACCATTAAGGTCATTTGAAGGTCGTTTTACCCACTTCTCCCCATTTCTCCTTCAATGTTGCCATCGTCTCATGCAAAGATGCGAGATTATAGGATGGCTGCCTGGTCGTGCGGTTTGCGCGCTGGACTGTCGTTCGGATTTATCGACGGTCGAAGGTTCAAACCCTGCCCGCTCCCATCCCCCGTCGTCCTGCGGGAGGTTTGGACTAGGAAGTAAACTATCTTCAACTATGAAGGAACATCAGAAACATGTAAAACATTTTACAACAAAACATAGGACTAAAACTACACACTCGGCTACACAGTTAATTTGGCAGTACAAAGTGGATGTTTACCTGGGTAGGTCAAGATAAAGTAATCCTCCTTTCTATCTCACTATTATCGTAATTCTCTGGTCACCACTTTTAAGATTTATCACCAGACAGCAAACACTGTGACCAATTAGACGTCTCTAGATGTATGTAGAACTAATACATAATCTTAAAGGCAGGAGTCATGGGGGGAGCTACCTTCTCCTGTTAAGCACGCCACCAGGTGGCAGAGAGGGGAAGTTATAAAGGCTAGCTGTGAATACGAAACAAACAGCCACGGACCAACTTGTTTTGCGGTCACGAAGAAGAAGAGGTAAGGTATTCTAGTGGTTAGGATATTCAGTTAAAAACATTGAAAAAAAAATACAGGGAAACTAATGAAAAAAAAAAGCCAGTTATTCCACTTCATTAATAGATGAAGTTCGTTAGCAATGGAGAGACAACTCCGAAGCTCTACGACTGCTGGCTTGCAGGTGATCTTGATCAAAGGCTATGGGCGCTTAACACCAAGAAAGAAAAGCAGGCTGAAGCGAGACCAATCGTCATAAAAAAAAAACCCGAACACTAACCTGCAACGTCGCAACCTGTGGGCAGCGGAAACCATTAGCTCGTTGCCAAGTCACAGGTCTCAACTTCATGTGGCCAGCACAAAGACCAACCGCATTTACTTTTCAGGTACCAGTTAGAGCTGTTTGACTCAGAGGTGCACGAAGATCCCGAAATTAAAAATTCCAGTCTTCACCAGGATTCGAACCCCGGACCCCGGCTCGGAAGCCAAGCGCTTTACCGCGCCTCCTAACCTATACATTTCGGACATGGATGTCTTTGGGGTTTCATCATGAGATAATAAAAAAATATTTGAGTTCAATGGAACCGCGTCTCTTCGGCTTTACTATGCACTATGGGTAGATGTTTGGAAGGGCGGAATATTAACGCGCCACTGGCGAGATATGACGGTCGGACTGTAGACTGGGAACGCTACTATTTAGCTAGTGCAGAAATTTTACATTTGGTTATAATTACCGTTGTATTTGCAATTAATTAGACACACAAATAGAGCTGTGAGATTTTTTTTTAAAATTGATTATTTACATTTGACTCGAGTAACAATATTACTAAAATCACCAAGATGCTTCAGGACAGAGGACTAAAAAGTAAAGTAGCAATAATAATAATAAGGCTTGTCTTCGAGTCCGAAGATTAGTGAGGAATGCAATATTTCCCGTTGTTGCGCAGCCCCAGCTGTGACCTACAAATTCGCCACTCCAAGGGCAAGCATAACCATTGTCCGCCAGTGGTCGATTTAGTATGTCCTCGGCAGCGGATTGTCTTTTGCTCTTAAATGTGTATCCCGCGGCCTTCGTGAATGACCTCCAGCTGTCTCGTTCTGAGGCCGCATGCAACCAGCTGCTCCTCTCTTCTTTGTCAGCCACGTCAAGTTGGCGCCTAATCTGGTCTTTGAAGCGTTTCCTTGGGGCGCCTCTGTTACGTCGACCACCTTTTAGCTCACCAAAAAAGACTGCTTTTGGCATACGTTCGTATCCCAGCGTAACTGTCGGACAATAAGAAGTCCCTCTATACTGTCCGGCGTTCGCAAGGACATCGCTGTTTGTAGTGCGGTCTTGCCACCGTATGTCCATGATGGAGCGCAAGCAACTTTGGTGAAAGCGCTCAAGTAGTCTTAGTTGCTTTCTGTATAGTGTCCATGTCTCAGAGCCATATAGAAGGGTTGGAGAACAACCGCCTTGTAGACATTAGCAATAACAGTCTACATAAATCAGCGAGCCATAAATTATAAAAACGAAAACACAAAGATAATGGCTCATTTCTTATTCCATAAGCTAGGAAAAGCTCCCACAAGTTCTTATTCCATAGTGCCATTATAGCATGGAGCGAGCTGCCTAAATTAGCTAGGAAAACCAATTATTTAGCAGAGTTTAAGTCTCCTAGAACATGAACGACTCAATGAGCACATGGATATGTGGAGGACGTCGTTAGGCCTATATTTTCTTTTAAAGGAACGTCTGTAATTTATAAGATAAGATAAGAATCGTAATATAATTATGAAAACGTAATCAGACCCAAGTCTCATTAGTAAGAAAACGTCATAAAAACATAGACCATACTAATTGAGGCCTAGAAGTGTTATATAACTATTTGATATTTACGACAGCCTCTTTAAGAATGTTGAAGAGGCCCATAAAAAGAATCATGTTTTATGAGCCATACAATTTCATAACAAAAAGTGGTGCGTACATACCTACTACTACATCTATGATAGGTTACATTACATTCACCGCAGACCAAATCATGACATAAAACAACCAAACTTACCTTTATGCAGCACTCGAAGGTCAACAAGACAGACGTAATCCATGATTGTTTCTCTTTGTCAGTTTATAATTTGAGTTCGAGTCTAGATTTGAGCTGACTTTGGCAAGATTTCAGAAATACGTTGAACACAAATAATGTATGGCCTTCTCTCGACAGGAGATGTGTAGACAGCCTTTTCATGAATCTTCTACACATATCATTGAGGCCTAATGTTTACATTGAATTCCTCAAGCACTCTACACACTTGGCTGACGAGGTAAACTTGTAATAGATAACAACGAAAAGGCCCTCCTCCCCCACCTCCCGCACTCACCGCCCCTCCACGACAGACTTGTTCTTCACCAGTTCAGCCATGTTGTCACTTCGTTTCTCACGGGACCTACTCGCGTTAAAAGTTGACAACGGGGTCAGACTAAATAACGCGCAATTACAGGATGTGCTGAAATTATCTGAGATACACAGCTAAAGCCAAAGTTTTTCAATTTGCATCCCCGATTTTCTCTCTCTCTCTCTCTTTTCCATGTGCTGACTGTGACTTGGACAAGGCCAGTGGTCTCCAGGTTTCTAGGCTGTGGTTCAATTGGCTTTATTAAAATTACTATAATAGATGGCACCTCCAAGTCAGAGTACTATGTCCTAAAATACATATATCACTTAAAATTATCTTGCGCTAGTGGACCAGTGTTTTCAAGCGAAATTTATATTTATTTCTATATAATCTAAATTACGCACTTTTTTACCGTCACCCTTAAGTTGAGATGTTGTTTTTTTTTGTGTGGTCCGTCCGTCTGTCACTTTCAGATTACACAATCCTGATGCAGTCCCAGCTGCGATGGGCAGGACACGTCTGCAGAATGGGAGACCGCCGCATCCTTAAACGACTCTTGTATAGCCAACTAAGCAAAGGTTGCTGAGGAAAAGAGAACAACGCTGGCAGAAGAAAAAACGCCAGAGAAGAAAAGCAAGGCCCACTACACTAGTTCCATCTGGAATAACCTGCCCAGTGTGCAGCCGAACATTCTGGGCTCACATAGGTCTCACCAGCCACACGAGGAGGCATACAACCCCAGTGCAAAGCCCAGGATGACAAGTCATCATCAAACCACGACGGACGAACTATATATATGACAAAATCTAAAAAGTAATATTGAAAACCCGAATTCATGTTGAAGCATGCCGATACCAGTGGAACGGCTACTTTTGGTTTTCTGAAAATAATGTATGTACATTGTCACGTATTACGAATTGAATTCTAATTTTTAAAATGGCTTGCCTAGGGGAACGTGACAATAGAAAAGGAGTTGTGTCACTTATCTTAAGTCTGAATTTAATCAAAGACTTACAATGAATAACAAAAAAAAAAAATGACACAAGAAATCGGAAGGTAAACTATCAACTTAATGTTTAATCAAATATAAAGTTACAAGAAAGTAAAAATAAACATTTACTCAATACACTAATACAGAATTGATGTGTTGACCAAAACCCTTTTACAAAAATGACATGTAAAAATATTACAATACAAGAGTTTGAAAATGTAATTACAAATACAAGCAAGCAAGGCCTTACATAAAAAAAAATATTAACTTACACGATCAAGTGGTTAACCACGCACGGGTCACGCAATGTCTCCGCTATTCTGTCTCACGGCTGTCTCCGTATGTCTGTCTGTCAACGTTACGCGAGCGGTCTTATATAATCTACCGCGCGTCGATATCCAGTATATTCTAGAACAGAAAGTCGTCAACACCCAGATCTAGAACGCTCTTCAAAGAGACAAAAAAAAAAAAAACACCCTCCTTTCAACCAGAGGTACACACACAGGTCAAGGACCGGTCACTGTCGGTGTGGCTTGACGAATAAAAAAAAAACTTATTACACAAGGGGCAGACAACCTCCCCGTCTCTCGACCGCAACAGGTCAAAGAAAGAAAAAAAACAACAATGCCTAGATACGTAACACCTCCCCCCTAAAAATAAAAAGTTTACATTTCCACGAAATGGAAATCTTTTTAGAACTACAAAAAAATATTTACATTACAGAATGTATTTATCATGATATATATAAAAAAAAATATATACATCAAAATACTTTTTACAATCTAGATAAGGCATCGGCGATAACATTTTCGCTGCCTTTTATGTGTTTAATATCTAGGTTGTACTCTTGTAAAAATAAACTCCACCTGAGAGGTCGTTGGTTCTTGCCAGACATTTTGTGGATAAATGTAAGGGGATTGTGGTCAGTAAATACAACCAGTGGCCATCTGGACCCACTGATATAAAAATCAAAGTGTTGTATAGAAAGAACCAACCCAAGACATTCTTTTTCCACAGTAGAATAATTTCTTTGATGTCTATTAAATTTCTTGGAAAAGAAACAAATAGGGTGCTCTACTTGGAAATTATCTTCTTGGTAAAGGACTGACCCAACACCTGTGTCACTGGCGTCAATAGCTAACCTAAAAGGTTTTCCGAAGTCAGGAGCCATCAAAATGGGAGAGCTAGATAATATCTGCTTGATCTGGTTAAAGGCTTTCTGACATTCATCCGTCCAAGTAAATCGGACGTTCTTTCTCAGGAGGTTTGTTAAAGGACTGGCAATGACAGAAAAATTTTCGCAAAATTTTCTATAATATCCAGACATTCCCAAAAATCTTCGGAGTTGTTTCCGATCAGCAGGGATAGGGAAAGCTTGGATAGCTTCTACTTTGGCCATTACAGGTTTCACCTGGCCTTGTCCTACAATATGGCCTAAGTATTGGATTGAAGCCTGGCAAAAATCACTCTTACTCAGGTTTACAGTAATTTTTGCATGTAACAGTTTAGTAAAAAGACAATGCAGTTGTTTACAATGGCTAGAAAAATCTTGGCTAAAAATTACTACATCGTCTATGTATGCGTGGCAATTCTCCATGTCAGCAAGCAGGGCATTTATCATTCTCTGGAAAGTGGCAGGAGCATTCTTCATGCCAAATGGCATCACTTTGTATTGGTACAGACCATCAGGGGTGACAAAGGCGGAGATTTCCTTTGCCCTATCAGTCAGGGGAACCTGCCAATAACCTGAAAGTAGGTCTATTTTGGTGATGTACTTAGCGTCACCAATACGATCTATGAGATCGTCTATCCTAGGGATAGGAAACGAATCGGTCTTTGTTACAGCATTTACCTTACGGTAGTCTGTACAAAAACGATAAGTCTTGTCCTGTTTAGGTATCAAGACACATGGGGAGCTCCAACTACTGGAACTTGGTTCAATGAGGTCATTTTCAAGCATATACTTGATTTCTGACCTAAGTATGGCAAGTTTTTCAGGGTTGACCCTGTAAGGATGCTGCTTGACTGGAGTAGCCTCGCCAACATCTACATCATGCATTATAACATTAGTCTGTTTTGGTACATCAGAAAAAATGTCATTAAATTCATTAATGAGTTTCATGATAACTGGCCTTTCTGTCGAAGACAGATGAGACAGTTTTACATCCAAATTCTGTAATACAAAAGAATTAGGTATTTTGTATTGTCCAAATTTCTCCTTTACAATATCATCATCAATAGGAGAAACATGGCTATTTGAACAACTTTTGACTGTATTTAAAACACAATTACTCTTATCTGAGTGATCTGGCCGAGATACATAAGGCTTCAGCATGTTTATATGACATAGCTGAGTCTTTTTCCTACGGTCAGGGGTTTTGATTGTATAATTGAGGTCACTAATTTTGGTCTCAATTTCATAGGGACCAAAATATCTGGCTTGCAAGGGTTGACCTGGTATGGGCAAAAATACAAGCACCTTATCCCCGGGAGAAAATTCTCTAACACGGGCCTTTCTATCATACCAGCGTTTCATGCTGGATTGGGTGTTTTGTAAGTTATTTTTGGCCAGAACACAAGCATCATAAAGTCTAGTTTTAAACTTACTTACATAGTCTAAAAGTCCTTCAGTGGCTGTTGGTGACAACAAAGTCTCTTTTATACATTTCAAGGGACCGCGCACCGAGTGGCCAAAGACTAAGTCAAAAGGGCTGAATCCCAACGATTCCTGGACGGATTCACGGGTTGCAAACAGCAGCATGTGGATTCCTTCATCCCAGTCTTTTTCGTGCTCAAAGCAATAGGTTCGGATCATGTTCTTGAGAGTCTGATGGAATCGCTCAAGAGCGCCTTGCGACTCGGCATGATACGCACTCGACATGCAGTGTTTGATGCCCAACTGAGTCATGACTTGCTTGAAAAGATTGGCAGTGAAATTCGTTCCTTGGTCCGATTGGATGGACTTTGGTAGACCAAATAGAGTAAAGAACTTGATTAAGGCCTTTACAATGTTTGATGCTTTTATGTTCCTTAGAGGAATAGCCTCAGGAAAACGAGTTGAAGCACACATAATGGTCAACAGGTATTGGTTGCCAGCTTTTGTCCTTGGGAGAGGACCAACACAGTCAATAAGTACTCTGCTGAAAGGTTCTTCAAAGGCTGGAATCGGCTTCAGAGGAGCAACAGGGATCTTTTGATTTGGCTTGCCAACCATCTGACAGGCATGACAGGATCGGCAGTACTGGATGACATCTTTCTTCAAACGTGGCCAGAAGAAGTGTGACATAATCTTGTGGTATGTCTTGTGGATGCCGAGATGACCTGACATTGGTGTGTCATGAGCCAGATTCATGATGTACGCTCGGTATCTTTCTGGTAACACGATTTGATGGCATATTCTCCATTCTTCTTCGTTGGATGCGTCTGGAGGTTTCCATTTCCTGAAGAGCATATCATCTTGGATATAGTAGCACGTTGATGCTAGCTCTGCCTCTTGTGATGTCATTGCGGTTTCTCGGAGTTTGGCGAGCTCTGGATCCTTCTTTTGGTCCTCAATCAACTGTTTTCGAGTTGATGCCGGCTTTTCAGAATTTGGCGTTGGTTCTTCTTCAAGAGAAGCAAAGAATGTGGTGCTCAAGTCCACATCATCGTGGTTACTGTTGGCTTTGATGACGTTCTCTTCTTGAGATGCTTTCAACCTCATTGCCCTTGTTACTGCACACGCTGGATATAACTCTAGGTCTTCCTCGGGTGTGGCAGATAAGTCGGGTGTTTGAGTGACGATGGGTTCGGCTATCACCTTTCCACCTGCTAAGTCATTGCCTAACAGCAACGAGATGCCTTCCAATGGTAATGTTGGTCGGACACCTACAACAACCGGTCCAGTAATGAGATTTGACTTTATGTCGATTAGATGTAGAGGCACATCTATACATCCAAGCTCTACGCCTCGTAACAGGATGCTCTTCCCAGTCGATGATGATTTAGACAAGGGCAAGATACCCTCTAAAAGTAACGATTGTGAAGCACCTGTGTCTCTCAAAATGGTGATAGGTCGTAGACTTGTAGAATCACCGGGTAGTGATACGAATCCTTCCGAAATGAAAGGCTTAAAATCCTCTAATAAAACATCAATTTTGGTTGATGCAGACTGGACTTGGGTCGAACTCTCGCTGGAGTCATTGACATCTCTAGGAGACGCAGTGGAGAAACTCTTTCTTGAGTCAGTAGAACATCTTGTGGATGTATTTGGAGAACTCTTGATGGAGTCATTGGAACATCGGGGTGATGTCTTATGGGAACTCTTGATAGAGTCATGGGAACATCGGGATGATGTATTATGGGAACTCTGGATAGAGTCATTGAAACATCGGGGTGATGTCTTATGGGAACTCTTGATAGAGTCATGGGAACATCGGGATGATGTATTTGAAAAACTCTTATTTGAGTCATTGGAACATCGGCTTGATGTATTTGAAAAACTCTTGTTTGAGTCATTGGAACATCGGCTTGATGTATTTGAAAAACTCTTGTTTGAGTCATTGGAACATCGTAAAGATGAATTTGAAGAACTCACTGTTGAGTCATTTGAACACCGTGGAGACATTTTCGGAGAGTCTTGTACAGTCAATACATTTGAAACAGGTGGTGTCGAGGTATTCTTGATATGGCTTGATGATGAGGGAGTAAACCTCGACGACCACTGTACTGTGCAAGCGCTGACTTTTGAAGGAGCTTTTTCGTTTCTCTTCCTCAATTTCCAACAATCGTCAACTTTATGGCCTTCTCGTTTGCAGTAGGAACAAGTAGCTTTACTTGTAGTAGGTTTTCTGTCATTTGTACTGCTGTTCTTGATGGAGTTGCTAGCAGTGGACTCAGGCTGTTTGACTTGTTTTGGCTTGACATCCGTCGTATACTTGGCAAATTGATGTGATATTATATAATCGTCTGCCAACACTGCAGCCTTGTGCACATCTTCCTCGCCACGATCAGCTATATGCGTACGGACGTCCAGCCGCACACAACTCTTGAACTCTTCCATCAGCATTAGGTTCTTGAATTTGGCAAAGTCGGTGCCGATTTCCCTGGAAGTGAGCCATTTCTCAAAGCGTCGCTCCTTTTCTCGCAGGAATTCTACATGGGTTTGGCCATCCGATTTGCGACAATCCCTGAACTGCTTTCGGTAAGCTTCCGGAACAAGTTCATATGCCTTAAGAATTAAGGCCTTAACAACATTATAATCTTTTTGTTGTTCAATGGTCAAAGAACAAAATACCTCTGCAGCTCTACCAGTCAAAACTGTTTGCAGCAAAGTGGGCCACAAAGTTTCAGGTACATTAAAATTTTTCACAGCAAGTTCAAATTGTGGAAAATAATTGTCAATTGTGGCTTCATTAAAGCGTGGAATTATTTTCAAAAATTTTGTTGCTTCAGCAGTATGACTGGCAGGGGAAGAATCTGGTCTTACATTAGCAGCTAACTCTAATTTTCTTAACTCTATTTGTAATTTCATTTCTATTTCTTTCTGCTCTCTAGCCGCTGCAAGCTCTAATTCTTTTTGTTTAATTTCCTTCTGGGCTTCTATTTCCATTTGTTTTAATTTTATCTGAAGTTCTAAATCTGATTTACCCTCATCGGGTCTAAGGGTTTCTAAAAGGTCTTCAGAAAACACTTCCTCGTCTACATAATGGATTACAATGTTATCTCTGATTTCTTGTTTAAGGGCATTTGATTTTATTTTTAACCCTAAATGTTTAGAAATAAGGACCAGTTCCTTCCTAGTAAAAGCATCAAGCTCTTCCACAGAGGGATTTGCAAGAAAAACCTGAATATCCATGACTAACTAGCAACTATTACAAGCAAAAATATGTATACAATGTAAATATACAGTACAAAATCAGTACAACAAAAAAAAAACCTTAAGAGAGTTTGGTCAATACTATTGATACTTTACTTCCGACTCTTTGACACAAAAAAAAAATTTTGTTAAAGTCAACTTCGCCTTTACAAAATTACTCAAGTAAGACGAAAATAGGTTCAGAAAAATATCCGGGACGAAAGCCCTCAAACTTCTTTTGTCACGTATTACGAATTGAATTCTAATTTTTAAAATGGCTTGCCTAGGGGAACGTGACAATAGAAAAGGAGTTGTGTCACTTATCTTAAGTCTGAATTTAATCAAAGACTTACAATGAATAACAAAAAAAAAAAATGACACAAGAAATCGGAAGGTAAACTATCAACTTAATGTTTAATCAAATATAAAGTTACAAGAAAGTAAAAATAAACATTTACTCAATACACTAATACAGAATTGATGTGTTGACCAAAACCCTTTTACAAAAATGACATGTAAAAATATTACAATACAAGAGTTTGAAAATGTAATTACAAATACAAGCAAGCAAGGCCTTACATAAAAAAAAATATTAACTTACACGATCAAGTGGTTAACCACGCACGGGTCACGCAATGTCTCCGCTATTCTGTCTCACGGCTGTCTCCGTATGTCTGTCTGTCAACGTTACGCGAGCGGTCTTATATAATCTACCGCGCGTCGATATCCAGTATATTCTAGAACAGAAAGTCGTCAACACCCAGATCTAGAACGCTCTTCAAAGAGACAAAAAAAAAAAAAACACCCTCCTTTCAACCAGAGGTACACACACAGGTCAAGGACCGGTCACTGTCGGTGTGGCTTGACGAATAAAAAAAAAACTTATTACACAAGGGGCAGACAACCTCCCCGTCTCTCGACCGCAACAGGTCAAAGAAAGAAAAAAAACAACAATGCCTAGATACGTAACAACATGTATACAACACAAGCTACAGTTTAAGTAACTTTTATCCTTTTAGTCTAATATACTGGCGGTTTGATGCCAAACTTGAATAGAAGAGTGATGGCTTGTAGACTATAAGAACCTCAAACATAAAGGACACAAAAACAAAGACTCCTGTGTTCTTTATAAAACATGGCGCGCGAGCTTTGGTCTACATGTCACGCATCGTTGGCATTGTTTAATGTTTGCACAGATCCAATACGCTCAATGGTATACAGCCAATGACCTTAAAGTAAAGACAGTGACGAGTCTAGACAAACTAAGCAGTTTCCAATATTCTGAGAAGGTCTCTGATGTTTTGCAGTGTGTGTGTGTGTATATATCAACTTATGTAATATATGTCCAATAGAGTTTTAAGGACAACTAAAGGAGAAAGGTATTGTTACGATCTTCTCAATCAGACCTTCTGCAAACACTACTTAACAACACAACAGCACATCTAACACAAGAACTTGACAACAAGAGCTTCAAGTAACAAATTGGCGATTTAATTACAAATACATCGACAGCCAATTCAACACAATTGGCTACATCAAATGCTTTCTTGTACTTAACAGAACTGCCTAACTAAACATTACTAGTGTCTCTAGCTCGTACAGCTACATTTTCGAGGACTCAAAGGTACCACAGTCCTTATGCCTTGCTGTTCTGGACTCAACTGTCCTTTTAAACTCACTGTCTCACGACCGTGAAGGCTCTTGATTGATCACATGACCACAACACAGGTCATACTTGCGGTTATTAGCAGTACTGTCCCATGTCTATCGACAGCCGTTGACCCGTTGACCTGTGTGATTGGCCTGAGTCGTGTGTATCAGTAGGCTGCATACACATTAACCCCTTCAGTCCGTCACTGGATTTACAACAGTATGAATATTAAATAAGGATGAATTTCAAAGGGTGAGTTGAGAGATGCTGGTGGAGAGCTAGTTTGCTCATTGCCTATAGGCATCATCAAAAGATTCCACTTTCACCTCGTTGAGAAGTCCAAAAGGTTTAACTCTTTCTCTCCATAATTATTTACCACATTTTGGTGGAATCAACGTTGGTATCGTCAGTTAGGAGAGAAAGAGTTAAGATAGATCCATTTTATGAACCTTTGAACGGTTTTATTCCGTGGCCAGGATGAAGGCCCCCGACCCTTCTGTCTTAAGGCCCCCAACCCTTCTGTCTGAAGCCCCCCCCCCCCATCAACTAAATGATCATTTAATCACATACGTTTGTCACGGTCCCTTGTGCCAAAGCAAATGGGTTTCCCCCATCCCATGCGAGGCCGTAGGCCGAGCCCACGAGGGGTCGCTTCATCTTCATATTCCTATAATGTACCATAGCGTTCCGCTTGTGTGTTGAATGGCATAACCGTCCGTATGGTCCCCGCTGGGGAACGTGCAATTGTAAGCGGTGCTCACCTCCTCACCGCGTGCAAGTACAATCGCTAGAACACGACTGTGGTAGCCCACTGGAGGCTTTGTTCGCTCTTGTTCTTAACCTTTCCGCCAAGGCGGACGTTTCCACAAAGGCGCCACGCTGAGGCGACGGGAGTTGGTATCCCTCGTCCACTTTCATCAGACACCCCCTCCCCCAACAGGACCACCTTAAGAAGCCTGAACATGAACAATATTTACCTTTACCTATCCTTTAGTTTGTTGGACCGTTGGGGCACCATGCAAGATTTGTCGACCGTCTTTCTCCGTTCCTCTCTGTCGTTGGCCTTAGATAGATAGATAGATAGATTCTCTTGCAATGGCAGGCCCGTCCATTCTTTTATATTGTCCTCCCATCTTCTTCTCTGTCTGCCTCGTCTTCTTTTTCCTGGTACTGTTATCTGAGGGAAGGTCGTTGCGAGCCCCGAAGACCTTGTAATATGGCCATAGATTTTTAGATTGCGTTTTTTTACGATAGTTAGCAGGTCATCATGGGGTCTAATAGCTGTATTAACCCTGTCTGTAATCTCTTAATTTGTGGTGCGGTCTTTAAAAGCCATTTAAAGACATAAACAATGAACAAGAGTAAAATCTCACCATATAATAGCGAAATATTAAGAGCCTATCTATATATTTGTATTATAAAGTAATTGTTTTCTAGTTTGTATCACGGACGAGATATGACAGTCGGGAAAGTGGACACAAGTGCTGACCATGCTATGCCCTCGTAGCTCGTGAAACTGGTTGACTTTTTTTTTACCATCTGGTCTCAAAAAGTTTACTACGGTGGGAGGCAAAATAACCAGTTTGAACAAAACAACAAATCTACCTAGATCTACATTTACAAAACAACAACAACCAAAAAAAAACAAAAAAAAAAAACAACAGGTGATTTATGTCTGAAGTTTTAAGATTTAGTTGTGATGGGGAAGTTAATTAACAACGTTCATTTGCTGGGGAAGTTAATTAACAACTTTTTTCAATTTATTCTCCTACTTCAATGAATAGATTTCAATTCACACGTCAGACCATTTTTTTCACTTTCCAAAAAGATACATTGCAAAAACAAACAAACAAACAAACAAACAAAAAAGACAACTACGAATTTTAAGGTATCACAACAACAAATGTAAAAACTTTGTTCAGAAATTGTTCATAAATCTTGCGTTCATTTACTTGTCCTTTTTCCTGCCCTAGACGCGTGAAAGTCCGCATGTAACCCACATGGGCTTACATCTCACACGAAATGCATGATCTTCGGAGTTTTGAAGGACAATGTCTTTATTTACTAGTTAAGTCCAACAGTTCTGGGACACATACACACACAGAAGTTTTTATGGATAGTGTGTTATCAGCACTCAGTCATTCTCAAACTGTGAGGGAGGCTTATGTATACAGGATCTGTTATCTTGTAGACGCAAATATAGGAGCAAGTTTATTTGATTAATACATCCTATTGCAATGACGACGCTGATACTTCATGAAATAATATATTAGCAAATGAACAAAGTATTTATGGTCATAATTCTTATGAATAGAAAATACTTTATAGTTGTAACTATTTTTTTCTAGAAATCTATTGAATCCTTGGGCAATGCTTGTTTCTCTTTCAGACCTTGCAGATGATGTTAAGGTCATCGGTGGTCCATGGAGGCAGGAAAGACCACTAAACGCCTTTACTTTTACCCCAACTAATGTCAGGTACTTATCAGTACCAGATATTAGGTCATCGGTGGTCCACGGTGGCCAGAACAACGACTAAACACCTTTATTTCCCCCCCCCCCCCCACGCACGGTACTTATCAGTACCTGATATTAGGTCATCGGTGGTCCACGGTGGCCAGAACAACGACTAAACACCTTTATTTCCCCCCCCCCCCACGCACGGTACTTATCAGTACCTGATATTAGGTCATCGGTGGTCCACGGTGGCCAGAACAACGACTAAACACCTTCATCCCCCCCCCCCCGCACGGTACTTATCAGTACCTGATATTAGATCATCGGTTGTCCACGGTGGCCAGAACAACGACTAAACACCTTTATTTCCCCCCCCCCCCACGCACGGTACTTATCAGTACCTGATATTAGGTCATCGGTGGTCCACGGTGGCCAGAACAACGACTAAACACCTTTATTTCCCCCCCCCCCCCCACGCACGGTACTTATCAGTACCTGATATTAGGTCATCGGTGGTCCACGGTGGCCAGAACAACGACTAAACACCTTTATTTCCCCCCCCCCCCCCACGCACGGTACTTATCAGTACCTGATATTAGGTCATCGGTGGTCCACGGTGGCCAGAACAACGACTAAACACCTTTATTTCCCCCCCCCCCCCACGCACGGTACTTATCAGTACCTGATATTAGGTCATCGGTGGTCCACGGTGGCCAGAACAACGACTAAACACCTTTATTCCCCCCCCCCCCCACGCACGGTACTTATCAGTACCTGATATTAGGTCATCGGTGGTCCACGGCTGCCAGAACAACGACTAAACACCTTTATTTCCCCCCCCCCCCCACGCACGGTACTTATCAGTACCTGATATTAGGTCATCGGTGGTCCACGGTGGCCAGAACAACGACTAAACACTTTTATTCCCCCCCCCCCCCCCACGCACGGTACTTATCAGTACCTGATATTAGGTCATCGGTGGTCCACGGTGGCCAGAACAACGACTAATGTCAGGTACTTATCAGAGATCCCCAAATTATAAATCCCAGTCTTCACCAGGATTTGAGCCCTGGACCTTCGGTTCGGAAGCCAAGCGCTATAACGCTCAGACATCGGGCCTCGTTGCTTGTTTATTTGAAATATTCGGCAGTTTTCTATGTTATACAATGGAAACCTATTGTAGGAACTCGTAGAGTATCTTTTTTTGTTTGCCATATAATCACGGAAACAAATTCATCCCCCCCCCCCTTTGCTAACGAAACCAACTATAAAAGAGGTAAGGCTGGAGTTTGAAAGGGAGATTATTATGTTGTTATTTTGCAAGAGTGAAGTATAACTGTTACGATGGACACCTAAATATAAATACACTTGAAATAAGAACACTCTTAAGTAAACACAAACAAGATTAACTAGCCATCTTGATTACTGTAGTAGTTTCCCCTGTGCATGGGCACAACTCTTCCTAACTTATAACATTAAAAAAAAAAGGAAAGTTGCAAAAATAAAAATAAAAAAATAATATAATCAAATCAACAAAACTTTTTCCAACAGTAAATATATAAAGTTCTTAAACATAGTCTCCATATCTCGACGTTTTCTGGAGAGTGGCCCTAGGTCGCAGAGAGTACTGGTGAGTGTTTTGGGCGTTGGGTGGACTGTTAATACACTCATTCTCTGCGTCTGGGAAAATGTCAGTACAATTACTTTCTCTATCTTGAGAAAAGTCTATGGTGTTAGTGGTTTCAGGTCTTAGGTGCCTTCTGTTTCTTTGGTACTTGAAACCATTTTCACCTTCTATAATGTAGGCACGTTCGTTCACTTTCCGACATACTCTGCCTTGTCTCCAGGTAGTATCGTTTGGCGATTGATAGAAGACTTTCTGTCCGACGTTTATAAGCTTCATGTCACGAGCTGTTTTGCTGTAGTGTTTTCTGACACTTTGCTGTCGCTTCTCCCGTTTGGCCGTGGCTTCTTGTTGTGACATTCTTGCAGGATGCTCTCTTCTTTGCAATAGCGTTCTTGTTGCCCTTCCAAAGAGCATCTGAGCCGGACTTAAATTGGTATCTTGCCTGGGTGTATTTCTAAACTCTAGTAGGGCTTCATAGGCATCTGATTTACTTTCTTTGGATTTTTTCATCAGATTCTTTAATATTTTCACTGCTGCCTCTGCCTTGCCGTTTGACTGATGATGTCCTGGTGAGGATTTTAAATGGTGGACACCCCATGCTTCCATAAATGCGGTGAATTTAGCAGATGAAAACTGAGGTCCAAAATCACTGATGCACACTTTGGGGACCATATATCTTGCAAACACATTTTTTAGTTTTCTTATAACAACTTGACTTGTTGTCGTGTGCAAATGTTCTACTTCAATAAAATTTGAATAGTAGTCAACTATGGCAAGGTATTGTTGGTCAAAGATTTGAAACAAATCTATTCCAACTTTGTCCCAGGGATTTGAACCCTCATTATGCTGTATTAAGCTTTCTTTCTGGTTTGCAGGTTTACTTTGCTGACAAGGTTGGCATGCATTAGCTATTTTTTTTATTCTTGCCGCTATTCCCGGCCAGAAAACTGCGTCCCTTGCTCTTCTCATCATGGCATCATACCCTAGATGTGCTGCATGTAGTTTGGTTTCAACTTCTTTTCTTAATGCTCTTAGGATAATTCTCTCCCCTTTCATTATAAGGCCATCCTCATAGGTCAGTACATCTGCAATTGACCAATACTGTTTAAGTTCTGGTATAATATGATGCTTGTCTGGCCAACCGTTCAGTATGTACTGTTTCAATATCTGCATCTCATTGTCTATTTTGACTGCATCTTTAACTTTATTTAACATTATATCTGGGAGGGCCAGTCCTACAGTGTTGATAGAGGTGTCAGGAAAATCTTCCTGCTCTGGCAAAGAGTCTCTGCTTAGCGTGTCAGCAATCTGTAATCTGTTTCCTTTGGTATACTGGTACTGAACATCGTATCGGTACAAACGCATCGTTAAGCTTTGAAGCCTTTTAGGTGCACAACTGAGGGGTTTATTGAGTATATTTTCCAATGGTTTATGATCATTCTGTATTATTATTGTTCTGCCGTACGTGTACTGGTCAAATTTTTCTAGAGCTACTACTACAGCCAAGAGTTCCTTTTCGATTTGAGCCCACTTTTTCTGAGATCTTGATGTGTATGCTATGGGTTTGTCATCTTGTAGTAGTACAGCTCCTAAGCCATTTTGACTGCTGTCCGTCTGAATAGTTACTTTCTTCACCGGGTCGAAATAACTTAGAGTTCCATGATTGGATATCTTCTGTTTGACACTATTAAATGCTTTCTCACAGTCATTCGACCACACGAATAGCTTGTGTTTCTTAGTCAGTTCTGTTATTGGTTGTAGGTCTGCTGAAAGACATGGGATGAATCTTGATAGATATTGTATCATTCCACAAAATCTACGAACCGATGTAATGTCTTCAGGGGTTTTTAGATTTGTTATGGCTCTCACCTTGTTTTGGTCTGGTTTTATTCCTGACTAGGAAATAATGTGTCCCAAAAACACAATTTCTGATTTTCGGAATGCTGATTTCTTTTCATTTAGTCTGATGTTCTTTTCCTTTAGCCTATTGAGTAATTTTGATAGGTTTTCCTCATGATTTTTTGCGAGCCTCTTCTACTGTGTCCCCCTTTCCAATTACCATTATATCATCCACCACGTTAAAACATCCTGTTAGTCCCTCCAACGCATCATTCAAATGTCTTTGAAAGACTTCCGAGCTTACTTTGAGACCAAAAGGAAGTCTATTCCATTTGTATCTACCGAATGGGGTCGCCATTGCAGTGAGACCTGATGAGTCCGGGTCTAGTTTGATATGACAAAAAACTTCCTGAATGTCGACTTTGCTAAATATCTTGGAGTTACCCATTTCAGCCAAAATGTCATCTAGTGGTGTTAGGTTGTAATGCTCCCTCAGTAGTGCCTTGTTCAAGGGTTGAGGATCAATGCAGATTCTAATACTGCCATCTGATTTCTCTACCAATGCCATTTGACTAACCCACTCTGTGGGTTCAGTTATTCTTTCCAGAATTCCTCGTTGAACTAATGAGTTTAATTCGGCTCTGACTTTCTCTTTTAATGCTATCGGAATTCTTCTACATGGTAGGACTTTGGGCTTCACCGTTTTGTCTATTTTTAAGGTAGCCACGCCCAAGTCACCGAGTGCGTCAATGTTTCTATGTTTGTTTCCTGTGGCTTCGACTTTGGCAATAAATCGGTCTTCATTTATGTGAATGAGTTCCATCTTCCTCAGTGTTGATAATCCTAGCAGGCATGTTAGATCATTTGGTACTACCACATACTCTACATTGAATTTCTCATTGGTCTTTAGATTGGCGGTTACCAACGTAGCTTTTCCTTTTGGCTCCATACCGTCTTATTCCACATAGTTAACCTGTGGGACGTCGTACTATCTGGTCTCGGCACACATATTTTTCGTTTATGGTATTGACGTCGGCGGCACTGTCCACTTGAAATCTGACTCTTTGGTTGTTGATCATCATGACGGCCTGTCACCCTTTGCTTTTTGGGGCCATTCATTGCCATGACCCCTTCAGTTTGGAGTGTAACTTCTTCTTCTTCTGTGTATGAGTCTATGTTGCTCTGTGTCTTTGCTTGAGTAATGCTATATATTTTCTATTTGCAGACTGAGGTAAAATGATTCCTGACTCCATAGATGTGACACGATTTTCCCCAGGCCGGACATTTTTCCTTTATGTATTAATGGTCACCCTTTGTCACTCTGTTGATATTTCTTTCTGTATTTTGAGCCTGACTTAGATGTTGAGATTCTTTCAATCAGTTGGTGGGTCCAAAAGTTCGTCTCATCCTTCTCTGATATCCTTCATTTGACTTTGTGACCTTTCATCTATCTCCTACACACATCTATGTATTTCTGTAGGGTTAGTTTATCATCTTGCAACAGTTTCTTCCTTCTCTGATATCCTTCATTTGACTTTGTGATCTTTCATCTATCTCCTACACACACATCTATGTATTTCTGTAGGGTTAGTTTATTGTCTTGCAACAGTTTCTTCCTTCTCTGATATCCTTCATTTGACTTTGTGATCTTTTATCTATCTCCTACACACATCTATGTATTTCTGTAAGGTTAGTTTATTGTCTTGACACAGTTTCTTCCTTCTCTGATATCCTTCATTTGACTTTGTGATCTTTTATCTATCTCCTACACACATCTATGTATTTCTGTAGGGTTAGTTTATTGTCTTGACACAGTTTCTTCCTTCTCTGATATCCTTCATTTGACTTTGTGACCTTTCATCTATCTCCTACACACACATCTATGTATTTCTGTAGGGTTAGTTTATCGTCTTGCAACAGTTTCTTCCTTCTCTGATATCCTTCATTTGACTTTGTGATCTTTTATCTATCTCCTACACACATCTATGTATTTCTGTAGGGTTAGTTTATCGTCTTGCAACAGTTTCTTCCTTCTCTGATATCCTTCATTTGACTTTGTGGTCTTTCATCTATCTCCTACACACATCTATGTATTTCTGTAGGGTTAGTTTATTGTCTTGCAACAGTTTCTTCCTTCTCTGATATCCTTCATTTGACTTTGTGATCTTTTATCTATCTCCTACACACATCTATGTATTTCTGTAGGGTTAGTTTATCGTCTTGCAACAGTTTCTTCCTTCTCTGATATCCTTCATTTGACTTTGTGATCTTTCATTTATATCCTACACACATCTATGTATTTCTGTAAGGTTAGTTTATCGTCTTGCAACAGTTTCATCTTCAAGTGTTCACTTCTAACCCCTAAGATAATTCGGTCCCTAATCAGACTCTCTTCTAGTTTATCAAAATTGCAGCTGCTTGCCAGTTTCTTCAGGGCAGTTATGTACGAGTCCATGTTCTCGTCCTCTTCTTGTCTTCTCGTATTGAAGACATATCTCTCATATGTTTCGTTGGTTCTCCCAACATAGAACTCTTCAAAACTCTTCAAAATTTCATTTATTTTTTGTCTCCTGCCCTTTTCCAAATGAATCAGACACGTCTGCTGCCTCACTTCCAATTATGATCATTAGTGTTGCTACACGTATATCTTCTGTCTCTGTTGTGAGTTTTGCCTTTTCATAACTATCCCAGTCTCTTCTGAATCTTTTCCAATTGGCCGCCATATTGCCTGTTTGCAATAGCGGTTGTGGTACTGGGAGATATCTGTTAGCAGTTGCCATTTTAACTACTTTTTTCTTTTATTTTCCTCCAAGTTTCTCTAGGTTATCGCTTACCTTTATTAGATGTGTACATCGCTGCCACCATGTTACGATAGATACTTAAATATAAACACACTTGAAATAAGAACACTCTCAGGTAAACACAAACAAGTTTAATTAGCCATCTTGATTACTGGAGTAGTTTCCCCTGTGCATGGGCACAACTTTTCCTAACCTATAACCATAGACATATATAAATATAGACTGGCAAAATGAAGTAACTTCATGTAACTTGAAAACATGTATATCTATTGTTGTCGGATTTACGAATTCCGAAAAGTTGCATGTATTTCAGTCTTAGAGATTAAAAAAAAACACAAGTGAAAATATTGTAATGCTTATATAGGTTATGGCTGAACTAGATATGAATACTTAACTTTTATACTGCTCATACATGCTGTATAATAAGGTACACCCAATTGTAAGTCACAAATTTTCGTTTCATAAATCTCTTTTATCGGCCAGTCTATATTTATTTCTATCTATGCCTATAACAATCCATCAACAATAGCGTTTTGTAAACTTTTTTTTGGTTGCGTTCACTACAAAGAGAGGACATCAATGCAATATTCAACTATCGTGATTTTCGTTTCCATTCGTTCAGACTCGGAAATTTACGAGAGTAAGCGGAGAAGGGCATGAGGCAGGAGAGGACTTGGCGATATGGGCATTCAGGCAAATGCCCGGTGGGCCGGTACTCAAATGGGCTGGTAGGGCCACCAAAAGGGCAACTAAGACTAGTATGAAATTGTTAAAAAAGTTTTATAACATTCCCTTTTAAAAGTGACCATTTGATAGCCGTGTTTTATACAATCTTTTACAGACTCGACAGCGTAATATTAATATAATCTTAACACATTTTCCAAATTAATGTCATAGCCTACATCCGTAGTCAGTGATACTAATAGGCTTCATCCTTTTAGGGTCATCAAACTTAGCGATTGAAGAGCAACATAAGCTTTATATTTCTGATAATGATAGAGACTTCACTGCATGCGTGTGTGTAGCGTTATAGATACATTATCAAACTTAACATAATGATTTTGATAGGTAGGTAGACCTGGAATGGGATGTCTATCTTATGATATACAATTTATAAGCCGGAGTGTGGGACTTAAAAACAGATCATTTTGTAAAGACAAACAAGGAAGAGTGACAAAGCAAAAGATGTTTCCGTTGTCCCAGCGTTTCTCAAACTGAGTCGCAATGTCTTGACAAAAGGGCGCAATGTCTTGACAAGAGGGCGCAATGTCTTGACAAGAGGGCGCAATGTTTTGACAAGGGTAGGGGCAGGCCCGAAGATGGTCAAATTATTTTTTATTATTTTGTGTATGTTTAAATCTTAACCATGTAAAATGATATTAACATTTTTTTAAATTAAAAATATTTTAACCAAGAGGCGTTGCTTTAACTTATAAGTAGGGCCTTTTTTTCGCGCGAGGCGTCTGTAACTACATAACCTTCTGAAGAAGACATTTTGAAAGCGTCTCCGCTTAAGTAATTCTTCGTCCGAGTGTAAACGACTTTGTCAGTGACAACACGTTTGACTAAACTTGAAGATGATTAATACAGACGTACGAGTGCTAATTGCTGTCTCTTGACCAGTGCTCCTCCCCCCTCCCATTTATTGTTGCTTAGATAGAATTGCGTTAATTTTGTTTAACTAGTATGAATTGTGTTCACTAGATGCCTGGGTTTAGCATCTCTCATCTCTGATTGCAAGAAATTGATTCAATATCGGTTCAACCTATCCCAACTTACCTTCAAAGTTTTTTTTTTTTACAAAGCTTATATCAACTCACTCAGTCTGTCTGTCTGTCTGTCTGGTAAAAAGTGTGTACACGTTACTTCTTCCACACCCATTCTCGGATCAAGCTGAAACTTCGCACAACTATTCATTGACATAGACAAGACATCAATAAATAAAAAAAAAGTAACCGGTTGGTCAATTTGTTACTGGCAATTCATTATTTTGTTTAATAGCAACAAAGTAAACTAATACTTTAGTATTCACAGATATGGCTAAATTTGTTGGGGTTAGTCCCTTAAATAATTATTAACGCTATTTCTCCCTCACGCATTCTCCGATCAAGTCGATACTTTAAACAATTATTTATTGTACCTAAAAAAACCATAATCAATAAAGAAAATACTCAATTAATCAATTAATTTTTGGTCATTAATTATTTTATTTGATATCGAATAAGACAAATAACTTGTATATTTATTGGTGGATATAGTTTTAAAGACGTAGTTCTTCCCCTTTAGATAAGTTTTGATTTTAAAAAAGAAAGGATCTTTTATATTTTGATTGTTCATTGTTAAAGCCATCATTAAAATTATTGTGGGAGCTTACATCATCCAACCCCAGTTGTCTAAGGGGGACTCGAAATAATTTTCTTTTTTTTTTGTTTAAAGGGGCGCCGATAGTACAAGTTTGAGAAACACTGCATCATGCCATCACATTGATATGTTATGACTTGTTATGTCATACTTAAAACTGTTTATGTGACCTGATTATTGTTCACAGTACCATACATTTTTGTTTTCAACAACCAACAGCCATAGCAGCCTTTAGGTCTAACGTATATGTCATAAGCAGATTCGTGATCTTGACACGAGACCCTCAATTTCAGGCTCTTTATCACGTGACCAGCAGCGCTCATATGATGTCATACGATGTGTTATGTGAACAGCTTAGTAAGTTTGAAATCATTGGGAAATTTCACTTATCTTGCTTGCAACTACGTGCATGTTGGTGTAGATTTTTAGGTGTGTGTGTGTGTGTCTGTCATTGCATTGAATGCTACTTGGATTCAACTTCCTTGTTTAACGCGCCTGGCAGGATACAGTTATGCACACTATTTAAGAGTCTATTTGACTAAGCCCAGACGTAGGGAAGTGCTTTAGTAGTTCATGATGACAGTACGATAGAAAGCATTTATTAGGAAGATACTCTTGAAATCAAATAATTGTGTATAGGACAAAAACTGATGACGCGATATTAAAAGGCAGTAAGTTGTTTTGTAACAAGCTAGAGATTAACTAGAACTTAACTAGATAACTAAGAATCTAGACAGAAGAAGACAACAATTGTAACTCTGTTGAAAATAAATATTAGTTGTTATGTAAAAGAATCGTCTTGAAGATGTTGTTAGCATTAGGAGATGAGTTGAAGATGTTGTTAGCATTAGGAGATGAGTAGCTGAATAGAGCTCGCATCAATAACTGATTATCACATCATCATCTCAGGAGCCAATGAGCCTTGTGCAATTTGTAGCATACAGTAGGTGGAGGAAATCTCCCGTCGCCTCAGCGTGTCGCCTACGTGGACGTCTTCCATAAGGAGAAGCAGAAAGCATACACAGCCTCCAGTAAGCTACCACAGTTATGCTCTAGCGAGTGTATATGCACTTGGTGAGGATGTGAAAAAGGCATGATAACCCATTCGTATCCATTGCATATTTCTCCAGCGGGGTCCATACGGTAGCGATGGCTCCCCCAAAGAACGCAACGATAATTTATAGGAATATGAAGTGACCTTTCGTGAGCTTGGCCATTGCTTTGGCTTAAGGTACCATGAACAAAATGATGTGATTCAATGATCATCTATTTCATGTGGGTCTTCAGGCTAAAGGATCGGTGAAGAGCCAATCCTTCATCCTGGCGACGGGTTAAAATCCTTTTCCGGGTCAAAAGTTCATACAGGGATTTATCTCAAACCTTTTAGGACATCTCAACAAGGCTACTAGTACAGTAGCTACTAGCGAGTGTATATGCATTTGTTGAGGATGTGAAAAAGGCATGATAACCCACCCATTCGCATCCATTGCATATTTCTCCAGCGGGGTCCATACGGTAGCGATGGCTCCCCCAAGGAACGCAATGAATATAATATTGGAATATGAAGTGACCCTTCGTGAGCTTGGCCATTGCATTGGCTTAAGGTACCATGAACAAAAGGATGTGATTAAATGATCATCTATTTCATGTGGGTCTTAATTAAATGCCGTAATTGAATGCTGTTTCGGCCTCTCCAGAAACATTGCTGTTCGTACCACCACTTTGTGACTATTTTACAAACGTAGGCACTTCACATTTAAAGGAAGGCGGGGTGGCTGAATGGTTAACTTCAAATCCTGGTGAAGAATTGGATTTTTAATTTTCTGGATCTTTAGGGTGTCTCTGTGTTCAACCTGCTCTATTGGGTACCTGACATTAGTCGAGGAAAAGTAAAGGTGGTTGGTCGTTGTGCTGGACACATGACATCCACGTTAACAGTGGCCACAGAAAAAGATGACCTCTACATCTGCCATGTAAACTACATGGTCTTAAAATGGAACACGTGTGACATATCAAACCTGGCAAGCAACTAGTTTTAAGTCATTTCTCGATTTTTTTTGTCTCAAATTAATGGTGATAATTCAAATTAAAAAAAGTAATTATACTTCCGCTTTTAGTTCGCTCATATATCCTCCTGATGTAAACTTAGATGGACAAATATAAATGTTGAAACGAGTACGGAATGATTGAGACACCGATTAGTGAAAGTTAAAGGACCACACGAGTACCACTTGGCTTGGCTTGAAGTACCGTCAGTGGTAAGCATTGCCCTAGTGATACTAAGCTGATCTTAAGTGTTGAAAACATGTATTATATTTTAAACATTAAAAAAAAAACAAGTAGGTGGGTGTGTAGTAGTGGTTGGCTGCCTGGTGGTGTTGTAGACGCTGTGGATTGTCTAAATGATCCAGCCCGGGTTCAAATCCTGGCCGCCACGAACCTCCGCCGTGCTGCTGGAGGGTTAAAATAGGATGTGATAACCTTTAACCCTCTTGGAACATTGAAACATATAAAGGCTAATGTATGTTTGTTATTCAAAGTTGATAAATGCGATAAAAGTTGAAATCCGCAATGTCCAAAGTAGCCCATGACATTGTGTTTTGGAGATTCTATCAAGGAAGTTGTTTTTCGATCTTCAATCTGAAGAGAGTGGCATGCTCCTTCCGCTTCCGTTGTTAGTTTCTTTTTAATTCCTCTAGTTATTAATTTGTGTGTGTGTGTGTGATTACTTTTCTTGAAGAATCCTTTTTTTTTAATTTTTAATTTACATACTTTGCTTGGAACATTTAATAATAATAATAATAATAATAATAATCATTCGTTTCTAACATAATAATAATAATAATAACAATAATAATAATAATAACTGAAATGCAAAAACATAGAAAATTAAGAACCTAGGCTTTATAGAAGTTTTCCAAAATAACAATATATCCCATTGTTATATCAACCGAAAAGATAATAATAACTGACCTCACAAATACTTTTAAGGCCGGGCGGCCCTTAATACTCCTAGGGAAATTCTGGTAGCCTGTCGGAGGGTGGTACAGCTGCAGACCTGCCACATCATTAAAAAACTCCTCAATGGAAACTGATAACGGGACTAGAATGAATATTTGTTTCTCTCTAACGAAACTTGACCCTTGCAATACCAGAGAATGAATACTTGTTCATTTATAACCTAATAATAATAATCTTAATTATCCATGAGGAAATTTGTCTTATAATTTGTGCATTAAAAAAATACAATGTATGTTAAATGTTACACTATATAGATCTATTCGAACATCGGCAGACATTGAGTGCGTTGGAGGTGGCAAAATATCTAGGTCACAGTTGGGGCTGCGTAGCCACGGGAAATACTGCATTCCTCATTAATCTTCGTACTCGAAGACAAGCCTTATTATTACTATTATTATTATTATGATTTCTATTCAATGATTGTTTATGGGAATATTGTTTCAGGATATTGCCGTCAAAAGTGTGCATGTCTCAACATAGAGAAAACAATGCCGCCATAACGTACGTTACCTACAGGAAAACATAAATTTTGTTTATTTTTTATTTAATCCATTTTATTTTAACTGGGTCGTCGCAAATAACATAAATATGTATATTATTATAAATGAACATCGATTAAGCCGGTTGAATCCAAGACTATAATAAAAATGAAAGGGTCCATAAACTATTTATATCCATAAAATAATGTTTGCATATTGATTGCTGCCTTTGCATTATCAATATTACTGTAAATTTTCTATCTTTGTTTATGTTAATAAGATTTTTGAACAAAGATATTCATGCGCAAGTAAGACGCGTAACTCCGTTGTTCCATTGTACTTTTGTATACGGAGTGATCGTGCTTGAGTAAGTGGAATGGGATTATGCGTCACTTAGCTGTAAACTGTGTTAGCTTAAATTTATACATCATTGTAGAAATAGTGGACTTAACATATTTACACTATTTTACACATTATATTTATAAAATTTCAACCAACGAAAATTGATACAAACACAAAATGAACACATTTTCGTTCCATTGTAATCACCATGCGTTTTTAATTATAATCTCCTTTTTGCTTACTTGTTTTTGCTGCTGTTGTGTGATGAGGCTAGATCTCCTGTGAGTTTCTTGTATGGGTTTTCTTCCCCCAGTATTGGGTAAGTTAGTTTATTTTACTATCTTCTAAATGTCGTAGATCTAAAATCGTTGCTCTTATAATCGTGAGAATGGCGGTCTCAAAGGAGGGTGTATTTTTCTTATCTAGGGTCGCAGGCTTGGGACTGCTGGAGTCAAGTCTGAGCTGTAGGCTTGGTAGTTGACTAGTGCCCGTGGCGTTGAGTTGGTGTTGAGAGGCCTGATCGACTATGGCACCGAGATTAAGGTGTACTATAGTTCCTTTGAATGTTATTGATACTTATTCATAATGTATGCTTCATCATAACATATATTCATTAACGTACAATCTTGTTGTTAAATACTGTTGATTGCTTACGTAGTCATTAATATTGTTCACGTTGAACAACTGGTGGTATTGAGTACAGGTTCAGTTAAATCACTTTTACTCAATGTGTGTAGTTTACATGCTGTTCCCTTTAGGTTCCTGCGTTACTCTGTTCAGGGTAGGGTACGGGACCATTATATCACACCTAAGCGACAAAACCCACCTGACAGAAATAGTGCAAAAAAAATGTTGGTTTTATGTTGCAATTCTAATACTCATTTGAGGAGACTGATTCTCATTTTATTTAAAAATAACGAATGCATTGTTGAAATGTTTTCCCTCAAGTGCCCATAGAATTCATTAAATAGTACTAAACATAATAATAGACATAGATAATAAAAGACATAATAGACTAGACATAATAATAATAATAATAATAATAATAATAATAATAATAATAATAATAATAATAATAAACGAATGAATAAATAATAGTATACTAAATTTGGTGTTACAAAACAAAATAATAAATATTTCATAACAATATATAGGTAGAGGGTAGAACCAGCTCCGCCCCAATAGTGAGATCAAAAAAAAATATTGTCAAAATCGAGAAATTTCTGTCAACGGAAATTTGAAATCAATACAATAGAATTAAGACAAGGCAATGTGCACGTGGCGGAGGGATCACGTGTCGGACGTGTTCAAATACCTAATGTCGACTCGCCATTTACAGTATCAAGCAATCGGTACATGGTGTGGTCGACATCAGCCCTGATGATACGCTGCATGGGTACGTAGTGAATAAGTTCAAAGTTCAAGAAAGAAACTATAAGCAAAAAGTCGTTTTTGTCCTGAAATAATTTCTGGGACACTTGGAATGAACGAACAGAGCTTGCCGAGACGATGGTGCAGAGTTGGAAGAAAGTTGGAAGAAAGGTCCCAAGCCACGGAGTTATAAAGCCTCCACTTAAAGAGGTCATGTCATAAAGGAGGAAGTATAAAACATGATACAAACATTGCATGAGAACTTCCTGACCATTGTCCCTAATCTCACAAGTCACGTGGTGCAGCATGTCACAATACTCTCAAGACCTGGTTTAAAATTCAACAAAACCTAGAAGTAGCAAAAGATAAATACATAAATAAAAAGAACAAGACAAAATATAAAAATACTTTAAAAAAAAACACAAAGCTTATATGATGCGTACTTGTATCAATTAGTTTGGATCAGTCCTGTAATGAAATCTGTAATAGACTTACAATAAAAAAAAACATTTATAAAAATTAAATAAAAAAAAAAAAAGGGGGTAGCGACCTGAATTCGAACTCATGGCTCAAGCCTTCTCATGCCAACACGGTAACCACTCTGCTAGTGGAGAGCTTATGAACATGGAAGATTGTAGAGTTATCTATTGTTTCTATAGTCCCGTCCTTGTTTTTATTTTTCATGTTCTGTTCACTAAGACTCAGGCAACGATTTATATAGGGGACTAATTCAGTTTCTACCACCACTTCAGTCAAATACAAATGTTTCCCTTGTTTGAGATACCAAACAAAATAATTAATTACCAATAATAAATTAACTAATTGGTTAATTATTTTAAGATTGTGCAAAAAAAAAAAAGTGTGCAAAATGACTGCGTGATCCGAGATTGGGTGTGGGAGAAATAACAAAATCACTAAACTATAAGATGTCACTGGTACTTGACATCTGCCTCTGTTTTTATAGTTCGCTTAAAATTGGTCTTCTTCTGACACCATTATGCACTTATCCTCATCGCGTTGGTTTGTTTCGAATCCTGTTGGAGCTTCAAGAGATATCTCCGAACCAATTCCCTGTTTTTTTTCTCTATGCCTGCATCTTCGAACTTAAGAGCTTGTCCATTGTCTGCCCATCGTATCTTTTTTTTTGTTTTTTTTAACAAAGCTATTATTAAGTCACTTAGTCTGTCGTGTCTGTCTAGTCCAAAGTGTGTCCACTTTATTTCTCCCACACCCAATCTCGGATTAAGTTGAAATATTGCACCTGACAACACAAGAATCAATAGAAAAGAAATTAATCAATTAGTTAATAAACTGTTGGTAATTAATTATTTTGTTTCGTACCTTGAACAAGGGAAAGAAATCGTAGTTGACATATGGTGTGGTATAAGTTGAACTAGCCCCCTTGGGAACTCGAGCGCTGAGTGAACATTTTTTGTATGCATTTAAAAAAACGATCACGTAAACATTCACCAAGATGGGCCCCCTAGCCTTTTATTTCCCAACTGGTCCAGACAAAGTGATAGGATCATGGCGCATTGAGACAGCTAACAGCTAAACAAAAACAATTGGTACAAATATTTCTAAAACTATTAATGTCTACGTCAATCGTGCACGAGATGACACGCGGACTGATCCAAACCAATTGATACGATGACATTTAACATACGCTTTTGTTTTTTTTCTTTAAAATATTTTAAATGTTTGCTCTTGTTATCTGTCTACAGATGAAGGTCAGGGTAGCTGCTTATACTTATACAAGATCTCGACTACTGGATGCTCATTTGGAAGAAAACCGATTGCTTATATAGCGATCTAGAATCTACATCGGATAAAAATAAATTAATAAATTAATCAACGATCACTAACATTAAAATAATGTAGAGGTATACTATTATAGCCTATGGTGATATTACAACGTCTTCGGGACTTGCAAAGACCTTCCTACAGGAAACGGTAACAGGATAAAGAAGAGGAGACAGACGTAGAAAGCGATAGGAAAACATCATAAAAGAATGGACGGCCCTGCCATTGAAAGAAGTTCTATCTAAGGCAAAAGATAGAGAGGAATGGAGAGAGACGGTCAACAAATCTTGCATGGTGCCCCAACGGTCCAACAAAGTATGGGATAGGTAAAGGTAAACAAAAATATATATAATTATCTTTGCAATTCAGAAAATATTACAGGATTACTGAATCCTAACAGATTTCTTAAAATATCTCTTGGTATTTAGATCTACTCATAAAATGCTACCACCGTAATATTTGTACCACTTACGGTTATGCAAGCTTTCTCAAGGGCAATAAATCTAGATTTTGCATTTCGGAAATGTAGTGTTATCTCCCTTACTATAATTTATGATGATCTGAAAAAAACTATACTGAACCGAAAGCGGGTTAATGGAATGTTTCTGCTGACGTTTATTATTATCATTCATTGTCCTATTTATTACTTTGTTGTTGTTCGTTTTAACAAGATGTGTTAGCACACCAATTTACAAGCATATTTACACATTGCATTTTCTGCTTCTTTATCCACAGATACGTTAAGAATTAGAGTGAAATCATATAATTCCATCCAATAACAAATATAATGTTGAAAGTACTTAATACATATCTCTTAAAATATGTTCCTGTGGGAATACTTAAAGATTGATTTATTATTCAAAACGTATGTGCTGATCAGCACAGACTGACGTAACAGTTCGAATTTAGTTAAATAGACTTCTCGAAGTTACACTATTACAGTAAGAATAGCCAGTTTCAGCCTTTTAGAGTTTCTTCCCCAATTCTCAAAAATGTTCATTTTCTGTCTGTTGAGACGTAGCGACACGGTCTATAGGCTGAGAGGATTCAGTGCTTTGGTCACTGTTCAAATGATGTACACCACTGACCAATCTCTCAACGTTTTTCCGCCGTAAACTTCGTGGCACCACCGTGGCGTACTCACACTCACTCTCTTTGTCAGTAGTATTCTCCAGGGGGACCTGTATGACTGTGACATGACTGGCTTCTTGCTTGTCATCCGCTTTGTCCATTTCGAGTCGCTTCTTGGCGACACTGTCCAGGGTTGCGTAGTCGTCTTCAAGCTCGTAAAAGTCCGACTCCTGGACAGCATGCATGATTTCAGCATTTTCCGGCACGCTCTGCAGCTCTCGGCTGGGCGGCTCCATAACCACCATGCTTACCCTGGCGCCTATAGTGGCGTAGTCGCCGTCTTCAGTTATTTTGAGCCGCAGGGTGCCGTTGCTGAACACCACTGGTTGTTGGTGTTTCGGCGATGGTTCAGCCTCTCTCCTAGGCGCCGGTTCCGGCATTTTAAAAGGGATCTCAGTATAGTCTATGACGTTTACGGTTTCATCCTTGACGGTGGCGCCCTTGTTGGTGTAGGCGATCTTCATCGACTTTTCTGGCACTTCCTCTAACAGGAAGTCGCCTTTTTTTTTCTTGTTCAAGTAACAGATGACGATAACGGCAAAGATGATAATGGCAGCGACGACGGCAATAACAATACCGGCGATACCACCGTCTTGCATCTTCAAGAACAGGCGTTTTCAGACATGCTAAATGTGTACTGTGACATAGCTACTCGTACATCAGGTTGTCTTTATCGGCATAGACGTGAGCTCTTGCAGCGAAAAGCACATGAAAGAGAAAGCTGGATATTTATTTTTACTAAGGTCGTAGGATACACACATAAGACCAATATGGAGTACTGCGATTCAACTTAAACTTCGAAGACAAACCTAGACATTGCTTTTCATCTAGGGATAAAGAAAGTAGTGGTGCACTAAGACATGATGTCTAGGATGAATGTTCTTCAATTCAAATATCGGCCCACTTTGACTCTTACTGCTAAAGGTAAAAACTGGAAAGAATCAGTGCTTGCTTAAAACTTCCAGCCAGATGTAGCTAGCACCAAGCGGAGACCTATTTCCTTCATAAGTATCTAAAAAAAAAGAAAAAAAGAAAATAACATATATATCTATAACACAAACGTATATAAATATAATAATTAATAATAAAGCTTGTCTTCTATTTAGAAGATTAAGGAGGAGTATAGTATTTCATGTGGATACGCAGACCTAGCTGTGACCCACATATATTTATAGACATAACCGTAGTCTGTCGGTCGTCTTGGATCTCTCTCAGCCGTCTACATCTGTCCTGGACAGTAGATTTACTTTTGGTCTCGAATGAGTAATCCGCGGCCTGTGCAAGACATCTCCTGCTGTCTCGCCCAAAAGCCACCTGCTGCAAGTGGCTGTCTACCTTGTCTTTTAATGCAAGTGCGGCTAGGCTTGTCTCTTAAGCGTTAAGCCGTCCACCTTTCAGCTCACTTAAAAAGCATTGCCTCGGGCAAATATCCTTCCCCATACGGGATACATGCCTTGCCCAGCGTAGCTGTTGAACTATAAGCAGTCCCTCTCCACTGTCCTTATGGCATTTTTCATAATATATATATTGTTTGAGCTCATGTTTCTGAACTGCATACACCGATCGATGTGTTCTTCTTATTTATAGTTATTTTGAATATTTGTTTTAACAAGTAACCTTAACAGATTGAGCACCTAATAGAAAAAAACGGGCGGGGGTGTTGGCTGTTATGAGAATATGCCTCGTCTAACGAAAATGTCTATAAAGCATAAAGCAAAGCTCCATAATGGGTATACGCCGGCAAGACTGCCCAACAAATAATAATGTTCTGCTGGAGGCTGGTGTGGACACTATGGAGGTCCTATAAACCATTCAACAGCTGCGCTGGGTTGCACAAATATCCTGCAAGAAGGATGACCGCGTGTCAAGGGCGTAATAGAAAATACGCAATAATGATAAAATCAGGCACCATTTCGCCCTCATTGACATGGAGGAAAGCTGAAGATGGCCTCAGAAATAGACAGCTGGAGAGCTCTAATGAAGACCCCCCGCCCCCTTTAAGACCAAAGCAGTGCCTTTACCAAAGACAGACGCAGACGAGGAATAGAAAAAAACTAACTAGATCCCCGCGGAAAATTCATTGTCTTCATTAGAATTGGCGCAATATATAGGTCGCAACTGGGTTTGCTTGGTCATGTGAAATACTGAAATACAAGAAATCAAATGTAGCTGGATTGGGAGCACAATGCGAGAAACAGCAGACAACATTGCAAGACAGGTTCTAGACTTGAACCCACAGAGAATGTCTAGAGCAGGGAGATCAAAGCTACAATGTAGAAGATGGTAAAGCAGGATTCAGGAATGGCAGGACGGACTTGAATGCAACTGAAGGGAATTGTCAAGAACTGAGTCCGATAGAGAAGTACTGTTGCATCTCTAGGTTCCACTGGGAGTCGAGGGGACTGGGTCAAGTGAAATCCTTGATCTTTGGAATCGAAAACGATCTTACGAAAGGATTTAGTTAAATGATTTTATAGATGCGTTTGAGTTCTTGATTATTTCTCATGGGATCTTATGCTGTTTAACTATAATTTGATTACTATAGCACAATTAAAGGTTCATAACTTATTTCCCAATTACGTATAAGGAATGTGTATATTTATCATTAAGTAACGCCTCTGCCACCAAAGTGAAATATGATAATTCATGTAATATCTTGACGCTTTTGCGTTTTAAATTAAGTAAGCATTGATATAAATACAATATGTTTTTAATATTTTATAAAAACTGCGTTAAGAAAGTTACAATTATTGCTGAGGTCGTATGAAAATAGGTTGAAAAGTGAAAGATACATACTTCCATATGTCAATATTGCAGTGGGCTTACAACAACTCTATTTAAAGTTTCACTACAGTACGTAGTTTTCATTTCTTTATAATAGTTTTTAAAATAAAATATAGAACAGCAGTAAAACTATAACATCATTAAAAAGACACAAACTCAGAGGCGGCTCCCGAAGTTTCCAACTAATGGATCATTAAACACTATAAGCAATTCTTTAAAAAGGCAGGTTTTAAGATTTTCAGCACGAATATCAGAAGCTCTGAGGTACAGCTGACTACTCTCCCTTTTATTCAAGTGATAAATTTAGGAGAAAGAGGAAGAAGAAAATATTTAACTCTTTCTCTCCTAACTGACGATACCAGCGTTGATTCCACCAGAATTGGGTAAATAATTACGGAGAGAATGAGTTAAGTATTTTTTATTAAATCAAAGTATTCCCTTGTACTCATGTTAATTGTAGAGAAAAATATAATCAGCAAATGCTTCAATGTATATATGTATACAGCACAAGAGTTGTTTGATGGTCAAATTATAAGATAATGTAAAAAAAAAAAAAAAAAAGCAAAGTATCTCTTTCAGACCTTGCGATCCAATGATGTAAATATCTTACGTTTCTGTGGCCGTCGGTTAACGAGGGTGTCATGTGGACAGCACAACAGACTTTACTTTCACAACCAACTACTTAAGAAATCTGTAATTACCTAATACGAAGGAAGAATACAGCCTCTGTGTTCAATGCCATTTTTTACAATCAATTAGAGTTTGGGTGGACTCATGGGCGTCCTAACAATACAAAATTCAAAATCCCAGGCTTCACCGAGATTCGAATGCCAAACTCTATACCACTGAATCACCACGAATGTAATATATGTCTTCAATATGCAAACTTTGATAATGCTTCAAGAACTAAATTTATGTCTGCATGGGTTTACGTGCTAAAACGATTGAACCCCCCACCATGACCTGCCAACTATTGTAAAAAAAACAACACGAAAACTAAACCTCTATGTTCATATTTCAAGGTCCTCGGGGCTCGCTAAGACCTTCCTTCGGTAACAGTACCATACAAGTGGGAGAAATAACGTGTACGAAATGTGTACCAAGCAGACAGACAGACTGAACGAGTTAAAAAATACTTTGTATTAAATTGTAAATGGCATTGAACACAGAAGCTGTTTTCTACCTTCGTATTAGGTAATTACAGATTTCTTGAGTCGCGTGTCAGAGAACGTCCTATTACCTGTACCCTTCATGGTACACCAGCTATTTCACGAGGAGACCTCAATTCTTAGATCTATACGTTTCGTTAAAAATTGTGAATTTCTAGCTCTAGACTAAGATTGTCATTTAGCTAACCGACATTTATCTCCTTGCGTTATTACTGTAAATTTTGACTGCAGAACTGGACATAATGTAAACTATTCAAACTTGGCCAAATTAAGATTTTAATGGAGTAGATGTGAACATCCAGCAACAAATTGCCTCCGAAAGTGACAGTTGGAGAACTCTTAGAAAAGTGACATTTGGGGAACTCTTAGAAAAGTGACAGTTGGGGAACTCTTAGAAAAGTGACAGTTGGGGAACTCTTAGAAAAGTGACAGTTGAAGAACTCTTAGAAAAGTGACAGTTGGAGAACTCGTAGATATGCGACAGTTGGGGAACTCTTACAAAAGTGATAGAGAGACATGTGAGGCTAAAAGGATGGCAGCTATCAAAGTGTGACGAAGACGAAAAAAAAACAGAGACTCGGAAGACAATGGGTTTGTCTGTTTCGTGTGTGGCAAAATATATAGGCCACAGAGAAATACTGCGATTAATCTTACTAATCTAATTGCTTGAGTACTTTATATTTACAAATAAAGTAATGTGTACAAATACGAATAAGAAATCACTTTACAGAATTGGGTAAAAAGAACAACACATGTTTACTGTACATAAAACATTCCCCTTTCACATCACAATAGGGCAGACGATGCATGGTTCATCTGTTTCTGTGACCTACGGTTAACGAGGGTGTCATGTGGACAGCATAACAACCAACCGCCTTTTACTTTCCCCCAACTTATATCAGGTACCCATTTGAGCTGGGTGGACTCAGAAACGCCCAAAGATCCCGAAATTAAAAATCCATGTCTTCACCATGATTCGAACCCGGGACCCCCAGTTCGCAAGCCAAGCGCTTTACCACTCAGCCTCCGCGCCCCCCCCCCACAGAACACCTGACAGTCAAAAATTTAGTCATTTAATGTACTACTATGACTAAAGCTTTAAAAGTCCAAAACTTGTTTGTGTTTCATTAAACCTATATGGCGTGGTGACTTCCAAACCAACGGTCTCGAGTTCAAATTCCAACGAAGATTGAAGTGTTGAACTTTGAGATTGTTGAGTATACCTTACTTAAACCAGTAACAAACATACGTGGGGAGAGTAAAGGTGGTTGACAATTGTGATGGCCACATAGCAACCTCGTTAAACCGCCTGTGCCAATAAATGGCAAGTTCTGAAATGTGAAGTTTACTGACTTGTACTTTTGATTTATATGCACGTATTTGGACCAGAACTATTTCAGAGTTGAACTGTTTTCTAGAGAATTCAATACTTTAATACTCTGTGTTCTAGAGAATTCAATACTTTTATACTATTTCTTTGAACTGTGTTCTAGAGAATTCAATACTTTAATACTATTTCTTTGAACTGTTTTCTTGAGAATTCAATACTTTAATACTATTTCTTTGAACTGTTTTCTTGAGAATTCAATACTTTAATACTATTTCTTTGAACTGTTTTCTAGAGAATTCAATACTTTAATACTATTTCTTTGAACTGTTTTCTAGAGAATTCAATACTTTAATACTATTTCTTTGAACTGTTTTCTAGAGAATTCAATACTTTAATACTATTTTTTTGAACTGTTTTCTAGAGAATTCAATACTTTAATACTATTTCTTTGAACTGTTTTCTAGAGAATTCAATACTTTAATACTATTTCTTTGAACTGTTTTCTAGAGAATTCAATACTTTAATACTATTTCTTTGAACTGTTTTCTAGAGAATTCAATACTTTAATACTATTTCTTTGAACTGTTTTCTAGAGAATTCAATACTTTAATACTATTTCTTTGAACTGTTTTCTAGAGAATTCAATACTTTAATACTATTTCTTTGAACTGTTTTCTAGAGAATTCAATACTTTAATACTATTTCTTTGAACTGTTTTCTAGAGAATTCAATACTTTAATACTATTTCTTTGAACTGTGTTCTAGAGAATTCAATACTTTAATACTATTTCTTTGAACTGTTTTCTAGAGAATTCAATACTTTAATACTATTTCTTTGAACTGTGTTCTAGAGAATTCAATACTTTTATAATATTTCTTTGAACTGTGTTCTAGAGAATTCAATACTTTAATACTATATCTTTGAACTGTTTTCTAGAGAATTCAATACTTTATTACTATTTCTTTGAACTGTGTTCTAGAGAATTCAATACTTTAATACTATTTCTTTGAACTGTTTTCTAGAGAATTCAATACTTTTATACTATTTCTTTGAACTGTGTTCTAGAGATTTCAATACTTTTATAATATTTCTTTGAACTGTGTTCTAGAGAATTCAATACTTTAATACTATATCTTTGAACTGTTTTCTAGAGAATTCAATACTTTATTACTATTTCTTTGAACTGTGTTCTAGAGAATTCAATACTTTAATACTATTTCTTTGAACTGCTTTCTAAAGAATTCAATACTTTAATACTATTTCTTTGAACTGCTTTCTAGAGAATTCAATACTTTAATACTATTTCTTTGAACTGCTTTCTAGAGAATTCAATACTTTAATACTATTTCTTTGAACTGTTTTCTAGAGAATTCAATACTTCAATACTATTTCTTTGAACTGCTTTCTAAAGAATTCAATACTTTAATACTATTTCTTATTCTTTCAGCCCCTCAACCTACAGACTATTAGAAAAACTGCAGAAGTTTTTTTCGTAAGTGAGCGTATTTTTCAACTAGAAAATGCATACTAGACAAACATCTCCCTATATCCTCGCGTTTAAAGGTGTTACATTAAACAGTGTTAGCCATACCTGTCAGTTCTCCAGAAAATTCGTCGAATGTATTCCCAGTTGTACGCTTCAGCAGATCCCAGTAATCACACACGCTAGACTGTTCAGACAGTGGTATACATCAACAAAGTGTGACGCTAACTAAATACAGAGACGGGTCTAGTGTTATCTAAGAAGTTAAGATAGTGGAATAGTACAACAGCCGTCTAACTTTTAACTTCCTACCTGGCTACATCTAGATGACATAATTTTTAAAAAGACATACACTCTAGGGCACACCTAGGATAAAGTCTTCTCCCAACCTAAAAGCCTTTTGAGATAATGCCAATGTGAAAAAAAAAGGGCATTCAACAAACAGTTAACAATTTTTTGTTCATTCTTAGGCTACACACTTAACCATAGGCGCTGCCACATACAAAAAGTCAAACTAACTTTTGAAAGAAATAACAAAGTGTGAATAATTATTGATTTCCTAATAATATATCCACACCGACTGCCCTTATATTGTCTTGGGTGTTGTGTTTGTGACTAGGCCAAGTGGGAGTGGGGTGTAAAAAAGGAAAGGTTGAGAAATACTGGTTGAAATCACTGAAAAAAAAAGTTAAATAAAAATGCTTTAAAAAATACAAAACTTATCTAGGGGGAAGAAGTCTACATTAACAGCCCTATATTTCAATACTGTAAAATTTATTTCTATTTTCGATATCAATCAAAATTAATTAACCACCACTATTTTATTAACTTTTTTTTTCATTAATTCATGTTTCTCTGGGAACGATGGATAATCTCATAAAGATTCAACTTGGCCCGAGACTGGTATATGAGAGAAATGACGTGTTGAATATTTGTACCAGACAGACAGAACAAATTGCTATAAGCTTTGTAAAAAGAAAGGTGGGGCAATCATTAAAAAATCGCTGTGTGTGTGATTTAAAAGAAAAAAAAAATCATTTAGACAGAATGTTGGGTAGGGGCGGGGAGAGGTGTAACACACACACACACACACACACACACACACACACACACACAAACACACACACACACACACACACACACACACACACACATTTTTGTTGTCACTGACTTTTTTGTTTCATTGCAAACTGAATTAATACCAGAATGAAGGTTCATATTTGTAGAGGAGCTAGAAACATATAAATAGTGAAGTAAATTGCATGCTTGAGTTTTTTGTTTAGAGCCAATGCCACAATGCCACAAGATCTACAGGGCTCGCAAAGACGTGTCTGCAGGAAACAGGTCTAGGGAAAAGAAGGAACGACAGACAAAAGAAGGAACCACAGACAAAAGAAGGAACGACAGACAAAAGAAGGAACCACAGACAAAAGAAGGAACGACAGACAAAAGAAGGAACGACAGACAAAAGAAGGAACCACAGACAAAAGAAGGAACGACAGACAAAAGAAGGAACGACAGACAAAAGAAGGAACGACAGACAAAAGAAGGAACGACAGACAAAAGAAGGAACGACAGACAAAAGAAGGAACGACAGACAAAAGAAGGAACCAAAGACAAAAGAAGGAACGACAGACAAAAGAAGGAACCACAGACAAAAGAAGGAACGACAGACAAAAGAAGGAACGACAGACAAAAGAAGGAACGACAGACAAAAGAAGGAACCAAAGACAAAAGAAGGAACGACAGACAAAAGAAGGAACGACAGACAAAAGAAGGAACGACAGACAAAAGAAGGAACGACAGACAAAAGAAGGAACGACAGACAAAAGAAGGAAGGAGAGACAAAAGAAGAGATGGGAAGAAACCATCAAGACATGGACAGGCCTGTCAACGAAAGGGACCATAATCCTGGCAACAAGACAGACACGGAGAGAGATTATCAACAGATCACGTGTGGTTCTCCAGCAGTCCAAAAGGCTAAGGGACAGTTGAAGGTAAACTAGTACTTCGACTCCCTTAACGTAGCGGTCAACCAGAATACAGCACGATTCATTTGGTCTCTTGTTAGCTATGCATGAGTTCAAGGTGGTATCACAAACAAAGCTAATTAGCGTATCAATGGCCATGCAAAGACAGAACACATTTAGCTCTGTAACGAACAAGTTGACACCTATGATTTGAGTTGGGCAAAGGGGAGGCCGCCAACATAAACATAAGCTAGCAAGACAATACTTAAATGTACGCCCACGGCGTCTGCTAAATATTTTCTTAGCTGGTACATTGGTGACAGGAATTTCAATATCAAAATTATTGTCAACAGGCCAGGCGTGACGACATCATTGTGACACCACGTGATTCGTTCCGCTTCGTTGCTTGAAGTTCTTCCTGCTTTGCTGTTGTTCGCTTGCATTACTAAGGCGATGTCCAAGTTTTTTTCTGCCCCTATCTAGCCACCATAATGGTGAATGCGCTTTAATATTAAACTTTACAATAATTTTCTTTTCCTTTATATTTTTATTGTCAAATTAATAAATTTACTAAAGATATCATCAAACCGTCAAAATAAATAAATAATTAATTGAAAATGAAACTAAAAGAGTAATAATAGATATTAACAATCTGGATTCCATTGTTGTCTCTTAATAACTGCTTTTCCACATTCTTGAGTGCAGAATCCGAGCTATAATTGTACATGTCCCTTTTTGCCTGTGTTTTTATTTGACTCGGCACAGGGTTGACTTGAACATTGCAGAGTAAGCTAGTTACATCACTAGGATGTACCGATATTTTGTCCTAACAGAGCTTTTTAAGTTAATTCTTTATCTGGCGAGGACCAAAATCAAATTTAGACACCGGGCTGTCAGGGCTTTTATAGCGTCAAATCTTGAACAGCTATAAAGTGTTATAACACTGTCAGGCTACAGATTACGTATATATTATAAAGTGTTTCGTGACATTAGAATTGAATCTTTTATGACTATCTATTGTAGGTTTAAACAGATCTAGACTCTAAACTTAAAAAAAAAAAAGTATCCCTGACAAGCTCAAAAGGTGTTAGTAACACTCCTTTCCCCGACTTAAATGATAGACATTTAAAATTAGTTGTGAAATAATACTGTCTAGTTTGCTATATTGTAATTATACTGTCTAGTTTGCTATATTGTAATAATACATTCTAGTTTGCTATATTGTAATAACACTGTCTAGCTTGCTACATTGTAATAACACTGTCTAGCTTGCTATATTATAATTATACTGTCTAGTTTGCTATATTTTAATAATACTATCTAGTTTGTATACTGTAATAATACTGTCTGGTTTGCTATATTGTAATAATACTGTCTAGCTTGCTACATTGTAATAACACTGTCAAGCTTGCTATATTGTATTAATACTGTCTAGCTTGCTATATTGTATTAATACAGTCAAGCTTTCTATATTGTATTAATACTGTCTAGTTAGTTTGCTATATTGTAAAAATACTGTCTAGTTTGCTATAATGTAATAATACTGTCTAGTTTGCTATATTGTAATAATACTGTCTAGTTTGCTATATTGTAATAATACTGTCTAGCTTGCTATATTGTATTAATACTGTCTAGTTAGTTTGCTATATTGTAAAAATACTGTCTAGTTTGCTATATTGTAATAATACTGTCTGGTTTGCTAGACTGCATCACAAACCAAGATATTAGAGACAGGGTTACTGCAGCGATCGGATCCCATGATGACCTGCTAACTATAGTAAAAAAAAACGCAAGCGTAAAATCTATGGCCTTATTACAATATCTTCGGGGCTCGCAAAGACCTTCCTTCAGTGAACAGTACCAGGAAAAAGAAGAAGAGGCAGAAAGAGAAAAAAATGGGAGGACAAAATAAAAACAATTGACGGGCCTGCCATTGAAAGAAGTTGTAAACAAGGCCAAAGACAGGGAGGAATGGAGAAAGACGGTTGACGAGTCTTTGCTTGGTGCCCCAAAGGTCCAACAGAGTAAGGGATAGGGCCAGGGCCAGTTTGCTATATTGTAATGGTACTGTCTAGGTTGCTATATTGTAATAATATTGTCTAGTTTGCTATATTGTAATAACACAGTGGTTAGCAACTGAGTGAAAAGGTGTCCTAAATGATAAGGATGTTTAACGCCCTAATGACATTGAAAAGACGAATATAAAAAAAAACACACAGCAGACCGCCATCGACACGGAGCTTTGTTCTCCTCTACCATACTTTGCCCCCGTAAACTCTGTCTCCAAACAGCGTTTTCTTGTTCCTTTTTAAATTGGTGCCCTATATGTTTCAGTATGTCAGTGTTTACACGCAGAGTTAAACCAAAATGATTTAACAAGCAAAATTTAAAAAATACTGTTAAAAACAAAGCTTATATTGCGTGTATCAATCAGTTTGGATCAGTCATGTAATTAGATTTGAAATAAGCCTCAGACGACAATCTGTAAAAGGGACTAATTAAGCTTAGACCACCACTTCAATCAAGTATTATTTCTTTCCCTTGTTTGAGATACAAAATAAAGTAATTTATTACCAATAGTTAATTAACTAGTTGGTTACATTTTTTTATTATTGATTCTTGTGTTGTCAGGTAAAAGAAATAATAATTGTTCAAAATTTCTGCTTCATCCAAGATTCAGTGTCGGAGAAATAACGTGTACAAAGTTTTGGGCAGACAACCAGACAGACAGACACACACACAGAGACAAACAGAGTTAATATGAGCTTTGGAAAAAGTATCCTGTCACGCTCTTGCTATATCTTACTGAAGTTTTTCTACATAGAAATCAAAAATTTGAAAAAAACTTTGAGGAAAGAAAGAAGAAAAAAGCTTAGACCACAAGCTGAAATCTAAACTGAATTAACGAAGCTTGCTCAACACTGGGAGGTGTTGGGGAAATGTGTTGCCAAATTATGTTCCCCGTGGAGTGACGAGGATTTTTGAGAAAAAGTTAAAACCATTTTGTTTCCTAAAATGAAAATAGTTAATAAAATGATCATTTTCACTCTTTTTTTTTTCCGTTTTAAAAGCGAATCATTCGATATGGATTCTGAAGAATTGAAAGAGATTTTCAAAAAAACCCATAAAAAAACTCTTCATAAAGACCTAGAGTCTAGATCATAATATGTCTAGCATAGTTTACGTAGGCAAATAGTCTATTTTATTGATGTGAATGGCTCTTTGAATGCTCACATAATATTTAATCTGATTGTTACAATTATATTCGCATATAAGCTTCTGTCATTGTGACTTAACTGTCTAGAATCTGGTTTCCTTGCACACCTTGCGATCTATAAGACTGATGATGTCAAAGGTCATATATTTCTGTGGCCCACGGTTAACGAGGGTGGCCAGCACAACGATCAATCGCTTTGACCTATCACCAACAAACGTCAGGTACGCATTATAGCTGGTTGGACTCAGAGACGCAGTAAAGATCCAGAAATAAAAAAAAATTAAACAAATTCGAACCCGAAACCTCCGGTTCAGAAGCCGAGCGCTTTACAACTCAGCCACCGCGCCTCCGCCCAGAATCTAGATAATACATTTATTAACAAATAATAATTAAGTATTTATTACCTCTCTAGGGAAGAAAGTTCTGAAAGAAAGTCAACGTTATGCAAGTATTTGTCAAAGATTCCTTATAAACTAACAGTTCTATTCAGAACATTGATCCGGAGTCCCCATTCTGTGTGTACATATTGACATAATACAGAAACAGGAACAACATTCGTTCTTTTTTAGTTGATAAGTGAAAAGGTCTAACATGGCATGGGTTATGACACTGGAAACACATAACACACTGAATAAACACACATGGAATCAGTATAAAATGGTATAAACTTGCAGTGGAGGCCCCTGCGGTAGGGTAACTATTGCCTTCTTATTTTCTTATTTTCTGTCTAGAATAACATATTTGTATGTCAATATTATTAAGTTTACACACTTTAAGACTGAAAAGTTAATACACTTAATAGTTCAGTGCCTAGAGAATGAGATTTTACCTAATGTTTATGAACTTTGTTCAAATAAATGGACCTCATTCACCAATCGTATATAAACGACATTGCGCCACGTGTTTCCCTATCTCTTCTATACAAATTACGATCTAATTTTAATCATCAATGGTTATCACGTGACATTTTTTTCTTTGTATTATAATTATCAATAATATAACGTGACCTTTCCTTTTGGTGAATGAGGTCCATTACAAATGTGAAACTAATTGCTGAAACTAAGATTAAAGCCCACATGTTACATAAAGGTAGCATCAGATACCAAATCTGTAACAAGAAAAAAGTGGTTAAATAATTATTAGTGACTAAACGGAATAGCCTCACACGCCAGAGCCAGTAGCACGAGACCATTCGTTTTAGAAGGCCCCAACACTGACCTGCGGCGTCGAAACCTGTGAGCAGTGCAGACCAATAGCTCGTTGCCATGTTGTAAAGACAAGTGACGTGGCGACGAGCCATTGGTCTAAACTGCCCAGACGTTGCGACGTTGCAAGTCAGTGTTCAGGCCTTTCATGACGATCGGCCTAGAGCAGCAACACGGGACTAGGCGAACCTTCGAAAGATTCCAGTAGGGAATCGGAGCCAAAAGCGCCATCATCCCTCTGTTCGTTAGAAAGGCCTTTATCCAACGAACAGGCCTGGACACGGAGCGTCTCACCCCCTGTGTGAGGGCCCCTAGCAGTAGCAGCCATGATGTCGGCCCCTCTTGTGGAACGGTGTGGCGGACCCTTATGGACTGAGTTGCTGGCCTATGTTCCATCCCCAACCCAGAGTGAGCATATAGATTCCATTCCCAACACCTAAATTTGGCTTCTAAACATAGAGAATAAATATGTAAATAAAAGCCAAAATCATGTTATAACTAAATGTCTTTCAGTTTCTTTTTTTTTTTCATTACAATCTTGAAACTTTAAAAAACCCCAACTGTGGAAGCTTACAGCCCTTACAGAGCCAGCTGGTTAAGGGGACTCGACGTATATTTTCTCATTTAGACTCTACTTATAGACGTTTGAGAAAAAGTGCGATAGGCTGTATATTAGACAAACAATTCAGCATTCAACATTTTCAATTTTAATATTAGTTTATTAACTGCAATAAATAAATACTGTCGATCAAAATGAAAATCTCAATTTTTTGTGGTAAGCATTTAGCAATAGTGAACTATAAATAGACTAAGCGTTGATATGTGCTTACGTTTGGTGGCTGAGGATTTCGATTCCCGAAGCCTTAACGAGGCGCCTCGGTGTACAAGATTGTTAGTGGAAGTAGATACGTTAGCGATGGGTAGCGAACCTAAACCCTTTTCAGGTTACCTTGGCGTTCCGAGGCTGAGATGAAAGAGAGGCCTGATATCCAGCAGTGTGTCGTAGAGTGGCGGTCCTTAAACGGTGTTGAGGTGAGAGGCCTGATATCCAACAGTGTGTCGTAGAGTGGCGGTCCTTAAACGGTGTTGAGTTGAGAGGCCTGATATCCAGCAGTGTGTCGTAGAGTGGCGGTCCTTAAACGGTGTTGAGGTGAGAGGCCTGATATCCAGCAGTGTGTCGTAGAGTGGCGGTCCTTAAACGGTGTTGAGGTGAGAGGCCTGATATCCAACAGTGTGTCGTAGAGTGGCGGTCCTTAAACGGTGTTGAGTTGAGAGGCCTGATATCCAGCAGTGTGTCGTAGAGTGGCGGTCCTTAAACGGTGTTGAGTTGAGAGGCCTTCGGCCGATGAAAAAAGGGCATGGAACGGATGACTGCGCAATGTATAAGACAAGGTCCTATCGTAGTAATGGTTGATGTCATTGTGGGAACTTCAGACAGGACTTAGGTGGGGGAAGAGATACAGAACTCTTCTTCTCCTGTCTGTTTGGGAGAAATCCATACCAACGGTATGTGATACAAGGGGACGCACGCCGACACCGTAATGGACCGATTTGAAAGTGTCAGGATATATTTATTTGGAACTATGTAAATACTATGTGCATTACCTAAAACACTTTATCTCTTTACTCTTTATCTCTTTTAGTCTTTACTCTATATCTCTTTTATCTCTTTACTCACTATCTCTTTATTTTTTATATCTTTACTCTCTCTCTTTACTCTATATATCTTTACTCTCTCTCTTTACTCTCTCTCTCTCTTTACTTTCTCTCGCTATCGCTCTCTCTCTCTCTTTACTCTCTTCACCTTAATCTCTCTATCTCCTTTCACTTTACTCTTCATTTCTGTACTCTCTATCGTTTTATCTCTTTATCTCTTTACCTTTATACTCTTTATCTATTTACACTTTGCGCTTTAACTCTTTACTCTCTATCTTTTTACGCTTCATCTCTTTACAATTTACTATTTATCTCTTTAGTCTATATCTCTTAATCTTTCTTTTTCTTTACTCTCTATCTTTTTACTCTCTATCTCTTAATACTTTACTCTCTATATCTTAATACTTTACTCTTTAGCTCTTGATACTTTATTCTTTAGCTCTTTATACTTTACTCTCTTGGTCTTTATACTTTACTCTTTAACTCTTTTTACTTTACTCTTTAGCTCTTTATACTTTACTTTTAGCTCTTTATACTTTACTCTTTAACTCTTTGTACTTTACGCTTTAGCTCTTTATACTTTACTTTTTAGCTCTTTATACTTTACTCTTTAACTCTTTATACTTTACTCTTTAGCTTTTTATACTTTACTCTTTAGCTCTTCATACTTTACTCTTTAGCTCTTTATACTTTACTCTTTAGCTCTTTATACTTTACTCTTTATTTCTTTGTGCTTTACTCTTTATACTTTGCTCTTTAGCTCTTACTTCTTTTCTCTTTAGTTCTTTATACTTTACTCTTTAGCTCTTTACTTTTTTCTTATTATTCTCTGTATATCTAAAGTGAAAATATATTACTCCATTCGTTTAAAACTTTGTGCTCATCGATTAAAAAAGTTTAAAATGTGTACATAAATATTACATGTTGATTTGTTTAATAAATCCAAAACGGACTAGCTTTACTCTAACTGCTAGGAATCAACTAGAGGATTTCTCAGCACGATTTTTTAAAATTCTAAAGTGCTGTGAAAAGTTTTCTGAAAACATTTGACTAAGGAATATTGTTAAAAGAAGGAAATAGACACCACAAAAAAAAAAAAAAAGAAAAGTTCAACTTAAATGAACAATGATTGAAATGTAAGGCTTACTGTTTAAAGAGCTCTAATGAGACTTCAGATTTCACGTTTGTATATCCAATTGTTTAGTATTTGAATATGCTATTATAGTGTTCAGTGTTGTCGTTCATTGGTAAGAAATGGTAAATATTGACTCTTTTTTTGTCTGCTCTAAAAGCAGTTTCAGCGTCAAAGCACTTGAAACCTATTTCTCTTTTCCGATGTCAAATCAATCTTTTGATCCACCTACTCCCCCCCCCTTCCCAATTCTCGCCCTCTTCTTTACGTCGATGACTCAAGCGCCCTATGTCTTGATACTTGCTGTCTCGTTCCGGCTCGGGGGACAATCGGGGCGAGAAAAACAAAGCAACAACTTTCCCTGTCTCCCGCCCGTGTAGGTGAATAAATAGGACATGCCTGAGCGACACGCCAACACCTTTCAGGAATGAACACTGACCCCCCCCCCCCCCCCTTTCCCATCTCTCCTCCCAAACTCTATTTAATTGATGGTCTAGTGGAAACAGTAATGTCTTTGGACAAAGAGCAGGGTGCCAGGACATATTTATGATTGAAGTTTATTTCATACATTGATATTTATGATTGAAGTTTATTTCATACATTGATATTTATGATTGAAGTTTATTTCATACATTGATATTTATGATTGAAGTTTATTTCATACATTGATATTTATGATTGAAGTTTATTTCATACATGGATATTTATGATTGAAGTTTATTTCATACATTGATATTTATGATTAAAGTTAATTTCAGACATTGATATTTATGATTAAAGTTTATTTCATACATTGATATTTATGATTGAACTTTATTTCATACATTGATATTTATGATTGAAGTTTATTTCATACATTGATATTTATGATTGAAGTTTATTTCATTCATTGATATTTATGATTGAAATTTATTTCATACATTAATATTTATGATTGAAGTTTATTTCATACATTGATATTTATGATTGAAGTTTATTTCATACATTGATATTTATGATTGAAGTTTATTTCATACATTGATATTTATGATTGAACTTTATTTCATACATTGATATTTATGATTGAAGTTTATTTCATACATTGATATTTATGATTGAAGTTTATTTCATACATTGATATTTATGATTGAAGTTTATTTCATACATTGATATTTATGATTGAAGTTTATTTCATACATTGATATTTATGATTGAAGTTTATTTCATACATTGATATTTATGATTGAAGTTTATTTCATACATTGATATTTATGATTGAAGTTTATTTCATACATTGATATTTATGATTGAAGTTTATTTCATACATTGATATTTATAATTGAAGTTTATTTCATACATTGATATTTATTATTAAAGTTTATTTCATACATTGATATTTATAATTGAAGTTTATTTCATACATTGATATTTATTATTAAAGTTTATTTCATACATTGATATTTATGATTGAAATTGTTTCCGTTATTTGATTTTTATCATTTAAGAACTCGATAGTATTAATACAATGTTGTATTATCTCGAGGGAGATTATATTCTGTTAAGAAGTAACGTCTGTATTTGCGTGTAAGCTGTGAACTTTGAGATTATAAGATAAGATTTGATTCACTATTGTGTGTGTTGAAAAAACATAATTCAATGAATTAAATAAAATCTGAAACACAGAAAGATGGGACTGCGTAACCACTTAATATACAGCACGCCTAATTTTTCTTCGGACTCGTGAAGCCTTCATATTTTGACTTGTATGATTGTAGTGTAATAAATATATACAATATAGTTGTAAATGGAAACTGTTCAATCATTCTCAAATATGTATTTTCTTGGGTCAGTTTTTTATTGCTATTCTTTCACATTCAGTGAGTATTTATTGATTTTACAGATAAGCTTACATTGGCAAAAGCTTTAAAATAGAGGCATACTTGTTTGTGGACAGAACGCCTGGTTCCGAAGCCAAGCGCTTAACCACTCAGCCACCGCGCCCCCGATCTGTATACTTGGTTTTCTTTAACATCTGTTATCGATCACCTTGCTGGGCCAGACTATAACCAATACATGAATGTTAGTGCGTTACATGTTCAGCGTCTAGCAAGAGTAGTGCGAAGCTCTGTCAAATTGTGACTTGAATCTGCTTTCTCTATTCACAGATCTGATTTTTTTCACCACAAATACCAATACAATCAGCACGGCAGCAAATCCTAAAACACCAAAAGTGATCCCGATGATCCGATTCGTCTCTGATGAGTTGTTGATATAGCTGGATAAATCGGAAATCACTTTTGTGGTATTCGATGTAGTGCCTGTTGTACTGGAGACAGTTGAAACGGTGTCTGTCGATGTACTGATGCTCAAACTCCAAGTACTGGACTCAAAGAACGAGGAACCTGACAACGGAAGTTCATACGTCATAGATGTGGATCTACTTGGCGAGACTATTGGATGTGAATTGCTGATTAAGGCCAACGAGTCATTAATAATACTAGACTTTGTAGCATAGGATTGAAAAGAGTTCTCTAAGTATGTGTAGAAAAGTTCAAGTGACTTGGCCATTGTTTCTGCTGCTGTATTTAAAGCTACGGTAGACGATTTGTCTAATGTAAGAGATAAAAAAGATGCAAGCTGTGAACTTTGAGATTTTGATGCTCCACTTACAGTGAGAATTTGTTCGTTGAGAACTTCAGATAAAACAGTTGCATCAAGATGTACAAGTGTTATAAAAGTAGTAGAACTTGTTATTTGATTAATAATATCTGTAACTTCTGAGAGCATTGTTGAAAATTTATTTGTTGATAGTGATGTTATGGTCCCAGTTCCATCGTAAAAAGTATAAGTTGACAACTGCTGTGTCGTTCTTATTAATTCTGGCGTCTCTTTTACTAAGGTTGACTTTATATAGTAAGTCGAAGTAGTTTGCGATGGTTCTAAAAATGTTGTTGGATATAACATAGACATTGATGTTGTATTTATTGAGTTGCTTGTTGCATTGATAGTTGAGAAGGTAGCTTGATACTCATCTGATGTAATGGATGCTGTGGACACAAGTTCTGAACTAGAAGTTGAATGAAATACATAGAAAGAAAGGGTTGTATGTTCTACAGAGGTTAAATCTTTGATGAATGAAACATCTGTCAAAATAGAAGAGTCTATGTCTGCACTATCTACAGGAATGTTAGTGGTACTACTACTTGGTGTAAGAGTGGTAGAATCAAATGAAACGACATCTTCTTGACTTTCTGAAGATAATTGAAAAAAATGTTCAGACGTGGTCGAAATTTGAAGCGATACGTCTACAGTCAGGCTTGAGTCTGTGGATGCTACATTTATAGAAGCTGTTAAAAGTGTTTGTATATTAGATGTAGTGGTTATATCTAAATACGACAAATAAACTAAAGTGGGTGTAGCTGAAATGGTCGATGGTTCCAGTACTACACCATCCGTAGTGTTAAAGGAAGTAAGAACGATATCTATTGACATTTCTGAGGCTCCTTTTAGTGTATTTTCCGATGACAATACATCTGCTAAACTGGTTTTTAAACTTGGCAAAATTTCTTCAGAAGTGGCGTGGGATGTGAGAAATATAGACGATGTTTGTGCTAAACCTGAGTGTAACGTATCTTCTAAATTGGTTTGAGTTGCGTGAAACACATCTCGTGAACTGTCTGATGATGCTGATGATACATCCATTGTTGTGGTTGAGCCTGTTGATAACATGTCCAGTGGCACACTTGATGCCATGCTAGGTACATCTGTTGAAGACACCGAGGCGGTCAGTAATATATCTACTAAACTGGTTGAGGCTGTAGGCAAAATATCTTTTGAAGTGGCAGATGGTGTAGGCAAGATATATAAAGTTTTTATTGAGCCTTTAGATAATTCTTCTACATTTCTTTGGGTGGTGTGTAATACATCTAATAAAGTACTAGATGGTACCAGTAGTGCATCTGTTATAGTGAATGATGTCTTAGGTAAGATATCTACCGACATAGTTGGGGCAATGATTGGTATTTCCGTTGAAGAGATATGTGTTGAGTGTAAAATGCTTACTGACCTGACTAAGGTTGTAGGTAGTAAATCTTCTAACTTAGTTTGAACTGTATATAACATATCTACTGAAGTAGTAGAAAATCCACGTAGTATCTCTTCTGAATTAGTCATAGCTAAATGAACGCTAGTGTTAAAGTCTGTAGGAACGTCTATTGCTAAATTGTTAGAAGTTGTAGTTTCTGTATTTCTTAAAGAAGAAGCTGCGGGAACAGCACTTACTACCAAATGAGTGTTCATCAATTCCATTGCCAATGTCGTAGTGGCCGTAACACGTATCACAGAGGTATGAAAAGATGCTGACTCTGTATTTTGAGTGTAAACTGTAGGGGCTAAATTTGTCGGAGATAGAGTGTCTATAGAATCTAAATCAGCATTGATTGAAGTTTCTCTTATGTGTGAAAGTTCGGCTGTAACGTCCATCGAGGAAGTCAGATGTTTACTTTCATTGTCTTGTGAGTTACTAGAGACTGAAGATGAAGTTGGCTCAACAATTCCTGAAAATTTAGATATTGTTGAAAATTCTGATGTAATGTTAAAAGATGATTTGGTTAGTAGAGTTTCAAAATCTGTAAAACTCATTTCATATGCAATTGTTGGCACATCCGTCTGCGAGTTTATTGAAAGCACTGAACTCCTGAGACTGAAAAAAGTTATAAATTTTCGGGTAATAAAGCTGTCAGTTATTGTTGAGGTTGCAAGGTTGATAGGTTTGATTGCAGTTGTAAAGCTGTCAGTTACAGTTGAGGTTGCAAGATTGATAGGTTTCATTGCAGTTGTAAAGCTGTCAGTTACTGTTGAGGTAGCAAGATTTATAGGTTTGATTGCAGTTGTAAAGCTGTCAGTTACTGTTGAGGTTGTAAGACTGATAGGTTTGATTGCAGTTGTAAAGCTGTCAGTTACTGTTGAGGTTGCAAGATTGATAGGTTTGATTGCAGTTGTAAAGCTGTCAGTTAGTCTTGAGGTTGCAAGGTTGATAGGTTTGATTGCAGTTGTAAAGCTGTCAGTTACTGTTGATGCTGCAAGATTGATAGGTTTGATTGCAGTTGTAAAGCTGTCAGTTACTGTTGAGGTTGCAAGGTTGATAGGTTTGATTGCAGTTGTAAAGCTGTCAGTTACTGTTGATGTTGCAAGATTGATAGGTTTGATTGCAGTTGTAAAGCTGTCAGTTACTGTTGAGATAGTTAGACTGATAGGCTCAGTGCCAGCTGTAAAGCTGACATGCACTGCGGAAGTAGTAGGGATGAAAGATTCAATTTCAGTTGTAAAGCTGACAGGTACTGTTAACGGTGTAAGACTGATAGGCTCATTTGCAGTTGTAAAGCTAACATGTAATGTTGAAGGAGTGAGGCTGATATCTTCACTTGCAGCTGTACAGCTGACAGGTGATGTGGAAGGTGTAGCACTGATAATCTCATTGGCAGATGTAAAGCTGACAGGTAATGTTGAAGGAGTAAAGCTGATATGTTCACTTGCACCAGTAAAGCTGACAGGTGATGTGGAAGGTGTAAGATTGATAAACTCATTGACAGATGTAAAGTTGACAGGTACTGTTGAGATGTTCTCAATTGTTAGGGCGTCATTAAAAGTGTAATTTACATGCGACGTTTTGTATAAAGACACAGATTTTGTCAAATCATCCACGAAATTAAATGTCGAAGTTAGTGCTAAAACATCAATGAGTGATGCATTCACGATTTCTCTTGTCAAAGATGTGACAAAATTTTCAATATAACTAGAAGCACCAGAAAACAGATCTACTAAAATTGATGTTGATGCTATTTGTGGCGACCTTGAAGCAGTCCTGGCATCCATGGGCATAGTACTTAGATGACTAAAATTTTCTAAAGAAGACATCAAGTCAGTGGTCTCAGAGTTATTGGATGTGTAATGAACAAAATGACCAGAAAGTGTTCCATTAATTAGTGAGAAGTAGGAACTTAAAGAAGATGTCTGCAATGCGCTGTCTGTAAGCAGTGCAGAGCTTGTGTAGGCTGCAGTATAAACAGATGTACTCGAGTCATGGTAAGTAAAGGATGTGATGCTGTTTTGTGTACAAGATGAAACTTCAAACCTTGAGGTGTTCACCTCTTGTACTGAAGAGTCAACCACATTATCGTTGATATTAAATATCAAGTTGAACTGAAACACTACAGTGCCGTTTGAGATCACTCCCAGAGCGTGGCATTTGGAGCCTGCATTGTCGCTCTGTGTTAAGGGAGCATTTTGAAGCATTCTGCTGCACCAGATTTGCTGTGTTGACGTCTCTGAAGGCGCTGCACATTTAACATACTTGGAATAAGTCTCGCTGCCAGCCGCAACAAGTGTCATGTTTGAAAGGGATATCTCCTCTGTCGTTAGAACTTTATTATTTTCATATAATGTTTTGATAACACAAAAATATGCCGTCTGGTTAAAGCAGTCCATCGCTCTGAAAAAAAAAATTAAGCCATTTTTTACATAATGTACGCGTCAAGGTCTATTAGTGGTCTAAGTAGTCTCGAGAAAATATTCATAATACAATAATTACGCATCAATGTTTTATTGTTCTCATAAATATGTTGTTTAATTAGCTTCTAGCAAATACTGTTACTTGCCAATGGGAGAGACGTAGATTAGTGAGAGTATATACAGAAGGTAGGGTTACAGGGGAAATAGCTCAATTTTCAAATAATTTAATTATGTTTACTTCTGTGAATCTACTGGTGAAATCAAATGATATTGAGTATTTGTGGTGTGCGTTTAATATTTTCGTGATTCCAAGTTAAGGAATAACAAGAATAAACATAACCCACAAAATATAAAAAAATCATTATAAAAAAAACAAAGCGTATCTAAATGGGAAGAGCTCTGTCTTAAAGCTATATCTACCAATAATGTACAAGTTATTTCCCTTATTTGATTTCAAACTAAATAATTAATTACCACTAATTAGTAGAAAAATTTAGTATTTTTGTTTATTAATTCATGTTTTGTATGATACAAGTATTAGTTCCCTTGTTGGCATTAAACAAAATAATGAATTACCAGCAATTAATTGTCAAATAGGTAACTTGAAAAAAATTTATTAATGCCTTATGCTTAATTTTGTTTGATATTGAATAAGGGAAATAACTTGCACATTACTGATAGGTATAGTTTTTATAGGCGGAGTTCTTCCACTTTAGATCAGCTACGTTTTTTTTAAATATTAAATTGTAATAATTGAAGGGAGACAACTCAACAAGACATAGATGTTTATTTACATGGAGACATGACAAACACATAGGACATCTGCCTTGAGCACAGCATCTTCATCTCGGCTCTAGACTTGGGCGGAAATTGTTCTCTCTCTCTCTCTCTCTCTCTCACAATGTCAACATCCTGTTTCTGTCTAGTTTCTGTCCGTGCGTTCTATCTGCACTATCTTGGATGGCGGTGTGCATGGCAAGGTTATAACTATATTTTGCTTTTTTACTCCCTAATTTTAATCGTTATTTCATGTCTGTCTGTCTGTCTGTCTGGTACACATATTGAATACGTTATTAACTAATTGGCTAATTTTTTTTGCTGATTCATTTATTGGGAGTTTATAAAAGCTTTTTAAATTAAAATGCAAACAAAGAAAAGATTACTGTGATTTACCTTTAGTGGGACAATAAAATGTACACAAAACATTATAAAGGGAAATATAGAGATAGATCTGGAGATTTCCCTTATTTCGATATCAAAGAAAGGAAGAAGAGAAGACCGTGCCTCTGTTTGACTGCCCCAGACTTGTTCTGTTTGACTGCCCCAGACTTGTTCTGTTTGACTGCCCCAGACTTGTTCTGTTTGACTGCCCCAGACTTGTTCTGTTTGACTGCCCCAGACTTGTTCTGTTTGACTGCCCCAGACTTGTTCTGTTTGACTGCCCCAGACTTGTTCTGTTTGACTGCCCCAGACTTGTTCTGTTTGACTGCCCCAGACTTGTTCTGTTTGACTGCCCCAGACTTGTTCTGTTTGACTGCCCCAGACTTGTTCTGTTTGACTGCCCCAGACTTGTTCTGTTTGACTGCCCCAGACTTGTTCTGTTTGACTGCCCCAGACTTGTTCTGTTTGACTGCCCCAGACTTGTTCTGTTTGACTGCCCCAGACTTGTTCTGTTTGACTGCCCCAGACTTGTTCTGTTTGACTGCCCCAGACTTGTTCTGTTTGACTGCCCCAGACTTGTTCTGTTTGACTGCCCCAGACTTGTTCTGTTTGACTGCCCCAGACTTGTTCTGTTTGACTGCCCCAGACTTGTTCTGTTTGACTGCCCCAGACTTGTTCTGTTTGACTGCCCCAGACTTGTTCTGTTTGACTGCCCCAGACTTGTTCTGTTTGACTTCCCCAGACTTGTTCTGTTTGACTTCCCCAGACTTGTTCTGTTTGACTGCTCAAGACTTGCTGATCTCCGTCTCGACCGCTCTGGGAAACCAAAAATTCTCGACCTATATATGGACAATTGGACATGTATGCACTATGCTAAACACCAGGGTTTCTGTCCAGGGCTTTTGCAAGAAAGATTTTGAGCCTCTTAAGCCCTAACTCATACGAAGTTTGATGATGATGATTAATAATTAATGAACAAAATGGTTAGGTTTTTTAGCGGCCCCCGAAAGGGGAAAAGACGCTATTAGTTTTGTTTAGCCTGTCTGTCCGTCCGTCCCGTTTAGACCTCGTAAACTAGAAAAGATAGTGAAAATCCGACATCACAATATCTTAGACCAATCAAAGTTCTGATGCAACGGCTACTTTTTTCTTTTCAGAAAGCGAAAAATCTAATTTTTTTAAAATCACTTATGCAAGCATTTTTTTTATTGATTCATGTTTGGTCAGACACATTGGTGCAAAGTTTCAACTTGATTCCAGACTTGGAAAAGGTAGAAAAAAAACTTGTTACAACATAAGCGTTAGTTACGTTCACATCAACGCCCTTCCCAAATCCCATTAAAAAAAAAGCAAATTAGGATAAAAACACATCAATTAAGAATGTGGATCCTTGGGCGCCTCTGAGTCCACCCAGCTCCAATGGGTACCTGACATTATTTGGGGAAAAGTAAAGGCGGTTGGTCGTTGTGCTGGCCACATGACACCCTCGTTAACCGTAGGCCACATAATCAGATGACCTTTACATCATCTGCCCTATAGACCACAAGGTCTGAAAGGGGAAAAAAAAATTAAGAATGTGAACAAAGACACATTGCTGGCTTGACCAAAAACTACTCACTTGATAAGATTTTGTTGATCAAAGATGAAAGTGTAGCCATTGACGTTAAAGCTGATCCCAGAGGTGGCTGACACAACCGGACTGATGATACTGAATAGTATAAGCATTAATGCGTACATCATGCCTGGTTTAGACAAATATAAAACTTCTGTCTGTGAATAATATAAAATGTATCTTAATCTTTTTTAAAAGTAAAAGTTGCTTACGCTTGTATCACAAGTATCAGAGCTAATATCTAATACCATATTCTAGGACGACAAGTGCTCCTTATTTTAATTGCCGTTAGAGCATTGAACGGGTTGCCTGCATCAGTCACAAATATCCCATGATATTTAAGAGCTCGAATGACCATTTTCCGCCGTTTGGTTGTATTTCAATATTTCAAGCATGAATTAAAAAACTCCGATTCGTTATTTGTAGTGAAGTTTTATCTGTATGAAGCAAGAGCAAAGTCCAAAGTTGGACAATAAGGACATGCAGTATTTTTGCTTTAAATCTGAAAGAGTCGAGAAGTCCAGATTTAACTCAGGTGGCAATAATCAAAACCTTATTTGGTAGCTCTCAGAAATGACTAAGCTATGAAATCTTACACCGTTGCCGAGGAGTTGATATTGCCATCGACCAAAGACATTGTTCAAGTGATGGTTAGAGCCCAATTCCTTACAAAATGTAGAGCGATTTTCTAATCAAATGTCACAGCTCATTTTTAGAAAGTATAAGATTTATTGCTAAAATATTTGTGATGCCTGCACAGATGGTGCTTCAAGTATGCTTGGTTGTCGGTCTGGATTTCAATGTTGGATACAGAATAAGTCACCAAAAGCTATCACAACTCACTGTATGATTTATTGACATATAAATATATATATATATATATATATATATATATATATATATATATATATATAATGCAACTAAGACACTGCCACAAGCATAACATCAATAGTGATTCAGTAATTTTTTTTTTCTTCTCAATGTCAGTTACACAATTCTGGATCAAGTGCTTGGATTCCTATTCCTTTTCAATAACAAAACCCTTAGCACAGTCCATCCAGTCATGGTCTGAAGACGCTGTTTTACAGCTACAAAGTTGTCCGGAGCAAACAGATTGGGACATGTTTGTAAACAACTGCCCTGACATAGATGAATTTACCACAACCGTCAATTCGTACATCCAGTTCTGTGTAAACATTCAGTACCAAAGAAGAAAATTAAAACATTCAGTAACAATAGACCCTGGATGACCAAAGATTTAAAGGAAGCGATTCTATACAAGAAAAGAATGTTCAAGAGCAGTTCTTCTGAATTCATCTCAGCCAAAAGAGCCCTTAAAAAGAAATTATTTGAAGGGAAAGAGAGATTCAAGGAAATAATAGAAAGCTCTTTCAAGAAAAATAACTCTAAAGCTTGTTGGAGTGGCTTGAAACAAATTACAGGCTACGTACCTAAGCGCGAACCAATGTGTGTCGCTGACAATAACAAATTTGCCAATGAATTAAATGATTTCTACAGCCGATTTGACTGCCACATCTTCGAGAAAGACCACCGTGATTTATTGGCATCATTTGAAAACAGTAATATAAACCAATCTCAAGAACTGTTTAATAAACAAAAAGTGACTAAAATATTTAAACAAGTAAACACACCATTACAGCATTGGGACGCGACAAATTAAGTGGTAAACTTGTAAAGCTATGTGCGGAACAACTGGCTTATATCTTTTGTGCTATCTTCAACAAGTCCTGGCAAACTTCACAAAATACCTTCCATTTGGAAGACTTCTGAAATAAATCAATACCCATAAATAAGACCATTGCTTCCAACAACGACCTATGTCCCGTAGCACTGAGACATCAATTCCAATAAAGTGCCTGGAGAAAATGATTGAAAAACATCTATTGAAAGAAGTCGAAACACGTCTTGACCCGCACCAGTTCGCTTACAAACCGTCAAGAAGTACAAAAGATGCCATCCTATTTATGCTGAATTGTCTATATCATCATCTTGATACTCAGAGACACTACGCCAGAGTATTATTCGTAGATTTTTCATCCGCATTCAACACCATCCAATCACATCGCATGATACAAAAACTATCTGAATTGAACTTCAGCAAAAGCATACAAGCTTGGATTCTAAACTTTCATGTCGAACGCCCACAATATGTCAAAGTGAACGGGCATGTGTCGTGCACGGGAGAATTTAGCAGGGGTGCGTCCTGTCACCAGTATTGTATACCATATACACAAATGACACTCAGAGCTTAACAGCTGACACTCCCATCATAAAACTATGTACAAAGTTAGTTTGGGATTATAGCTGTAGAAGACTTAATTAAATTATGAAATCTTTTTTTTCTTACCTTACATATATGAAGACACTATTGTCGTAGTTCATATCTCTGTATATAGCGTCTAACGTTTGACCTGACAACATTCCCACGGCTCAGACCCAAACAATTTACATATCTGCTATATACTCTCATCTGATATAAAAAAGTCTGGCCCTCAAATAACACATGAATGGGTTTTTGCTTCAACGGTCTCAGCACACCATTGGCATGAAATCTACCTTAGATTCATGTGTTTTTTTTTCTTATTAAGTCTGCTGGATTGACAATACGAGGTCTATTATATGAATAGCCCCATTCACAAGGCATTAAAAAATGTATAACTAGACGCGTCGATAAAAATATATGGATTTAAAATCTATGGTAATTTGGTATGAGGGTAAAATGAGGCATCCTCTTGTTTAAGTGTTTCTATCTTCAACGTAAACTACCACATACACTGGTTTGTTGATACTTTTAAAAAATGAATTACATTTGATTACAACAACTTGCATATATAAACTGCAAGTAACTCTAATGTTTTCTAGTCAAAGATTAACCCTTACTGCGCGTGTGGTAGTTTAGCCTCTAATTCCATTTTGTATGCACTCATTGTAAAACAGCTCAGCACTTTAAGGGTTAAAGAAATCTGCAGAAATTAACGTGAGTGTAAAGACCCGCCCCTCACCACTTCATTAGTCTGTTGGACCATTGGGCAACACATATGATCCGTCCACTGTCTCTCTTCATTTTTCTCTGTCTTTGCTAGGATGAAACATTTCTATTCCACCCTATCGCTCTCTCTCTCGTCTAATTCTTTTCCCTGTACCCAGATGTTGAGCTCTGGTTTGCTTGGTGTGTGCTTGTGGCAAATTGAAGTTCTCTGTTTTTTCAATACGTTTGTGATCATATTCATATCAATGGAAAGCTTTTTAGCTACTAACTTTTATTTTTGATATACATAATTAATTGAAATTCTAATTTAATTAGAGGGAGGGATTCCTACGAGAATAAAGCAAACATTGAATAGCGCGAATTCTGAGATTTCCTATAAAATAAAAATCGCCATTGCTTATTAAAATTTATCGCCCACAAAATAAAACTAGTTAATATTTTAAAACAAGCACGGATAATTATCTATACTAATAAAAGGCAAAGCCCTGACTCACTGACTCATCACTAATTCTGCAACATCCCGTGTAGGTACAAGGGTGAAATTTGGCAGGCGCATTCCCTACAGCTTACTTACAAAAGTGCAGCAGGTTTCGTTTCCCAATCGTACGCGTAACGGTCGTAACGGTCGACAACGTCCGCTCTGTGCTACACATTGCACGGCCACATCAGACTCACTGCTGATGTCCGAAGGGACATTGTGTTGTATGTGCTCAACAACTTGGACAGGTTCAAGGTGTGGACAGATGATGGTACGGGAGAGAACTGCTCATTCAGCTTTCAAGCTACCACTCAACCTCAGCCACACCACTGATTCGTCCTCCACGTGCAACATATCAAAGCAGAGCAACATGGCTGAAGTGCTAGGACAGTTCAAGCTGATTGTCTGGGATGAGTCCACCATGGCACACAGAGGGGGTGTCGAGGCTTTGGACAGGACCCTCCAAGACATCCGAAACACCACCACACGTATGGGAGGCTTGACAGTGTTGCTGGCTGGAGACTTTCGGCAAACCCTACCAGTCGTGCCCAGAGGAACACGCGCCGACGAAGTGAAAGCCTGTCTGAAGTCTTCGTACCTGTGGCGTCAAATCACTGTCGTCACTTTAAGAATAAACATGAGGGTTCATCTGAATGGCGACACAAGAGCCGGAGAGTTCTCTGATCTTCTGATGAGTATTGGTGATGGCAGCTTCAGTCAAGATAATTCTAAAATAGCAATTCCCTCAAATCTCTGTCTCCTGGTGAAGACCTTGCAAAACCTTCGTTACAATGTTTATCCCAATCTAAGAACTCTCCAGCATATAGACGTGTCATGGTTGAGGGAGAGAGCTATCCTAACACCACGAAACGACATGACCACGGCCATAAACCACGTTTTACTCCAAGAACTCCCCTCACAATCTAAAACATACCAGTCTGTGGATTCAGTTGTGGAAATGGAAGACGCGGTGCACTATCCGGTAGAGTTTCTCAACTCTCTGAATCCTCCAGGCACTCCTGAGCATCGTCTCATTTTGAAGGTTGGGGCACCGATAATGTTGCTGAGGAACTTGCAGCCACCTAAACTGTGCAACGGCACCAGACTTCAAGTCACGTCTCTGCAGAAGAACCTCATTGAGGCAACTATTTTCACTGGCAGTGGCTCAGGAGAGACAGTTTTGATTCCTCGCATCCGCGTCATCCCCTCTGACCTCCCATTTCAATTCAAACGCCTCCAATTCCCAGTTAGGCTCTGCTTCGCCATGACAATCAACAAGTCTCAGGGACAGACACTACAAAAGGTTGGCATTGACTTGAGACAGGACTGCTTCTCACATGGGCAACTGTACGTCGCATGCTCAAGAGTAAGCTCGGCGCAGGGATTGGTCATACTGCAGCCGGAGGGCCGAACTGACAACGTGGTGTACAAAGAGATCCTCAACAAATAACTGTGTAATGGTACATGTATGTTTCTTCTCTATTTCAAAAGGTTTACTTTTCTTCTTAGTAATGAAATATTTAAGGCAGTACATATGACACATTATTTTTACTTATCGGACTAACATTGCAAAAAGCCACACAAAAACTGCGTTGTTCCGGTTATTCCAAAAATACATTCCCTGCGGTAACACTCCTGGCACAAATGAGAATGTTTTGTTGTTACATATAGGCCTATTAATTAAAGCAAATTTGAAATGTTAATGCAATAATCCTCCCGCTGCAAAGCGCGGGTATTTTGCTAGTCTAATATAAAATAGCTTAATCACAATTTTTTTTTGGAAAATAATAACTAGTTAAAATCTCGTATTTTAAATTTTTTTTTCGTCCACTGCAAGTGGTGAATTAGTGATAAGTCAGTAATCAGGAACATTAGGAATATAATATAGAGTACCAATCCAATGAGATGTATAATATGTTGTTATGTTTTCTTTTTTTTGGGCTGAAATAGTTAAAAACATAATTAAGAAATTCGACATTTAGAAAAATCAATTAATAAAAGCATTAAAATTTTGAGATAAAGCGATCCAATGTTTAATTATTTATTTTGGCTTGTATAATTATATTTGGCTACTGGAGACGCATTCTGGCTCACATACATCACGTACATGATATTACATTATGTACATCATGTACATCACATTATATCATGTACATCACATTACATCACATACATCACATAACATCATGTACATCACATACATAGCGTAAATCAGACAGATCACATTAAAATCTTCCTATCTTATATAATACAGACGTTACTAAAAAAAGAAGATGAATACATCACATTACATCACATTGTATTCTGTACATCATATACATCACGTACACCACACACATCACATACATCACACACATCACAATTATCACGTACATAACATGTCTCATAAATCACGTTCATCTCGTGCATCACATACATCACGTGTATCAATACATGACATACATCACAGGTAAAGCGTAGCGCTCGCTCGAGTGTTGTTTTTTTCCTTGTAATTCCTACTGTCAGTTTACACTTTCGTAATAGTTGGATCCGACTATAGTAAATACAAATGTAAATCTAATTGCTGAAACAATGAAGGATGCGTACATGTTACAGATATAAAGACAGCATTAGGTACCACATTTTTTGTGAGAAAAAATATGGGACTGCGTCGACCAGGGTACGTAGCAGTTACCCCCGTTACGGCAACACCTCTGATTAGTAATGCAGGTACTAAGGGAGCTTAACTCTAGACCCTATAGATGTCCATTAAAACATTTTTTCTGGTCCAATGCATCTCACATGCATGTAAATACCTCCCCAGTAGTCAATTGTCAGATGCCCCGCCTTGCTCACAATGCTCAGTCCCCACCTGGTCACACCATACTTCCAGGTTTGGAGCCCTTTAATTTAGTTATATTTAATTCGCTATCTTGTCTCATTAACAACACTTTGGTCCCAAGTGCTGCCTTTATGTATGTAGTATGTCTGTATTAGGCTAGTCAAACTTGAGAAAGCCTGCTCGTCCTCTATATATCCCCCTTTGAGTCTACTAGGTTCGGGTATTCATTCGTCTTCACATATCAATGGTTGAAGCCCGTTGTATTAGTTATATCTTGCTAGGGTGAACTGTTTAGCTTCAGATAAATATTTTTAGTTTGCTCTGAGTGTAACTTAACCCTAACATAGTTTAGAAATTCTTATAAGCGAAAAAAATAAAAACATTATGTTTTAAATAATAAGTATCTATGAATTAATCCAATTCCCAGAACAGAATTTGAAACATCCGAGAATAGAGTACAATGTATATTTCCAGAGTCCTACACCTAAATTATGTTGCATCCCAGTCTCTAGATACTTTCTTGTGTCTGGTGTTTCCTCATTGATAGCCCCTCAAAGAATCAAAATATATAGTAGCTCATCTTCCTTAATAATCATCTTAATAATGATGATAAGCAATCGAACTTGACTCATAAAGAGGAATTCAAGGGTTTATATGGCGCAGACCCTCTGCGACCTCAATATTTTGCCACATCTCGTTTCTTTAAATATCTGATCAGACTCTAATCATACTGACTACCCGGTTCCAAGATGAAATAAATAGTCTCTCCATTCTCCCTTAAATCACTGTTTCTTTTTTGAGACTCATTGCTAGAGGGCAAAACGTTTTCAGATCTAGATTTATTTGCAAGACTTGGACTCTCTTGCTGCTGTTGGTTGTAGATATGCCCATCAGTTTGGAGCACATCTGTAGTGAAAAGTTTGTTGTAGACGGGCTGAACTTGACCGGAAGTGTTTTGGGAGACTTGCTTTAGGTACTGTGGGTATTCGGAGTCACTGTTCATTCCCTCCTTTTGGAAAGGAAGACTGTTGTAAGGGTTAAGCCTTTCTCTGCTCTCTTGTCCTAAAATAGAATACATGTCTTGATTGCCTTCTGCTTGAGAGGAATCAACTTCTTTTGTTTCGAATAAATTTATATCTTCGTATAAACTGGAGTCATTAAAAGAAGTTCGATCCGTGGATAACTCAGAATTCCTTTGGTTTATTGCTTTATTCGAAGTTATCTTTCTTTGATTGATTTCTGTTGCGATGGTTGAGTAGTACTCGAAGAGTTCAGGGCTAGCTACTTCTGTCTCAGGTGCTCGAGCCTTATCGTACAGAGAAATATACTGATACCTGATCGATCCGGTATCGACCTCACTGATTGTGGTATATACATCACAGGATGTTGGTCTTGGTCGAGTGTTTCCTTTGTCGAAGACTTCAGTGGCAATGTCAGTATACTCCCGAGACTGTCTTGATTTCCCGTGGGCGATCGCTTTGAGCTTGATTTCCTTCTTTTCCACGAGCAGAGGGTTGACATTGCTGTCACTTTTTGTGTTTTCTCGTTGTGTTCTCAAGTCGTTGAGCTGGATGTTTTCTAAGTTTAAAGCATCACTTTTTCTGGGTTTGATTTTACCTTGAATGTTATTGTTCAGGCCAGCGATAATGACGTCAGCTCTTAGCTTGCCAAAGTCGGCGGCTTTTGTTATACCATCTTCTTGGTTTTGAAGTGTGTCGTTGTCGAAAAGGGGATTGTTGTCTTTATCGATGTTTGTGCCAGAGCTGTCCACGTCAGACTTCGTATGGTTACCCACGTACTCTTTAGAATGCATCGGAGAATAATCAGCGAGAGGAATATGATCAAATGAGGTTTGATCTGAACCGCTTGTGTTGCGCTTCGTGCTCTTCCAGTTTCTGAAGCCATTCGTCTTGTACCTTTGCGCCCTTGTGGCTAGTTGAATCCTCTTTCTGTGCTTCACGTACAAGCATAGGAATATACTCAACACTGACAAAGCTACTGAGCCGAGCACTACGCCTAGAACGATCGGGACGGTGTCGTCGGAGGGCCGAAGAGTTCTTGCGAATACCGACATGTGGACTGTGACATTCGGGTCAAGTGTGGTCATTGTATAGAAGACGGTCTCGTTTGTTGAAACCGTCGTTAAGGTGACTTTCTGGTGTGAGGTCACATTGTCTAAAGTGGTAATGTTGTTTTGCTTAGAAGTAGAGTCGGTACTGGATACTCCAATTAACGTCATAGATTGGTGTGTCGATTTGGAGGTAAAACTTGAGAATACAAAAACATTTGAGCTTTCTTCAACGAAAGCCGTAAACTCGATTGGAGCTAAGCTCTCACTTGTAGTCAGTGTTGCAAGAGGATGAACTGCCATCGATGGCATGCTTGGATCTCTTATTGAAACCACAATACTGGTGTCTATTCTAGAGTTAAAGGTTTCAGTAGATGTTGAGACAAATATATTTATATTGTTAAATGTATTCGTCAGTGATGAAGGGGTAATAGCTTCAGTTGTTTGTGTGATTGGATATGTAGATTCATTCGTATCCCATGAGGTATTAACAGAAATCATAGTAGCACTAGCTTGTACAGTTTCCGGGTTAGTTGCAGTTGTTAAATGTGCCATAGGATATAATGAACTACTATATAACGGAGATTCTGTTTGAGTTACTTTATAAACAGTACTACTGTAACTTGCACTGCTGGACTCTGGGATATCGAAAGAAGTTGATAAGCTTGTAGTTTCATCTCTAAATGAACTGATTATTTCATTAGATATACTTGCAGTAAGAGACTTAGTTGTCAAGAACTGAAATACTTTAGATGGTGTTACTTCTAGGAAAGATGATAGGTCGTCAACACTAAAATCTGTTAGTGTACTGGTTATTGATTCATCCAACGTCTGAGTTGATTCAATGGAAAAAGTTAAACAATTTATTTGTAAGCTTTCAACATTAGATGAGCCGGGAGAAACATGAACACTTTGAGACTCTATACAATTAATGCTAGAATCATGCGGAATTTTAGACTCCAGTGACACAGTGGTTAGGATTTCATTCATGACAGAGGTAGGCTCCAAAACAGAATCAGTTAATGCTAAAAAATGATCATCACTGATTGAATTAGATAGATCGATTACTTCGACAGTATGCAATGTTTCTGATATCCCTAATCCGCTCAACACAGTGTCAGCTACTGATGTGGGAGATGAAGCGGATAGCGTTGGCGCTGTTGTTAAACTTTGTGTGGACTCTAAGACAAAAAATTCAGTTATTGATGAGGATTGAAGATGGTCGGCGCTGAATGTTCTGTCGACAACCGTAACGTCGAGAGACGTCTGCGATGTTGTTGTGACGTAAGACTCATTTAGGACGTCCATCGCCGTTGCAGATTCCGACGATGACGCCAGAAAGGTCCAAGATTTCGGTGACTCTATGCTAGTTGGTAATATTGTCTGCTCCAGCGATGCAGACACTTCCACGGAATGAGCCGTCTTCTTGTTCTCACAGTTTATTCTCCTGCTGGTGACTAGTCTGCAGGTCGAGTTCTCCAACTCAATAGTAAATAGAAAATACGTTATAGAGCCATTTACAAATGGGTTTAACAACAAACATCTAGTGGTGCTAGGTTCAACTGTGGCGTTCACTTTAGCACATGTGCTAAATTGACCTTTAACATTAGGAGAAGACAAACATAATGAAGAATCGGAATCATTAAATTCTACTGAATTATCCCCCTTCGTTTCAAGGACTGTTAGACTGTAGTTGTTTATTCCTATGTGCACTTCACAACTGGTTAGATTCACACATTCAAACAACCTGCGACAGAGAAACATTGAAACAAATTACATTATTTTTTAGTTTAAACAGGATTTTTAAAAACAGTGAATGTTATTTGACTTCTTGTACAAAATATTGTAATAACCATGTTTTGTAGTGGATCTATGGCTGTAGCGCACTATAAATAGACTAAAATGAATGCAAGAGAGGAAGAGGAGGTGGACTGTTTTGATGGTTGTTGTTATCCGCCTTGAATTGTGATTGATGTAATTAAACTTATGGTGTCATTGTTTCCTCGCCGTTGAGTTGCTTACTGCAAAGTCGTAACAATATCTTATCTTTGGTAGGCTTTTAGAACTGCTGTACTTAATTGTATAGTGAAATTAGAGCCCTTATAAATTGTCCGTCAAACATCCGAAGTACTGGAGGAATGTTTCTTGAAATCTATTTAGTGGAAAAAAAAATTTTTAAAGAAAAAAATAATTGTCTTAAACATGAAATCCATGGCTACATTAAGTCATATTTTATGTACACTTTTACGTCTGTGGCAAACAATGTTATCATTTCGCGCCATCACCCGCTCCTGTTAATTCTACCTTTTCTTTCGGGTATGCTCCTGCCTATAAAAACATTTAATCATATTACGCATAAATAAAAATCAATAATATATACATCAAAATAAATATTTTATCTATTTAATTATGGATCTGTCTATAATGGAGTAGAGCAGCGGTTCTCAACCTTTTATGCTCGGCGACCCCTTTTTACAATCTCCAACTCTGCCGCGACCCCCCCCCCCCCCACACACACATACAGCAATAGAAGAGTAGACAATAACAATGCATATTTTCGATGGTTTTAGGCGACCCCTGGCAAATCGTCAATCGACCCCCAAGGGGGTCGCGACCCACAGGTTGAGAACCCCCGGAGTAGAGTGATACGGTACACTTACTGGGTGCAGTTGTCAGTGTCAATCAACACTGTAATGCTGTCTTGGTCTGTTGTCACATAGCCCTCACATAAATATAAAGCCAGCAGCGACATTAAAACTGGCACGTGTTCGGGAAGTAGATACCTTGCCTGAAGCATTTTGTTCTCCTTTACATGTAATTCTATGGACACACAAATACCTGATTTAATGTTTAATGTATTTAAATTATCATATTATAGCATTGTTGAAACATCAAGTTATACAATTCACTTTTTCACTTTACATTTGAAAGAAATTTTATAAACTAATTATATTTATAACAACATTATGTTCATTTTTGAACTATTTTTATTATAAATTATGACTCGAAACTGTGGCGCGGTGGCTGTAGTTAAGCGCTTGGCTTCTGAACCTGGGGTCCTGGGTTCGAATCTTTGGTGAAGACTGTTATTTTGAATTTCGGGATTTTAAGGGCGCACCCAACTCTAATGGGTACCTGACTTTAGTTGGGGAAAGTAAAGGCGGCTTGTCGTTGTGCTGGCCACATGATACCCTGCTCTTTAACCGAGGGCCAGAGGAACAGATGACCTTAACATAACTATAGATCGTAAAGTCTGAAAGGGGAACTTGTGACTCTCAACCGGAATCAGAGATGAAACATCACTGTGTCTACACACAGTATTCCCATGTGATTGTCAAAAGAGTTGAGCCGAAGGCTCTTCTAACTCTAGGCGTGTAAACAAAACCGTTCTGTCTGGAAGAGATTCAAGTCAATGTCTATGTAAAACATTGCTATTTCCGATATATCCGGCACTCCGGGAGCATGGACTAGAATGCATGGCCAAAGGCCGAGTACACCGGGAACCTCCCCATTTTTCTATGTTGTACCAAGCTAACCGCGCAGAACTCGTCATTAATGTAACGGTCCCTTGAGGAAAGGCGCATGGATTATCGACAGAAACGTGGAAGCTCTCTTTCAACTCCGCACCGTGCAATGGGAAAGCTCTCTTATTCCCTTGGACTGGAGTTTTGTTTTTCTATTCATTTAGCCAAATCCCTTCCTCTAGCGATCGTTTCCACCCGAGTGCCACGTTGAGGCAGAATAGCATACCCAGGCACAGTATACCCTACTTCGTTTGGAGTTACAAAGTTATCAAACTTTGCAATGTTTTTATAGATTTGTATGTTTCATACTTCAAAAATACAATTTGCATTAATAAATATTTACTCCTTTTAAAAAATTGGAAAACTCAAAACAAAATCTGGAAAGACAAAGGCATCAACATTAGACTGATGCGCTACCTGGTCACCGCCACATTCTTATATGCTTGCGAATTTTACACGCTGACTGCAGAGCTAGAGAGGAGGATCATAGCAATGAAATTGAGATGCTACAGAAAGATCCTAGGTATCAATTACCAAGACGGCACCAAGAGTTTAGAAATAGGATAAATACAGCAATCGGAGCCCACGATGAACTGCTTACTGTCAAAAAAAAAAACGCAAGCGTAAACTGTATGGTCAGATCACAAGGTCCTCAGGGCTAGCAAATACTTTCCTTCAGGGAACAGTACCAGGAAAAAGAAGAAGAGGCAGACAGAGAAAGAGATGGTAAGACATAAGAATGAACAGGCCTGTCATTCAATGAAATTCTAACCAAGGCAAAATGGAGAAAGACGGTCTACAGATCTTGTGTGGTACCCCAACAGTTCAACAGACTGTAAGGGAAAGGGAAAGATGGTAGTACGGGTGAAACGCAGTGGACTTATGTTTTTTCTTGAGCACTTAAAGACAGCTCAGATATCTTAGGTGGCCTAGTCGTGTTGTATAATTTCTAAATAGACGTATGGATAGTCTCGTGCTCAAACCAGTACCGTTCAGATGGACAAACAGGCGAAATAAAAAAATACTTAAATAAAAACAAAGATTATCCAAGGGGAAGAACTCCGCATTTACAAGCCATATCTCAATACTGTTTTATTTATTTCCCTTATGATAACAGAAAAAAGTTACAATATTTATTTAGGTACAATGATTAATTTTGCTAAGTTTCAAGTTGGTCCGATAATAGGCAGTGAGATCTAATAACGTGTTCGAAATTTGTACCAGGCAGCCAGACAGACAGAGTGAGTTGAAAAGTTTTGTAATAAGTCGACAATTTGAAAGACCATTCGCTAAGCTTTGCATCTTCAATGTAATTCTTTATCATTCATATACAATATATATATTTACGCCTAGATGGTCTTTAGACTTTTTGGCAGCCTGAAAGAGTAAAAGCTGCCACGAGCTTTGTGTGGTCTGTCTGTTCGTCCATCTGTCCGTCTCGTTTAGATTCTCAAAATTAAAAAAGATCTTTGAAATGCGATTTCATGATTTTTTTGCAGCTTTGACATATTTTGAAGCGGATACAGGACATTTTAAAGTAGATTTATAGCTAGCCAGCTAGCGTTATTTTCTAGCTTTAATCGTGACAATCGGAGAGCCTTTTAAAACCAATGTGGCATTTTTCCTGTTGGAGCCGCCACGGTAGTTCGATCTCCTTTCATCAACCTCTTATGAAGTTTTAGACATACGGTCTGTCCTCGTCAGTGGGATTCTTTTGGTCACAAATATAGTTAAACAAAGTTACCATATGATAGTGTGAAAAACAAATCTACTATAACATGCTAGTTAATAAAAACGCACAAAACTAAGCAAATTAGCTAATTGTACTTGCGTTAGTAGTGAACAGCTGTTACAGCGGACAGTTAACGCTATAAGTTTTAAGCTAAGGCGTGTCCCATAAAGAAAAAAAAAAGATCATAAAAAGACGAATTTATTATAAGATTTCTAGACACATCCTTAGCCTTATAAAATCTGTATAGCTAAGAAACAACCAGAAACCACAAATCATATATCTGAGAAATACTTAGATCAATTACTTACGTTCCAACAATTAAAAAAATATTTGTAACACGAATTTATCCACACATATTTGGTAATGAAAGATGGCAACTTATTGCGGACTAAACAATGACTTTGAGGTCCTGTACCAGCAAACAGGTAAACGATACGCGAATAAAGGAAGTGAATCATGGTAATCAAGTCATTTCTGTCTTTGGAAACTCCGTGACTGTGTTTTACAATGGTAACTCTACAAAGAGAATATTAAGGTCATAAATACACCTAAAAATGGGTGAGATTATTTTAAAAGCTTTTTTTTAGCTATTTCAAATAATTTCCTTGAATAGTAATAGTAAACATGACCAAGTTTCCTAGTCACTGATTTATTAGTTTCTTACCTGGAATGTTATACAGTTTCATCTGATCAGTCAATGAAAAACGGCATTTGCTTTCTCCTGCACTAGATATATTTAGACGTCCAGATCACATAGGGGCCCGGTGGTAGAGTGGTTAAGCGTTTGGCTTCCTAACATGGGGTCCTAGCAGGGGCGTAGCTAGGAATTTTCCATCGTTTGGGGGCCCGGGGGGGGGCTTGACTTCTTTTGGGCCTCCAAACGATACTTAATTTTTAATGTAAAAACACTCATTTTGGGGGCCCACCTCAAATGGGGGCACGGGGGGATTTTCATATTCTTCCCCCTCCTCCCCAACCCTAGCTACGCCACTGGGTCCTAGGCTCGAATCTCGGTGAAGACTGGGATTTTGAATTTCGGGATTTTTAGGGCGTCCCCTGAGTAAGTCAATGCCAACTCTTAATGGGTACCGGGCTTAAGTTAGGGAAAGTTAAGTCGTTTGGTCGTTGTGCTGGCCACACGACACCCTGCTCGTTGACCGTTGGCCAAAGAAACAAATGGCCTTAACAATGAACATCATTTGCCCTAGAGATCGCAAGGCTTCAAAAGAGAACAAAGATCCCTTAGGCAAGTTAGACCCTAAGAGCCTCCTATAGAGTTTCACATTGAAAAACGCACCAAATATTCGTGGCCCTCTGTTATTGGGTGTGTGGTGTTTCTATGGTGACGGTGGGAAGAGGTTAGCGATTGGTTCTGAATATAAGATAGGTGGCATGGTCTTCAGCGGTCCTAGTTAAGACAGACGACTCAAGAACGCCAGACTGAAAAAAGACGTGTTATTGTAGTGAGTTGGGCTTTGTCCAGGACACCATTCTACATTATTACTTAATTCTACTGTATTCATTGTATTTCATCACAATTTATTATAATAAAAGTTATATTCAGTTGTGTCCACAAGGAAGTTATTTCAAGCTTTATTGGATAAGATATATTACACCAACAACGGTTTAGTTGTCTAACAGCAGTTTGGTGCAACAAGTCAACGACCGTCCACGACTCCTTTATACGACACTCCGCCCAGGGCCCCGCGCGCTACTAATGCCTCTTTTCAGCTCTTTATCCTCTTTTTTTCGACACGCATTGCACCATCATTAAGCAAATCAAGTTAAAAATACATTTTATCAAGGAAGGTAAAAAAACAAACATCAGACAGAAATAACGAAAAACAAACAAACTTAGAATGGGCTTCTCTGTTTGGCTTTGCCATTTGATTGTCACTCATCCCACAAATATACTTCCTTTGAGACACTGTCAAAATGTCCTCTTTTGTTGTTACTTTTGTTGTGTCTTTTGTTGCAATTGTACGCACTAGGACTAAAGACAATATAAACATGACAACAGAGCGGTTTCAATTCGCAAGTTTAATGATTCACTTGTACAATCTCTAGGCGTAGTTTAACAATCTTTTAGTCGCGACTCAAACCAAGAATGTCGCCATATTTATTTTATAATGCCGTTTTTATGTTGCCGTTTTAGTAAACAGCCAGACACTTTCTTTATGTTTGCTGATTGTCATGTTCAACAAAAAAAGGTAAAGATAGGTTCACTTTTCATGGTAGATTCTACATTCAGAGTTCCGATTCATAAGCACACAAATGTTAAAGATCATGATACCAATCATGGAGAAAAAAGGAGGGCCCAAACGTAGGTAAAGATACATTTCTTTCAACAATTTTTTGTTTGGAAAGGAGATTTCTACACTTTGTTTCGACGTTTCGGTGGGCCGGATGGAACCACGTCGCGAGCCGGATCTGGCCCGCGGGCCGTATTTTTGGGCATGACTGTACTAAACTGTTTTATTTTTACAGCGATGTGGTCCGTGACATCTGTGTCAAAAAAGTATTAACATTAAGATTTAAATATACTTCTTATTGTTGAGACTCTATGGCCACATCGCAAGGTCACCAGGGCTCGCAAAGACTTTTCGTCAGGGAACAGTACCAGGGAAAAGAAGAAGAGGCAGCCGGAGAAAGGGATGGGAAGACAACGTAAAAGAATGGACGGGCCTGCCATTGAATGAAATTCTATCCAAAGGCAAAAGGCAGAGAGGAATGGAGAAAGACTGTCGACAGATCTTATGTCCTCAGGGCTCGCAAATACCTTCCGTCAGTGAATTTATTACTCATCAATAAAACTCTTATTAAACTATATTTTTATTTTTTTTATATTAATTTTCGTTTCCACTACACAAACAGACGTATATACAAATAAGTGATGCCCTTAATACGACCCGAGTGCCAGATCCTGACCGCAACCTAGTACTATACAAAAAAAAAAAAAAAAAAAAAAAGGAAAATCACCCGCATTACTTAAAAGTAATTACTCTTATTTTGATGGATTATTGCCTAGATCTATTCATATTACTTTTATTTTCTTGTAAAAAAACAACAACAAAAAAAACAACAACAACATGGATTATCTTTTCGGAGTGGTGTCGCCAGTTATTTTTAGTTCAGAAATTTTTCGCTGTTTTGAGCTGGCCGTTTCCTGAACATTATATATGCATCTAACGATTGAAGGATTAATGGATGAAAATTTCCCTGAAAAGAAGAATGCAGTTGAAGCCGTCAGCCTTTCTCACATGACAATGGAAAACAAGGTTATAAAGACAGTTTGTGTGGAAACACAGACTCAAAATCGGTCCCCGAAGTGGTCCACCCATGCAAAAAGGCAGGTTTCAGTTTTTTTCAGAAAGAACATCAGAATGAAATTCTATCAAAAATAAATGACAGAGAAGAATGGAGAAAGAAGGTTGACAGATCTTGTGTGGTGCCCCAGCGGTCCAGCAGACCAAAGGATAGGTGTAAGTGAATGTGAAGTTGGATGTGAACCTGGCCTAACTGTTGTCTTATAATGAATATCTAATTGATCTAATTGTTTTGTAAAGGGTCAATCTCTTATTCAAATCCTCAAGAAAAAAACATTTATGTAAAAAAAAATATAAAAAATCCTTTAGTTAATTGTTTTTATGGGTTGTGCTCAGTGCTGCAGTTCTCGCGATAATATGAAAAACTACTTATTAATTTTTTTAAATTATGTCCAACTTATATGCATACTAAATAGATTTTTTCTTTAAAAAAAAAGTAAACATATTTTGTGTGTAAATGTAGTAGTTAGTATGACAACTTATTTAACTTAGCAATACGAATGTAAAAAAATTTTTTTTTACAAAAAATCTAAAACCATTTGCATAAATGTGTTTGGGAACATAGTACACGGTACCCCTACCTACTTAAGAGCCTCCTGGGTTTGTTAATAGTTGTAAAAGTGGTGTATTTTATGAAAAAACTGCTTGCATAAAAGATTTTAAAAATTAGATTTTTCGCTTTCAGAAAAGAAAAAAGTAGCCGTTGCATCAGAGCTTTAAATGGTCTAAAATATTATGATGTCGGATTTAAACTATCTTTTTTTAGCTTACGAGATCTAAACGAGACGGACGGACAGACATTCCACACAAAACTAATATCGTCTTTTACCCTTTTGGGGGCCGCTAAGAAAAAAATGATCCAACTTCAGATCCAACTTTAACAATATTTTCAGTGAACGTTTGGCGGATTTCGCACGATTTGAAGATGGTAGTAGTGTTTTGAAAATCCATTGTGGCAAGTGCTTTGTGTTAGGCGCTTCCGCAGTTTCTAATGCAGATAAACCAAATGGAGGTAACACTCATCGAAATCTAATAACACCGGCGAAAGGCCGACCAATCAATATAATCAACTGAACGCTGATACTGAACAAGAAGTTTAATAGCAATGAAAGGAAGGAATGAAAGAAATAGGAATGCCAGCTTTCTACGTTCATAAAAAGCTTCCTTTTTGTGTGAATTTATTCGTTGGTATGGCCCTCAACAGAGGCACATCCCTTGTTCAATATGTTAGGACAAATTTGTATGAAATGCTCCTTCTTACCTAGTACTGTTATAGCATGGAATGGGTTGCATGACCTATCCAGGAAAACCTCTGACTTGGCAGAACTTAATTTATTGATTAACATGCACGACTAGATTGACATAAGAACACGCGTAGGACGTAATTATCCTCTTTTCTGAAGTAACGTCTGTATTTGATAAGATAAGACACGATAAGACACGAGAGTCGGAAATGAAAATGGTCCTAAGGCCGACTAAGGTTGGGCATCAGTGATGTACATGTAAGCAATTCGTGGTTGATCCCTTCAAAAAGTACAGACAGATATCATAAAATGCTTCACATATAAAAACAAAAAAAAAATTAAATAAATAAAAACAATACACTTTCAATTTGTTCTATGGAAGTTTTTATTAAAAACATTTGAGCTTATGGTGAACAAGATTCACAAACATACTCTACTTTCTACCATATTGATATATTTACACTTTTGGAACAGAAATCGGAATCCATTTTTTTGGGCATCGCCAAAGTACAAATTAAAAGTGACTAATATTAATGAATTGCACTTTAATACCAGTACTTAAATCGTGAATACCCATTTTATAACGCAACTTTCATGCTTATCGCTTGCCAAGAGAGTTATGGCTAAGTACGCTCCCGCATCCCGATGGAAGGAAACGTAACTTCTATTTAAATTCTCATGTGACAGAACATAAAGGTAACTCTCCCAATTGGTAGTCATTTCCCGACCGCTCGATCTTTTTCGTCATTACTAAGGTGCTTCCAAATACATAGACATTGCGAGAATACCAAAGTCATACAACATGCGTTATCTACAACAGACTATTCTGTCTGAGCAAATAACGGCTGTAGCAGATATGTAACTAAGGAACATCTGTAACTGTAATTACATATGTAATATGTATTTATAATTGTAGTTTGTCATAATTTAATATCTTTATAAATGAACCAAAATAAAGTGAATGAGCATGAAACTATTTCTGGTATATGAATACGGCTTTAATAGCTGTATATCTCTCGTTGATTACTCTTAACATAATGCATACATCTATATGTGGGTAATCATTTAGGTGAAATAAAATTTGCTCAGATGGGGACGGGAATTTTTTTTCCCACTTAGCCCAGGAATATTTTTATTGCTAATGTATCCCCTTTATTTACCTTATAACACATAATGTCGAAGAAATCATTCATAACTATTCGGACCATTTGAGAAACTGAAAAAGCTGGAAGTTATACAGTTAAAAATTACATCTTTTATTTATTATGGCAAAATCCTCGCTAAATAGATTATCCAGCTAATAGAAAATATGATTCGTAAAAATTAAATGAGTGCACATTGTGTAAAGGGTTAATCTTCTCATTCAATTCAACTTTATAAACACCAAAGTTAAAGTTAATATATCTTTCTATAGTCTTTCATTGCACTTAAAGAGTTAAAATACATCTATGTATAGAATGAACCCCATAAACACACTGATAATGGAAGCCTGAAGAAAGATGATACAATATGCTAATATCTTCATGGGATCTCCAGTAGTCGAGTCGTCTGAATCGCTGTTGGGCACAGATGGACTCTCTTCTGATGTCGTACAATTGTCAACAAACCTGTCCTCACTTCTCTGGCACTGACCAACGTCCAGGAAAAAGGAATTCTTATCTAACAGTGAGGTCCAGACATATATGCACTGGTGCGAACAGTTGCTGTTGAGTTCCTGTATGGAACAGTTTGTGACATTGTCGAACGTAGTATTGTCCACGCGAATGACGTTGCACTTAACGGCAATGGGGCTCAAGTGGAACTGACAACTGTAAGTTTTGGACACGCTAGAGTTATCCTCCTTGGTTAGGTTACCGCTCGTTGTGTTGATGAGGGTTTCGCTCCGATTAAACTTCCAATATAGGTCACCAGGGTCATCACAAAACTTACTGAAAAATCTGCAAAGACAATATTAACACTGACTGAAATACATTAATTACGCTGCCATAATCAAATAATAATATTGCTTACACATTATGACCTTTACTTTCTTAGCTGATATATTTCTTTTTTTCTAAGTGAGGAATTTCTAAATTTCTGATTTCCAATTGCAGTTTAATGTTGAAAAGATGTTTAATATGGTTAGTCAAACTATAGAATAAATGTATACCATATACTTGAATACTTAAATAGAAAAAATCATTCACCAAGAATGGAGCTCTGGGAGCGACGACATTGAACATATTAGACTAATTAGAGGATAGACATTCTATACAGATTTAAATCAAAGCATAGTTGAGTTTTATCATTGTAAAAATAGTGAATTTATAATTATTACAAATTGATTAATATATATAATTGTGCAATAATCTGTGTTCATTACTTTTGGCCCCCCTAAAAAAAGAAGAAAAAAAGTCAAAATAATATTTAAATATAATATTGCGTTGGGGGCGCCGTGGCTGAATCTGGGGTCCTGGGTTCGAATCTCAGTGAAGACTTGAATTTTGAATTTTGGGATTTTAAGGGCACCCCTGAGTCCACCCAACTCTAGGGTACCTGACTTTAGTTGGGGAAAGTAAAGGCGGTTGGCCGTTGTGCTGGCCACATAACACCCTGCTTGTAAACCGTTGGTCATAAAAACAGATGCCCCATAGATTGCAAGGTCTGAAAGGGAAACTTTTATTTTACTTTTATAATATTGTGTAATTGTGTAGGACCTCTTGGGCGATAATGCTTCGATCATTTTAAAGTGGTACCTATGTCATTTGAAACGGTGTTAGAACGTGGTATGCCTATGTCTTATTCTCTATGTTATTTATGGATAGATATAATTGGTATTCTATTATATCATTGTTATTTGTGGTTTCTATATGTGCTTTTTTTTTCAGGGAAACCAAAAGAAAGGCATTAAAAGGTAATCAGACACATTTAACGATTGCCCCCCGCCCCCATATTGCTGAACTTCTTTGCTAAAAAAAATGCAGTGAAAGGTTGGGTAAAAATAGCACATATATTAGTTCTATTGTTTCGTTGCTCTAAGCCCTAGGCACACATCTAAAATTTACCCAACTGCTGTTTAGTAATTGAGCTTTATATCTTTCTTGCGAATTCTGTTACATTTAACATTGTTAATTCAATACAAAACTGTGTTGGATTAAAATTGGAATAAATATAAAGAATATTTATTCATTACCTAAATGTGTGACAAAAAAACAGCAGTAATCTGACTAATGTAATAATGACATAAATTATATGAATGTGAAGTATTTAATACCACCAAAATCTAACACACACAACAACAACAACCAAACTATTGCATTTTTAATTGTCTCTATCCCTTCAATTAAACATTAGCTAATAAGTTCTAAAAAGAATTCACTTCTACGTATAATCTATCCATGTATAAAATAATATAAAAAATGGTCTTTACAATTTTGACTTACATTTTGTTAAGTACCTAACAAATGACGTATACATTTGTAATAAATCTTTTCGATTTTTTATTTATTTATGTTGTTACGGACCAGTAGAACAGAATGAGGAACTCGGTAAACATTTCGGTTAGAACGGTATGATGTAATCGCACCAAACATACATATATTCTTTGGTGAGTTCCTTGGGTAGTTAAGGAGGCACATGGGCAGTTAAGGAGGCCCTTGGGCAGTTAAGGAGGCACTTGGGCAGTCAAGGAGTCCTTGGGCAGTTAAGGAGGCACTTGGGCAGTTAAGGAGGCCCTTAGGCAGTTAGGGAGGCCCTTGGGCAGTTAAGGAGACCCTTGGGCAGTTAGGGAGGCCCTTGGGCAGTTATGGAGGGCATTGAGAAGTTAGGGAGGCCTTTGGGTAGTCTCCAGTGTTCCGTGTTTCCTTACATCGGTACACGTTAGGATTTTTTGAGGGGGGGGGGAGTGGTTCATCAATGTCACTGTAACAAAATAGCAAGAGGCCCCTACAGGCCCTTACTATTAAAAAAAATACATGAAAATATTTAGGGATTGTAGTCTACTTGACCAGGCTTCTACTTACGCATTTACTGTATCGTCATCCATCCCCCAATACTCAAGGAAAGTCCATTCTGACTTTGACAATGAAACCAGTGACACGAGCAGAGCCAAACACCTGGCACACGCCAACAGGTTGGCCCAGTGACTCATTTCATTCTAGTACATTCTCTAGATCTAGTGGGGAAAAAAACGCAGTATTACTAACATTGACATCAACATATATAATTGCAATGGCTAACAGTACTTAAAATCATTTTTATAAACATTTTGCCTTAAAAACATTAACTCACCTTAAAGGAACACATATTTCAAACTATACCGGAGTGTGACATCGGGTACTACCGGTGGATATTTTTAGATATGTGTTGATACACTCTTACTCTTAAACCTGTATGAAAACCCCTGTGTACAAGGACAGATATTCTAAAGTAGACTAGTTACACATTAGAATATCTTAAAAACACGACCTATACAAATCCGCTGGTTGAACACCTTTATTCATTACCGAACTAGGATATAGGTTATGGGTTGTTAAGCTTGTTTTAGAGGCTTTCGTGTGTTTGTCTAGATCTGTTTTATATTTAGATTGAAAGTAGGGCAAAGTTGAATAGCGTTGTTTCCCTCTAAGAAGGAAGTGTGTGTATCTATTTATCAAGAATAAAGCTTTGATGGTTGATAAGATAAAAATCTGTTGCTATGTTGTGTTGAGATGTTTTATGAAATGTAAAATAGATTTCCGATCTATTGACAATCTTTTGAGAGCCGTTTAGCTTAAATGAATGATCCTACACCTATCCCTGCTGGATTGTTGGGGCACCACACAAGATCTGTTGACAGTCTTACTCCATTCCTGTCTTTTGTCTTTGATAGAATCTCTTTCAGTGAGATGCCCGTGCATTCTTTTATTTTATCTTCCCATCAGTTTCTCTGTCTTCCTCTTCGTCTTCTTCTTGGTACTGTTCCTTGAAGGAAGGTCTTAGCGAGCCATGAGGACCTAGTGACATGGCCATAGAGTTTTAGTTTGCGTTTGTTTTACAGTAGTTAGCAAGTCATCGTGGGGTCCAATCGTTGTACTAATCGTTTGTGATGCGGTCTTTTTATTTGATACCTAGGATTCTGTAGCTTTAAAGATAAAACTACACTCATTGTTATGGTTTGTGTTTGTTTGTGTGTTTCTATGGTGACGGTGGGAAGAAGTTAGCGATTGGTTGGTTGTAAAATGATGAAAGATAGGCGGCATTGTTGTCATTGGGTTTAGTAAGGAGAAACGAGCCCAGGACGTGAGACTGAACGGTTGGCGTTATTGTATTGAGTTAGATTTTTCTTAAAATATATTACTACTTTAGTACATTTATTTTATCTCATATCTTATCTTCTTATCTTATCTTATATAATACAGACGTTACTTCAAAAAAAAGAAGATGATTACGTCCTACGCGTCATGCATTCAGTCATGCATATTAACCAATGACTTAAATTCTGCCAAGTCACTGGTTTTCCTGGCTAGGGAAGAGTATTTGTACAAATTTGTCCTAGCATATGGGACGAGAAATGTGTCTTTATCTTTGTGTCTTTCTGAGTATTTTATTAAATTTTGTTTAAATTTTGTTTATATCAGTGTTTTATGTATAATTGCTACTTTACTTTTGAGTCTTCTGTCCTGAAGGCTTTCTATCAACTGGATTCTGTCTATATTATGATAAAAGTTATATTTAGTATTGATCACAAAGAAGTTATTTCAAGTCATTTCAAGTTTTATTAGTTCAGATAATATTACACCTACAGCGATTTAGTTGGCGGTCCGTTTTTCTGGAGAAATCATAGTTTGTGAGCGTAATTTGTTGAATTAATATATAAATTTTATATTATGTCGCTCCCTTTCTGGTATTTTGGCCGATTCGGTGGGGTGAGGGGGGAGCGATTGCTTGTACTGCCCTCCCCACTCTAGCCTTCTGAGTGCTGGGGGGGGGCGGTCCTATTTTGTGGAGAATCATAGTTTGTGAATAAAATTAGTTGAATATCTATATAATATAAACTACGTATTGATATGTGACCCATTGTATATTATGTCGTACCACACTCTAATCTCAAATTGTATCATTAGTAAATTTAAATGAAAAAGGGTTGTACCAGGTGGGAGGGGCGATACATGCAATCGCATTTCCCCCATCGGACAAATCAATACTTTTTCTTTTTGTATTAAAGTTAAGAAACTACAAAATAAAAAAAAATCTGTCACTAATATAATTTATATATACTAGTAGACATATGTTACCCGCGACCCGCGGGTCTTTATTTGCGCATTACTGTCGATATAGCTACAATAAAACGAAATAATAATGTAATAAGTAAAGCGAATGTGTCAATGTAAAAATAGTGTGAATGAAGCTATATATATATGTGTGTGTGTGTGTCCGCGCGCGCTGTACGCACGTTTATGCGTAGGGTTAGGGTTTACTGGGCGTTAGGGTTAGGGTTTGGAAAACAATCGCCCCCCCCCCCCCACACACACACTTCAAAGTTCTGGATCCGCTAGTGCTGCTATATCTATCTTATCTTATCTATAACACACGCTATTTCAAATTAAAAAAAAGGTAATTACATCATAGGCGTTTCACGTGTCAATCTAGTCATGCATGTTAATCAATGACTTAAACTCCGCTAGGTCTTTGGTTTTCCATGGCTGATTCAGGCAACCCATTCCATTCTCTAATGGTACTAGGGAAGCAGGAGCACTTGCAAAAATTTGTCCTAGCGTATGGAATAAGAAATTTGACCTCTATCTTTGTGCCTGTTAGCTACGTATTTATGTGCCCACACAGCTTTAATTAATAATAATTATAGTCTTTTTATAACTTAAATTTTTGTCTGTGACACCCAGTCAATTTAGTCATTTAAGTTATTGGGAGAGCGCTGAAAGCTTTTCCAGCGGCGTCAACCGTTAGCCTGCCTTCTGCAGCTTCTACCTCTTGCCCCCTCCCCCACCTAGTACTCTTGAGTCTCGTACGCTCCCCATTTGGTTTTCTTACAAGACTTATATCCACTCTGTCGGTCTCTGTATATTTGGTCAAAAGTTTGTACACGCTATATCTCCCACATCCTTTGTCGGATGAAGTTAAAACTTTGCACACTTATTCATTTTCGTTGACAATACATAAACCCATTTTTAGAATAACCAATTAGTTAATAAATTATTGGTAAATAATAAATTTGATTTAATATCGAAATAGGAAAAAACAACTTCTACATTATTAAGAGATATAGTTGTACATGCGGAGTTTTTAACCTTAGATATGAGCCCATTTTGAAGTAACGTTTAGCACAACACTGCCTTTTCCTTTGACCTTTGACTGGAATATTGCAGCAACTTTCCTGTTTTTAGCCATTTCCTTTGTTGCAACAATAATATGAACAAATCCATCATTGGCGAGAGGCCTATGAAAGTGCGGGGCCCGTAGCGGTCGCATACGTTGCAGTGGCCTCATGCGTGATAGAAAAAAGGGTCAATGCTACTAGCAATGACATAAGCGTGAGATATTGGAGATAAATGCTACTAGCAATAACAGATAAGGAGGCGCAGTGGCAGTGAGATGAAGCTCTTGGCTTCCTAACCAGGATCCTTGGTCCAAACCTAGATGAAGACTGGGGTTTTCAATTTCGGGATCTCCTCTGAATCCGCGTACATGGGTACATGACATTAATTGAAGAGATGTAATGGCGGTTGGTCGTTGTGCTGACCACATGAGATCTTCGTTAACCATGGGCCACAGAAACAACCATTATATCATCTACCCGTAAATCTCAAGGTCTGAAAATGGAACTAATAACAAAATAGCGTGAGATATAAGAGATAACTTCAACTAGCGATGACAGAATAGCGTGAGACTCTAAAAGTTAATGCTAATACCCATACATGTAATGAGCGATAAATGCTAAAAGCGATGACAGATTAGTGTAAGCCGTAAGATGTAAATGCTACTTGCGTTGAAAGATCAGTTTTTGTTACAAACTTAGCAGTAGAATGTTAATCTAAAAAATTGTTGTTTTACTTTAATCTAATAAGGAAAAACGTTATTTCTAATTGTAATACTACAAACTTAAAAATGTATGATAAAATGTTCAAACAATAATAGAATCAATTTTTTGTTTAAAAGCTCGAGAGTAATTACAGTTTTGCAACAATGAAAATAGGTACAAGGACTTTTTGATGGCGAATTCTATAACGAACGATAGACACCTTGAGGTAACCCTGTGACACCAACCCTAGTGACACTACTGATTCGGGTTTTAGTAAATAAATTAATATTTAAAAAAAATTTGAGAAGTTTATTTAGCTTTTTTTTTTTTTTACATTATTTGAACTGTTTAAATTAAATTTGTATTTGAAACTATTATAATAACCTAAAATTTCAATATATATATATATATGTAGTTTTATAATTCTGTATGACATTTATACATAATAGAAATATCCTATATAGAAAGAGGACATTGTGCTCTTTAATATACTGTAACTACTGCTCTACAAAGTAATCTATATGAGCGCTTCTTACTAATTTAAATATGTCAAGTCATGGAACAGCTAAAAACATAAACTTTTTTTTTAAATCTTAAGAAGACAATTAATGTTCTTTTTCTTCATTCATCAATGAACTAAAGACTTAACCTATTGATTAATGACATCGCCCAATTCTCCAAGAATGAATACTATAAGATAAATACTTAACATAGGAGCACTTGATGAAACTAAAATTGTATAAATGAAACCAATATAGACACATCATCTATCAAAGAAAAGCTTATTCATGTTTACCTTCACACTAATAATATAAATGACATATGTAAGTGACCATAATGCTACTCTGCTTTAATACATTCAATGTTAGTTATTTAAAAATGTCACTTACTGAAACTGGTTCATCTCAAAGACATAAACACAAACTTTATAATAAACATGGAAAGATTGGTAGTAAGTACAAAGAAAATTATTATATATAATGAATACAATATTTGAAAATATAGACAGTTTTAAACATCAATAAAGATTGATATAGAAATACAAATGGAATAATGATACGATTTCAAACAAGATAGAACTCCCTTTAAAATGCGCGTACGTCTTTCGTCTCTCTTGTTCTTCCAGAAGGGAACTCCCTAATATTTAGAACCTCAGCTACGACAGACGACCATGTGGTTTCATCATAATCTATTCAACTTAAAGAACCAAGCCATTCGCCCACATTTACTGATTCCTAATGAAGAGATACCCCACAATCATACGCACACTTAATGACAGTGTATATAGCATTTTTAATAGTTGGCTTACTGGAACCGGTTAAATTTTACGCCTGATTAATTCCCAGAATACAATAAATGTGATCTTTTGTTAAAAAAATTAAGTTAAGATTTATGTTGTAAAATTGGTGTTGACAAGTTTCATTTAGTAATAGTCCTTAGAGTTGCGACTTTGACTCTTGGAACTCCAGCTCTACTAAATGCCGATGGAAACTTGCCTCTATCTGCCTTTCTGAACAAAATTCTGTCTGGGTAAAGTCCAAGAAGATGCAAATGATTACATCCCTATTACCGATGGCTCGCATCCTAGGGCGTTAGGGTTAGATGAGAGGTTAAATGCCAAGCACACCGGAAAATCTCCCCCCATATTTCTTCTCTGTACCACATCAGCCATGCAGCGTGTCCGCCATAAAAAACGGCCCCTTGAGTAAAGTGTGGATAGTGACATGTTTGTTGGGGGCTTTCTTTCATCTCCACCTGTGAAATAGACTTGGTCCTTAGGCCACAAAACCGAAAAAAAAAATTAGTCCAATGGAGGCTTAATCATGCAATTCTGAAACTAGAATGGCCTGATTAGGACCGCGGGTCGTAGTTTGGGCATCAAGAGTTGTACTATTAACTAGATTAGTACTGATAAATTAATGCGATTTGAAGGCAGTAAAATTATAATGAGATCAATGCAAAGTTATATGTATGTTCATTAATTTTTAATAGCAGAAATGTTCATCTAGCACCGGTTTGCAGGTGTAAAGTAGCTTAAATTATTGTAATGAAGAATTATAGGTCACCATAATACACAAGCTCCTTTAAGCTGTTTTTTTTTTAAATTACAGATCAGATGACGAGGTTCTATCGCCAACATTGTTATACGAATGAGTAAGGTTCGAGCTAGATCTATACCCCAACTTGTCTGTTAGACTAAAGAAGTCATTATGGACATCTACTTGTTGGTCAGTAGCCTTGACCTCATTGCTGAAAGTATCATAAACATTCTTATGGGATCTTATCACCTCGCCAAGCTTGGCGTAATCATTTTTGAAGTCGGAGCTCTCATTGTCACAAGTGACACCGCCCACACGAATAGCTGCACTGTACTCGCCCTGGTGATCTCGGCTCTCTGGCACTTGAGCTACCTTGTACGGGTTATGATCTGTGTCATCGACACTCGCGTACAGAGACAGACTGCCAGGGCGATCTTTCTGTTCTGATTCAGAACTTACCACACCCAGCTTCGCTCTCTTCGATTTAGGGATCACGGTTGCATATACTGCTGATATTTTTTTTTCCGACTCTTTTTCGGCGTTTCCCAGCGAGCTGGTCTTTTTAACTGGTGGGGCCCTGATGTTTACACTCTCTTGATTGTCATTCCGTCTTTTTTTGAACACGCATGTAATTAATAATACAAGGAGTAAAATTAAGAGACAACCTCCAATAACTGAACCAAGTATTATTGGCTGCATCACAAACTTAGTGTTTTCATTCGATGTAGCTTTTTTTATTGTCTGCGAAATTAACAATGCAATGAGTCGTTATGTTGAGACGTTCTGATTGACAACACTGAACGGTATCGTTGCTTTCAGAGGTTGACAGTGTGACATTTTGGCATGATCTGTTATTAGTGTCATTAAACACAAGACAGTAATCCTTGTCTGCGAAACTATCAGTGCAATGACTCGTTACGTTGAAACGTGCTGATTGACAACAATGAATGGTATCCTCCCCTTTAGAGATCAGCTGTGTGAAATTCTGTCACGTTCTGTTATTTATGTCATTAAACACGAGACAGCAACATGATATGTTCATAATTGAATAATTCTCAATTCTCATAATTTAATTCTCAAGTAAAGTTCATTGCTGTGGCTGCAGTAGCACTCTGGCAGCTCATGTTCAGTCTGCAAAGAGAAAAGATAAGCTAGCTGATTTAGTGTCAATAATCACACTAAACTGATTTAGTGTCAATAATCACACTAAGCTGATTTAGTGTCAATAATCACACTAAACTGATTTATTGTCAATAATCACACTAAACTGATTTAGTGTCAATAATCACACTAAGCTGATTTAGTGTCAATAATCATACTAAGCTGATTTAGTGTCAATAATCACACTAAACTGATTTAGTGTCAATAATCACACTAAGCTGATTTAAATTCAATAATCACACTAAGCTGATTTAGTGTCAATAATCACACTAAGCTGATTTAGTGTCAATAATCACACTAAGCGAATTTAGTGTCAATAATCATACTAAGCTGATTTAGTGTCAATAATCACACTAAACTGATTTAGTGTCAATAATCACACTAAGCTGATTTAAATTCAATAATCACACTAAGCTGATTTAGTGTCAATAATCACACTAAACTGATTTAGTGTCAATAATCACACTAAGCTGATTTAGTGTCAATAATCACACTAAGCTGATTTAGTGTCAATAATCACACTAAGCTGATTTAGTGTCAATAATCACACTAAGCTGATTTAGTGTCAATAATCACACTAAGCTGATTTAGTGTCAATAATCACACTAAGCTGATTTAGTGTCAATTATCACCCTAAGCTGATTTAGTGATTTAGTGTCAATAATCACCCTAAGCTGATTTAGTGATTTAGTGTCAATAATCACACTAAGCTGATTTAGTGTCAACAATCACACTAAGCTGATTAAGTGTCAATAATCACACTAAGCTGATTTAGTATCAATAATTACACTAAGCTGATTTAGTGTCAATAATCACACTAAGCTGATTTAGTGATTTAGTGTCAATAATCACACTAAGCGGATTAAGTGTCAATAATCATACTAAGCTGATTTAGTGTCAATAATCACACTAAGCTGATTTAGTGTCAATAATCTCACTAAGCTGATTTAGTGTCAATAATCACACTAAGCTGATTTAGTGTCAATAATCATACTAAGCTGATTTAGTGTCAATAATCATACTAAGCTGATTTAGTGTCAATAATCATACTTAGCTGATTTAGTGTCAATAATCACACTAAGCTGATTTAGTGTCAATAATCATACTAAGTTGATTTAGTGTCAACAATCATACTAAGCTGATTTAGTGTCAATAATCACACTAAGCTGATTTAGTGTCAATAATTACACTAAGCTGATTTAGTGTCAATAATCACACTAAGCTGATTTAGTGATTTAGTGTCAATAATCACACTAAGCGGATTTAGTGTCAATAATCATACTAAGCTGATTTAGTGTCAATAATCACACTAAGCTGATTTAGTGTTAATAATCTCACTAAGCTGATTTAGTGTCAATAATCACACTAAGCTGATTTAGTGTCAATAATCATACTAAGCTGATTTAGTGTCAATAATCATACTAAGCTGATTTAGTGTCAATAATCATACTAAGCTGATTTAGTGTCAATAATCTCACTAAGCTGATTTAGTGTCAATAATCACACTAAGCTGATTTAGTGTCAATAATCATACTAAGTTGATTTAGTGTCAATAATCATACTAAGCTGATTTAGTGTCAATAATCATACTAAGCTTATTTAGTCTCAATAATCACACTAACATAAGTACATTTGTTTCAGTATGGATAATGAAGTACATTAATGATACTAGATCTTCTAGATCAATTGATATTGCTGTAACTCTGCTACCGCGCCACACTTATGGTGCGCATCAGAGCACTATTAAACACAAGTAGTGGAGACATGTTTATTCTACAGGAAGAAGGACTTTTGTGGATCCGGCTAAAGTTATGGGAGTCTGAACAGTCTGGGGCTAAGTGCTGTCTTGTGTGATCCTAGTGAAGTGTTTGGAAGACCTGGTGCGACACTGCGAAGTGCGCCGGTGTTCTGTTCTGCTGTTTTGGTATTAATTAGGACTCTTAGAACTTAAGGCATTACTCCCTGTGACTTGATAGCGGAAGTCCAAGTCTAACTATTTGTTGATAGCTTCTAATAATTACCTCGTTTCTTATTACCTCCTGACTTTCATTGAGTTGTCTGCCTTAGATTTACAACAATATCTTAGGTGGATTCATTTAATTTCCCCCAAAACTCTTCCAAACGCACCACTTACATGTTTACACCTCTTTAATTGTCAAAAACAAGAAACATATACAAAATACTATTTTAAAGAGACAAAACTTCTAGAGCGATTATTTGGCTCTTAATATTTCACGAATGTAAGATTTGTAATAAAAAAAAAATGAAATTTTTACCCTGCCCCTTTTGACCCCCACCCCCGAAAAAGAATCCTCGTTAAGCGAATGCATAAATCTACCACACTTTACAATATTCTAATGATAGTTCTAAAGATGTAGACCTAGAAGACAAAGTGTTCCTTAACATATAAAACTCTACATGCTGAATTAGCACAAGACGCAAAGTCCATTCAAAATAAATATTTTTTCGTTCTCTAGCCAAATTTAAAGTTATTTCTTTTTTTTTATACTTTGAAAAATTATCACGGTCAAACTAAAATTTCTACAGTGTGGCAAACTATCTAGCCATTCTTTTCCCAACCATATATAGCTACTTTCAAATTTCTAGGAAAATCGTTAGAACCTTTTTCGAGATCCCTGTCCCCCCAAAAATGTCCAAGAAAGTACGACTTAAATAGAGGCATTGTAAGGCGAGCATAAAGGAAGGGTCTCGGATTGCAGATGCCATGCATAACAGTACTAGAAAGAAAGGTGAAAATGCAACGGCGCCTGGTAATTACATATGCCCAACATGTGACCGCAACTGAGCATCAAGGATTGGCCTCTTTAGTTACACAAGAAGTTGCAAAGGGAAAAGATCGTCTCCCGAGACGTAAAATGCCACACAAGTTTTTATCAGGCATGGCCACTAACAATAAAATGTAATACTAATAATAATAATAACAATCTTTTTGTCCGTATGAAAATTTATCTTACAAGTTGTGCATTACACCAAACAAAAAGCATTATAACTATAAGAAACCAAAGTGTACATTCACACCAGACTCACTCATAATTTACATGTGACAAAGTTTATACCAGATTGTTCATATTTCATGATTTGATTGCCAGGGGAACCAAAGAGTGTTTGTGTCTGTTTGTCTTTGCTAAAAACGTGGTCGTAGCGTACATGGGCACATATCTCATCCACTTTGTTTCTAATTGAGCGGACGTTAGCTAGAATAATCGTAGGAAGTGGTGGGCGAAAACCTCTTCTTCTCAGCGTTTGCCGTAGTTCTCGTTTTTTCCCTCTTTTCCTTGTACTAACAGAGGAAGGGTACAGGCAATTTATATGTGCATAACATGGTGGAAGAGGCTTCCTGTTTGAACGAAGTTTGAGGAGTTGATCTTTACTATAATGAATAGATCTAGTACTAGATCGGCCGCCATCTTGGGTCGCCATTTTTCTTCTTTTATTTCTAACCAATGTATATCCATTTAGCACCTCTACAAATCTGCTATTCAATACAATAATTTCAGTGCTAAGTCAAAACGATTATTTTATTGTCACTCTGTGGTTACACGGTTGTTAGATTTAAGCTTCAGACAGCTAGTCAAAACCAAACCACTGTAGGTGTATTATTTTTTATTTTTAATGCTTAATTTGACTTATACTTGAACAAACTTTAAAAAAAAGTGTTTGGCACAAGGACTATTTCATGAAGTAGAACTACGGACAGTATCTTTATTATCTTTGTGTTGACAAAGACAAGAGGATGTTAGTTAAGTTAGCTAAGAACATTAAGTCTAATGCTTAAAATGATGCTTATTAGTTGGAGTAGTCTCCCTTGGGATTTATTTGTTATGATTCCATGCAATATGGAAACAGCCAGGAATGCAACTTGTTAACGATTAAAGTTCCCTTCGTTTTAGTTGATCTCAAAGTGTTTGTTGAGTCTTTTAATCATCTAGCTATTAACAAAAAGAACTTAAGTTTTATTGACAAAATATATAGATTTCGTCTTTAATGTAGATGTATGTTGATACAAAAGGGATATAAAATGAAATATTAAAGGACAAAAATGTTTTTAAACTACCATGACCACTTTCTACCTCTTAAGCTCCAGCATCGACTCTCTTTCACCAGCCGTTCACCTTATTTATAACGTAATGGTCTTACTCGTGGTTACATCAGAATCTATTCAGCCAATCCAAGCATAGACATACACTCCATAACATTGTGGCCTTTGCTAGTTAAGCTGCTAGAGACCGTATACAAAACTTATAAGTCAATCTGATTGTCTGTTAAGTAAAAAAGTGTGTACACGATGCCAAGCTCACACAGATTCTCGGATCAAGCTGAAACTTAGCACAATTATTCATCGACATAGACAAGACCTGGGTCAATTAAATAAAACAATTAGACAATCAATTACTTATAATTCATTATGTAGTTTAATAGCAGCAAAGGAAACTAAAACTTAAGTATTCACCTATATTGCTAAATGTGTTAACAATTGTTAACGCTATTCCTGCCTCACACATTCTCCGATCAAGTTAATACTTTAAACAATTATTTATTGTAACTAAAAAACATTAATCCATAAAAAAAAATAGCCAATACCAATTAGTCAATTAATTATTGGTAATTAATTACTTTGTTTGATATCGAACAAGGGAAATAACTTGTACATTATTTGTAGATATCGTTTAAAAACGGAGTTATTTATTTTTCTTAAAGGATTTTAAAAATTTTGCTTGTTTATCAATAAAGTACTTACACTGTCATCCTTTGATCACATCTCTCTTGAGACCAGCACAGTGTGAGACACAATGATGGTAGAAACATAATAACTGACACTCTACACATGATAAAACAACGATAAACCATCTACATGTCTTAGTATTGAAGCACAGTATTCAAACCATCTACTCTTAGTATTGAAGCACAGTATTCATACCATCTACATGTCTTAGTATTGAAGCACAGTATTCAAACCATCTACTCTTAGTATTGAAGCACAGTATTCATACCATCTACATGTCTTAGTATTGAAGCACAGTATTCAAACCATCTACTCTTAGTATTGAAGCACAGTATTCATACCATCTACATGTCTTAGTATTGAAGCACAGTGTTCATACCATCTACTCTTAGTATTGAAGCACAGTATTCAAACCATCTACTCTTAGTATTGAAGCACAGTATTCATACCATCTACTCTTAGTATTGAAGCACAGTGTTCGACTATCAGCTCATCACTCAGTCTATCCCACGATAGAATATCTACAGTTCGGTGTATTGACTTTCCTGTCCAGGAAGTGTAATCTGCATACTCCTTAACCCAAATATTGATACATTCACTTCAATGTGTATATTCTATTTGCTTTTTGAAAGGCTTTGCAACTGAAGAGATGCATGGGAGACCACTGGATGTTAATTAACAGCGCCTCTGGAGATGGGAAGAAAAAAAAGATTTTGGACTGAATCAGCAAAATTTGAAAATATTAATTAAGTAGATTTGAAATCTCTAATGAACATTCGTGACTAGATTGACACATGGATAAGAGTAGGACATACATGTCTTCTTTAAGAAGGAACATATGTAATTCATAAGACTTATGTAGCACTTTCTCTATCAGGCCCTTTTTCTCTTGTCAGGCCCTTTTTCTCTTGTCAGGCCCCTTTTTTTCTAGCCCTTCCTTTTTCTATTTGCCAGGCCCTTTTTCCTCTTTCTCAGGCCCTTTTTCTATTTGTCAGGTCCTTTTTTCTCTTTGTTAAGCCCTTGTTTCTTTTTCTCAGGAACTTTTTTTCTCTTTGTCAGGGGTTTATCTGTACGCACAGTCTGCTGTGGACAACAATAATAAAATGAAATAACAAAGGAACCGAATACAATTTGTGGATACAATAGCATAACAGTTCGAGTACCATTTTGATAAGATCTTGAAAATCTTTGGTCAAGTGTCACCTCTGTTGAATCAAGCAAAAGTAAAATAAAGTTTGCATTTCAGACCTAGTGGTCTATAGGGAAGAAGTTCTAAAGGTCATCTGTTTCTGTGGCCTACGGTTAACGACGGTTTCATGTGACCAGCACAACGACCAACCGCTGTTACTTTCCTCACCTAATGTCAGGTACCCATTAGAGCTGGGTGGACTCTGAGGCGCCCGAAGATCCCAAAATTAAAAATCTCAGTCTTCATAGAATTCGAACCCCGGATGGAAGCCAAGCGCTTTACTGCTAAGCCACTGCGCGTCCTATCAAGTGTAAATGTGTATAAATTTTCGCAGCTCTAACATGAATACCGTCTTTTTGTACAGTATGAATGTAGTGTAATAGCTTTATATGTCGAACTTCCCGAGTACGTATGCAATACGCTTTACTAATTTAACTTAGTTAATGAAATTTTTCTTGAATCTCTCCAAGTCAACTTGTAATATTTCATTCTTTATCTGACTTTAAATTAATTTGTTAGAGTGGGTCTTTACTACACCTTTTCTTTAACGGAACACTTCCCAGTTTCGGAGAATTCAGCGTAACCCTTTGTTTATTTTCTAGGTCGGATTATTTCCCATTATTTTTTAATTATAGTTAAACCATATTCTTAATTTAGATTTCTTAAATTTTGAAGTCAAACAATAGAAAAACATATTCAGACATATGCATCAAAGCAATTCATGGTGGTAATGGTACTGTCTTCTTGCAGAGCTTAACTTCTTGATTTCCAGTATGATATTGATAATTCAGTTCTAACTAATACCTGGTGTGGCGTCAAGCCGCCTGTTTCTAGATATATACTTTTTGAACCTAATTTAAAAATATACAAAAAACCTGCTATTCACAAACAGGATGAATATAAAAAAAATAGGTAAAACATCCACTTGTTTTTAAATACCAAGGTACTTTTCAGTCGAACTTGACCAGAAACCATTTAATGGTTGATTTTTGTTTCAAATTAGATTAAAATCTAGATCACTTCAAATGTCATAGAGATCTAAATGGTGTTATAGTTGTGTGGTTTTTTTTTGTCACCGAGATGAGCTAATAAAATCAGTTTCTCTTTTCTGTATACTTCGAAATATTTCATGTGTAGGACTACTAGTTAGAATAGTTCACGGAACAGTTTGAGAACCACTGTTGAACAAAATAAATAAAAAAAAACATCTTCTTTGTACATCTCTTGAAAAGGGGCGGACTGGGTGTCAAAATTTGTCCAGGGCATTTGTATACGATCCTGTCCATAAGTTTAAACGTATGATGGAGATACCTGTCCAGAAGGTCATTTCATTTTGTTAATGTATCGATAATTCTACACATGCATACAGTGAACTCTATATCTTTATAAGAAATGTATAGACCTTATGTTGCTTTTCAGTCTACGTATGTAGGCTATTTCATTAACTCTTTCTCTCCTAACTGACGATGCCTGCGTTGATTCCACCAGAATGTGGTAAATAATTGCGGAGAGAAAGAGTTAACTCGGAAAATGTGTTAAGATTAGATTTGTATTGCATGGTCGAGTTAGTAAATTTTTTTGTTTAATACGACTCTCAGCGGGTCACTTTTAGAAGAGAATGTTATAAAACGTTTTAAGCTATTTTATTCGTGTCATAGTGGCCCTTTCGGTGGACCTACCGGCGAACCGCGCATTTGTCAGTCCGCCCCTACTCTTAGTAAAGTAAAGTTTCCGCTTCAGACCTTGTGGTCTATAGGGAAGATGATGTAAAGGCCATCTGATTCTGTGGCCTACGTTTAACGAGGGTGTCTTGTGGCCAGCACAACGACCAACCGCCTTTACTTTCCCCTCTGATGTCAGGTACCCATTAGAGCTGGGTAGACTCAGAGGCGCTCAAGGATCCCGAAATAAAAATTCCAGTCTTCACCAGGATTCGAACCCGGGACCCACTGTTCAGAAGTGAAGCGCTTTACCACTCAGCCACCACGCCTCCGCCCCTGCTCTTGGAGTTCTTCAATTCTGTGAAGAAAGAATTACAGAAAGAGTTACCTGACGTTCTTTCCTTAGTTCCGCGTTCTGTTCTTTCAGAACTGGAGATTTTAAAGACACACGTCAAGGACGCGAGATTAAACAGAATTGAGTCGAGCTCTAATTTTAAAACCATGAATTCGCGACAGCTGATCTTCGTATCAAAGCTCCTTTATGTCCACTAGTTAGTTGTCCATTTAGTTTTCAATACTTATGCGGCTCGTAGAGTGAAAGTATAAGGCTTTCTATATATTAACATTATCTTCGTTACAAACAGAAGCGCTTAGAAATTTGCTTTTGTGGTATTAAAAAGTGAGCAAAAGTTCTCATATGATTAAAAAAAAAATATTAGCTAGTAATTCTTTTTTTTCAAAGATATACATCAACTGTATTTAGAGCCCTTTTCAAGATCTATGTGCAGATTTTATCAGTTTCCATGAATTTGCAAGCTGAAAAGATAAATTTTAACTAGAAAAAATATAAAAAAAAGACAATGTCTCTTTTATGCAAAGTTCCCACTTGCATTTTAACATTCCCGAAAGCGATAGTCATTTCAAGAACGCAATAGTCCTATCAAAATTGATGTTGGATATACACCTAGATCTAGATCTCTAGCCAAATTAAACTTTATTTCATTTTTTACTTGAAAAATAATAACGGTCAAACTAGAGTTTTCCCCTTGTGGCCAACGAGCTAGTAATTCTTTTCTCAGCAATGAACATCAACAGTTAAATTTCTAGAAAAATCGTTAGTGCCGTTTTTGAGATCAGAGTGAGGTTATGACTTGAATAGAGATATTGTAAAAAATATGGAATGTATCGAATGAAAAATAATTTTAAACAAACCATTTATTACTGTTATGAGAGTTGGTGATTACAGAAATATGACCAGTTTAACAGATCAAAGAGATAAAGAGGGTTAAGGTCAAGAAATAGGCGAAAGGTGGGGGGGGGGTGTAACACCTCTCTTCGCCAATGTAATGCCTCAATTGGAGAGAGATGTCTTTGGGTTGTGTTAGGGCCTCTTCTGGCCTTGTCAGAATGTTCTTTATGTGATTAATAAACATCCTCATACTCTTTAACTTTGTTAACGCGTAGTTTTACTAAGGTAGCTAAGTAAAAGAACCACAAAACGTATACGAAAACAAACTCTCCATTAGCAGGCGAAATATTTATTCTTCACAATAAAGTATACAATAATTGGTAGTCTCAGCCATCAAGAAATATACATAAGACCTAAGTACATTAGAATCCAATGGAATACTCTTAGATACACCACATAAGCTCCTTACTCTCACGAGTCCAAAGATCAACTCTTGCTGTTAACGCGAATGTCGTGGGTTCGATCCCCATATTGGCCACCAAAATGTAAATGATGTTAAATGGTGTAATGTTGAAGAATGCGAATGTCGTGAAATATTGGGTTCTTGCTTCCTGGGGCACTCTTGACACGTGACAAACACATATACTACAAACTGACCTAAGTCCGTTTCAGCAGACAAATATGAGTTTATTTTACAACATAATAATACTGCACTCCTTGTTACAAGTCAAGAAATAATAAACAATCCTATCCGCATAACAGCGGTATCCAATATATCCAATACGTTAAACTCTCTAGATTACAAATCACGTCCGCATCTCAGCGGGTAACACTGTGCCGAAATATAGATTAACTAATACATGTCTCAAAAAGACCACTGGCAACAACTGCCCACACGTTACTTTCTAACTGAAATTACTACAGTCGTTACTGTCCTTCCCGGACCAAAATATACTTGACCACCCGGTCTAAAGGATACCACTTAACTTACTGACTTGACTGAATTCAAAGTCAACTTTGTTCATTCTACTTCCTGTTTTCTACTGCAGGAATTCCACGCGTCTTTTAAACTCTGAACATGACATGAACTTTAAATCATGCAATGTCTACTGAGACTGTGACAGGGGGCGCTATTCCTCTGTGAAGTGAAAGAAAGACCTCGGTGCATGAGGTGTGGCTGAGAGGGCAAAACTGCTTGACTACTGCTTGGACACCTAAATAAGGGCTCGAGTTCAAATCCCGACTCGAGCAGAGTTTTGTTTTGCTGAGCGTCTAAAGGCAGCACGAAAACCTCTCCCAGATGCACTTAACACCCCCCCCCCCACGGGTCCACAAAAAAATATCGAACCATAGCGCACCGAGCATATAACATATACACCATATAAATGCAATTTTTAAAAAATCATAGTTTTAAGAAATAAATATTTAGTTGTGTCCAAAATAATCGGGGCTTATCTTGAGTAACCAGACTGAAAATGTAATTGTTATTTATATAACTTTGTTGACAATCATGTTGTCGGCTTAATAAGACGCTTTGTGAATATAATTATAATACAATAGCTGAACTGGCAATTAATGTTTGCATGTTGTAAACTGATAGGTCTTAATGCTTTCCGTGTTAGAGTGAAACTTGCGGTCTGACACAGTAAATCAATATCGTCGTGTATATATCAAGTGACAAGCTTAGTGGTTCTGTTCATTTAATATGGCGTAAGAAGAGCGTCTCTTGTCAGAAAGGGAGTTAAGCAGACAGCAGACAAAACATTTATAATCTTAAATGCTCCATAAAAATCCCCCCCCCCCAAAAAAAAAAATAAAAAATTATAGGGATAATGAGAATCCGCATCGTAAGTATGTAATAATTATATACCATATTAAATTGAAACATATTTTAATTATTGTGTAAGCAAAGGGACATTTCTCAGATTAAATTGTAATCAGATCAATTATAAACAAAATTGCGACAAGTGTGTCGTAGACAGACCGACTTCTAGCCCCCGAAAGGTCCACCAATGCGCCATCTTTTTTTAAAATAAGCAATGCATGTAAAACGGCAGGTTTCATTATTTTCAGAAGAAATATAAGAAGCTATAATTGACAAACTATCAACAAACACAGGTGTATATTTCTACACAATCAACAAACACAGGTCTACCTTTCTACACAATCACCAAACACAGGTCTACCTCTCTACACAATCAACAAAAACAGGTCTACCTCTCTACATAATCAACAAACACAGGTCTACCTCTCTACATAATCAACAAACACAGGTCTACCTCTCTACATAATCAACAAACACAGGTCTACCTCTCTACATAATCAACAAACACAGATCTACCTCCATACATAACCAACAAACACAGGTCTACCTCTCTACATAATCAACAAACACAGGTCTACCTCTCTACATAATCAACAAACACAGATCTACCTCCATACATAATCAACAAACACAGGTCTACCTCCCTACATAATTAACAAACACAGGTCTACCTCCCTACATAATCAACAAACACAGGTCTACCTCTCTACATAATCAACAAACACAGGTCTACCTCTCTACATAATCAACAAACACAGGTCTACCTCTCTACATAATCAACAAACACAGGTCTACCTCTCTACATAATCAACAAACACAGGTCTACCTCTCTACATAATCAACGAACACAGGTCTACCTCTCTACATAATCAACAAACACAGGTCTACCCCTCCACATACAAATAGACATGACTGGGGTAAGAGTGACATAGACTTGCTGGTATATCTGGCAGACGGATTATTTATATTACATTGTTAATATTTAAAAATATTTAGGGTTATGAAAATATGGCTCAGTTTGAGTCTGGTCTAGCAATGAATGATCATCTAATAATGGTTAGCCTACAGGCTACAGGTTTTCTGAGTGACCAATAATGACCTTTAGTATAAGTCATTTTCTTTAGTCAGACGACTAACAAGTAGAATATAAAAAAAAAAATAAAAAAAAGAAAACATCAAAGTTTATAAAAGGGAAGAACTCCACACTTACAACCATATATCTCAGTAATGTATAGGCTACTTCCCACAAATTTAGTCATATTTCTGAATACTGAAGGATACATTTCCCTTGTTGGTATCAAACCGAATAATTGATTATCCGTATTTAATTGACTAACTGTTGTTGTTTTTTAATTCATGTTATTCTAGTTACAATGAAAATTTGTGTAAAGTTTCAACTTGATCCGAGAATGGGTGTGAGAGAAATAACGTCTTCCAAATTTGTATCAGACAGACAGATGTGGAGGGTGAGTTAATATAGGCGATGTACAAAGTACATAATTACCTAGAGATATTTAATATTGGTAACAAATGACACAGTAAATTACTCATAAATCTTTTTTTTTAATACGTACATTTATGTACATACAAAATAAGCATAATGAACAGATTTTATGTAGTTTGTACAACAAAAATTACATAAATTACATATCAATATATATTTTTTTAAACTTTATTTTCGCACAATTTACAAAACTTTATAAATATTATACAAAGATACAAAATATCACATCCCTTTTTTATATTATGTTCATCTATTTATATTCAATAGTTTACAAAAATGGCCAACATATTGAACTAAACTGGTGACTTCTCTTTCTTAACATATAAATTAGACTTTGCAGTACAACTTTGCCAGCTTCAAAATATAATCAAATTGAATTGACAATATCTTTTATTTTTGGGATAGACTGGTGGATAAATAAAACTATAGCGACTTGTCACCTTTTCGGGGTCCACTAAAAATATGAAATTAGATATAGAAAGGCACTGATCTGTGACCAGAGGGTGTAGGGAAAAGCAGACTATTCTTTTTTGTTGGTAAAAGTATTTGTTTATATTGTCAAATGATGGAATTATAAATTATTAATGTAACCAAATATTAGATTTTTTTAGATGTCTTTAGAGTTACTATCAATAATATTTCTTTTATATAATTATAGCTTTTATATAGCGCTACTTTGATGTTGATGCTTATAGCATGCTCAGAGCGCTTTTGTCCAATCTCATTTGTGAACCAGTGGAAGGGGGTATCTGGGAGAAGGTTTTCCGTGCTGCCTTTAGGCGGTCTGTAAACACAAATCTGCTCGAGTAAGGTGTCGAACCTCGAGTTCCCTTCATGGGTAGCAGGCCAAGCCAAGCTCAGGCGTACTTAGCATCTCGACCACGCTTCCCACTATCACTATCTTTGATCAATGACTAGAACTGAAGTATTTAAATACTCAATTCAAGATCACAGACAAAAATTATGTATATGTTACCATGGTTACTTTCCTAATTGCGCCATCTAACATATAAATGAAATAGCACATCGCGACATCATTAAGCACCAGAAATGTACACATGGAATTGAAACGTAAGTCTTGGTGTAATGGAGTGTGTGTTTCTGTGATAACTGTGGGAAGATGTTGGAGATTGGTTGCAAGAAAAGCAGCATTGTTGTCAGCGGTCTTATTTACCTCCGACGACTCCAGATTGCTAGAGTGAAAAGACGTGTTTTTTGTAGTGAATTAGATTTTGTTTAAAATACCTTTTTTTAAAATATTATTATTAAATTCTATTACATTTTAAAATTTCATCTCAAGTTAAAATGTGTCTATGATGTTGTAAAAGTTTTATTGTGTATTGTTCAGAAAGAAGTTGTTCAAGTTATTTCAAGTTTTATTGCGTTTTAGTTGTCTACCAGCAGTTTGGTGAAACAAGTCAATGACCGTCCAAATTACTTTGAGTGAATCATATTTACAATTATATTGTAATGTACTAGTTTAGAGAGTAGGTTAGTTTCGTTAGACAATTATATTGTGTACTGTTTTTAGCCACGGTAAAAGTAGTGACGTAGTAAGACAGACGAATGACGTAGTAGACATAGGCGAACAAAGAGACCAACATGGCGTTATGTTAGAAGTAGGCTGTGTTTTGAATAGTAGTTAGATATAGGGACGTTTTAGGAAGACTGGACGGATTTCCCAGTGGTTAATAAAGTCTCATTTTATAGAGCTGAATGTTGTTATCAAGTATATTGAAATAATAATGTTCTGTGGCTAATGTTAAGTAATAAATGATACATAGTCGAAGTCAGAGTAGATTAGCCCATAACATTATTTAAAATAGAAGACGCCATTCTTTACCATTCTTTGTTTATCATCATCTTGCTTAGTCATTCCTCCTAAACACGGCGACCACCCTTTTGAAACCGTAAACCACATCCTCTTTGAATGCCTCTTACTAATCCACCTTAGGCAGACCCTACAACCACTACAGCCCAACACAACCAACACTCTGTACGGCAGTGCTGAACAACTGAAGAGAACAACGCGCTATTTTTCCTTGGCACAATCTGCAAAAGAGCTCACAGCTCAGCAGTAAAAAGCTGGCTATAAGAAGAAGAAGTCATTCATAATCATATAGCTTCATAGCCACCATTCATCCTTCTCCATCATAACGTACCTTCATTTATCCTGACTGGTCACATGTTCCTGTATATCGATAATTTTCATTTTAAATATTAGTATCACTTTTACTCATTTAATCATCTAGATCATCCTGTATCTTCTCTAATTCAAAGTATATATTGGTCTTCGTATTCTCAGTGTCCTGAGATCCTTCAATAGGTTTAGCTTGTGTCGCTGTACTGTTTTCATTGGAAATGTCTTTATAAGCTGAACCAGAGTCAGAAAACGGAGAATTGTTCTCCAACGAGTTTCCCGAGGAATGAGAATGCTCAGTTTGAGTTATATCATTGCTGTGGTCAGTGCCAGAGTAGATACTGACCACAGCGTAAAGGTTGCCGTTTTGTAAACCCGCTCTTTTGCTGGAGAGTTTGACCATCCTTTTAGGCTCAGCAGATGGCGAATCATTTTGCCCTTGGTATGTTTGCTTAGGATTGTCCGTGTCCAAGGTGGTCACTGGATGACTAGTGATTGTTCCGTTATTTGGACTTGCATAGTTTTTAGGTGAGTCAGCGACAGAGCGTTTTATTGAAACTTCTGGTCGGGTACCGGCAAACTCTGGAGTATCAGGAACAAATGAGACGTTATTGTACTCCTGTAATCTTTGGGCGTATATTTCTTTTTGCTTAAGTCTTTGTCGCTTTTGTCTCTTCAGCAGAAGAAATACCAGGACGACTACAAGGATTACAATGACGACTACTGCTGCAACTACACTGCCAGCGATAACTGCTGCGTTATTTTTGTCATCTGACGGAGCTGAAGTGGAATTGCTGGATATTCCTGACGACATTTGTAAAATGTTTAAGATTTTTTAACCGTATGAGATTATTACAAAGAAAGGGGTTTCTGAGTTTATGGTCTTCTGATCATTCTTTGAAATATAGAATGTATTGATTGCCCAACAACGTAATGTGTCATGGATGGATTGGAAGGAATTTGGTTAAACATACTTTAGTAGTCGATCATAGCTGTAGACTTCTGTATTTTCTACATTTGTTTTTGTTTCCTAGTGCAGCTTTTAAGTATTTACATATTTTAATCTCTGACTTGGAAAACCTAAAATTGGACATAAAACAAAGAGATGAGTTACGCGAATATATTTCATGTATTTTCGTTATAAAACAATGCAATGTCAACACATACACTAATAATCTAGTTTTGAAAACGAAATGACAAGCATGAGATACACCTTAAAATGTTAAAAATTTAGTAAAACTGTTCTTGCAGAGCGCATCTTAGCTGCCGTAGCATGCTCAGTGTGCTTCTGGTCTAATTTCTTTTTGTGAGACATCAGACAGGGCGCTTAGCAAATTCAAGTCAGCTTAAGTCAGATCCCAATAAAAAACTCTTTTTAGGTAGTCAAGTGGTGTATGCAATCCAGCCACACATACAACTCGGCTTAAGTCATTCTGCTATTTCATTAAGCATATTATTATAATTATTTTCATATTTGCTTTCTTCTTGTCTAAAATAGCTACAATAATAACAAGGTAAATAATATTTCTATTTAAACTTAATAAAAAAACAAACAAAACCCAAATTTACATTATATACTATCCATCCATCCCAGTGGCAATACAGCCCAAGGAGAACCCTGGCACTACAGCCCAATGAGAATCCTGGCACTACAATTTAAGGAGGTCCCTGTTATAGCACATATTTAAATTCTGATCTATCCTGTGCTTTACGTTGTTGTAAATCTGCCTCTACATCACCAAGCCACCGAACTCATGGTCTGCCTTCTGGGCGCCTTTTTCTTGCCGATGAACTTTCTTTGCTTCTCTGTTCTCTGACATTCTTTCGACGTGACCTGCCCCCCCCCCCAACGTAATCTGTTTATTTCCGTCACTACGGAGAGGTCTTCATAGAGCTGGAATGTTTATTGGTTCTCGCGAGGTCTCCATCCGGTTTCCTCATGTATGGCACCATAAATTTTCTCAGGATTTTCCTTTGCCAAGTATTTAGCAGTATTTTATACTAGTCTATTTAAAAGAGTAGACTAACGCTTTAAAACAGTGGAGCTCAAACTTGTACAGTACTGGAGTCCCATTGATCTAAATTTCATTATCACGGGACAAAGCAAAACAAAACAAAATTTCGTTGATTCCATTGGAGCTTATGGTACCGAATTTTCCTGGCTATCATCTCGAAATGTGTGGAAAAACATTCACAGGTCCACGCAGCATTGGGTCACGGGATCTATGTGGTCACGGGTCTTAGATGCTACTTTTCAAATTTAGGGGGCGCGGTGGCTAAGTGATTAAGCGCTTGCCTTACGAACATGGGTTACTGGGTTCGAATCTAGGTAAAAACTGGGATTTTGAATTTCGGGTTTTTAGTGCACCCCTGAGTTCACCTAACTCTAATGGGTACCTGACTTTAGCTGTTGAAAGTAAAAGGCGGTTGGTCGTTGTGCTGGCCTCATGACATCCTGCTCGTTAACCGTTGGTCTAAGAAATGGAAAACCTGAACATCATCTGCCCTAGAGATCACAATCTGAAAGGGGAACAGTACTTTTTACAGCTCAAATTTAAAATTATAAATATTTCAGCTAGTCAAATGAAATAATTATTTTAAAAAAAATGTCAAGTTGGAAAACATTAGCTTATGACTGATAAATGATAATGTCACCGGTACTTCGGCTAATAAGATCGGTTTACATCAAATGTAATTACTAAACAGAATAAGCTGGTAGTTTGTCAGCCTGATGACAGATATTTATTATTATTAATTATGCTTTCTAAGTTTGACTTTTTAAAAACACATGTGGTTAGTCAACTTCTGTCAGAACCGGACTCACCATAATGAGACATATGTCCCGGAAGCTAAAAATTGAGAGTAGTTAGCATTGTTCTTGAGGAGCATCACCACCGACCATGTTCTTCAAGGCTGCATACTCTGTCGAGAGGTCCGAACAAGACTCTACCCCACCCACCAGTCCGCCCTTTTAGAACAAAAACTTCAAGGAGACCTGCCGTACTATAAATTGTGAACATTTTAATTCATTGATTTTTTTTAAAAGTACACATAAAAGAATAAACTAGTCAAGGAGAAATATAATAATTCTAAGAATAAAAACTTTATGTAATCTAAACTAAAAGTAATAGCGCATTTTTTAAAATGGCTACGAGACCCATCTGTGACCTACATAATTGGTCTGAATAACTCAAACAAAGCCATTGTCTGTCTGGTATTAATCAAGTTATCTTCTCGGCTTCTGGCATGTTTTCGATGGGGGTTTTTCTAATGGTCTTAAATGTGTATGTATCTCTTAATATATTTTGGTTAGTAAGTCAATCGTTAATAAAGAATTCCTACAGTATAAAATTGCTGCTACTTACTGTTATTCAAGTAATGCATTTGTTTGAAGAGTGTCATTCCAGTATCTAACGTCACGACAGCTTTTCGAAATGATAAAGGCTCTAGACTCGAATGTTTACCTGACACGTACCCTTACAAAATGTAATAGACTCCGAACACAAAAAAACTGTTCCCTATAATTCCCCCCTAAAGTGAAGGTTGGTTATTGTGTAAGGCTTGGCTACAAACCAGGAAGGAGAACTCCTGTAATGTAATATACATTTTATTGCGTGACTGATTTATGCTAAGATCTATACTACAGCTGACGTAAAGTGCGAGGGGCTGGGTCATACGAACAAAATAAAATAAAAAATAGCACTTTGTTTCGTTTCTATCCACGAAAGTCTTTAACAGCATATGGCCCTGTGGTGTATTCAGCTCGTGACATGGTGTTATCTGGCACCACAAACATGTGCCCTTAATGCTGGTAATCAGTAAACTAAAAAGGAAGAAAATGTATTGGGCGCGCTTAGGAAATTGAAATGTCTCTCAGTGCCTGACATGTTGGGTATCGTTAGTATGTTTGTCAAATATCTAAGATAATTATATGGGCCATTTTCAAGATCCAAGTACATCCATGTTTTTTTTTTTTGTTGTTTTTTTTATTTGTTGACGCCATGAAGAATTAGCAATCTGATAAGAGGATTGGTTAATACATTTTGAATAATGAATGTGTATGAAAATAACAACAATAAAAACAACACCTGCTGATATACAAGTAGAAATAGATAAACGACAAGGCTGATTTACTAAACACACACACACACACTGGCTTTATTCAAGCATTTTAGTAAACGGCTGATAAAAACTCCAGAATTCAATTTTAATTAACAAAATTGTTTGCTTACAAACTACAAAATTTACTATTGTACATATTTTGTACGCGATTAGGGGGATGGCAAAATAATCGAACTTTCAAAAATGCTGATAGACCTTGAGATTTGAACATGACACACAGACGTACAGACAATGAGACATTCACACAACAAAAAACCAAAGACTCATAATAACAAAGATTTTGGGTGAACGACTGTATAGAAAATACAATAAACCTGCTTGTAGGTAACATGGGCGTAGCTCATTTCATTTCTACATCGATCGAGAACAAAATTGGACAGCAAAGTTACACTTATGCCTATTTTGTATTAATTGTTTGTATTTTTTGGTTTTATTTTGTAGCTGATGAAGGCCTCGTGGCCCAAACGTCCTTTTACTTAGTTTGACATAGTTACCTTTACGCATGTATATTGTATTTTCTATACAACCAAAAACCAATATCGTATTTTCTCCTATACTTGCCGCTAAAAACGAATATGATAAGCAAGTCGATTGGTGCCTGGTCGTGAGATATGCGCTCAAGACTGTCGTTAAGATGGTCTCAAGTTGTAAAATGTTTGACATGTTTCGGATGTTCTTTCTGAGTTGAAGATAATTTACGTCCTAGTCCAAACCTCCCGCAGGACGACGGGAGATGGGAGCGGGCATTGTTTGAACTAGGGACCATCGATAAATCCGAACGACAGTCCAGCGCGCAAATCGTACGACCAGGCAGACATCAAAATCTAAAGTTTGCCATCGCCTGCCGTCTTGCCGGAAGTCTAAGCTAGGATTTAACAATCTAAAAGAACGCCCGAACTATATTAAAAGAAACTAAAGCAATAAGCAGAATTTCATTTTTAAAATTGATATTTCTCAATTAATAATGGAAGCTTATACACGTTTTAAGCGAACCAACAAAACACATTACTATATCTCATACAACTATTGTATGCATATAAATGCATGTTATATGTATTGTTTACATACTTACAGCACAGTTCTATTAGTCCGTGAAGTATGTATTAAACTACTCTTGTCTTTCATTTTCTTTTACTTTTATCAGGTCACCGTTTGAAGTCTACGCAATGAATATAGCTCAATAAGATCTGGTGATCGATACTGTTGTATCGTGTTTGAATGAAATAAAAAAACACAACACAGGCACAGCGCGATTGAACTTACCATTGGGTGGAGAGCATGTTTTGAAGTCTGAAGTAGCCTGACAGTAACAGGGTGTGCAGTGCTTAGGTATGTGCAAGAATTACGACAATCAATCTTAAGTCTTTCTAGCAGAGCTAGCTGAAATATATACTTCTTCAGCAAGTTTCGAATTACCATGTCAGATAATGACCTGAAAAATGATCTCGCCCTTATTAGCTGAAGAAGAATAAGAAGTATGACTTGAAAAAAAATAAATAAACAGGCTACTAAAAGACGTAAACTCTATGAGTGACTATCTATATACATTTAATTTATTTCGTGGCCCAACCATGCAGGACACCACGGTGAAAAAAACATGGAAAGATAACTCTTTTATATCTGCAAGTCGGACTTCATTTTCCCCACGTAACTTACGCCGTGACAGTAGCAAGGCTCAGAAAAAAAAAAAGAGTGGGGGGCGTATGCTACGCGGCTGGTCGGCTTGTCTTATAGAAATGAGATGAATGTCTGGGCTCTAGCTATGGCTGGAACACAGCAGTTTTGTAAGAAGTTGTTTATGTTTCGGTAAATTCTTTCACATTCTGATCATGTCTAACCCAAACCTCCCGCAGGACGAGGGGGGATGGCAGTGGGCTGGGTTCGAATCCGGGTCCTTTAAGGCCACCGAACGTCAGTCCAGAGTGCATACCACACGACCAGGTAGACTTCCTGATGTATCCAAATGAACGGCCAGTGCCGATACAGTTTGAGATCAGCGGCGTCACAGGCTCTAACAGGATGTAGCAATGTGTGATGCAAACTTCCTAAAGGTTTCCGGCTTCTAATGTTTTCTCAGGGCTGACATTCAAATGCCTTACCCATGTTTAGGTATAGCTGCAGGGCGTCAGAAGTTTCAAGTTTTAGTTTTCCTTCTCCTAGGTGGGTAGCCAGCCAACGCTAACGAGCACCCTTCATCCCGAAACTTAGTGGTTAAGCCTACGGTTTAGGCGCCAGTTACTCGCCTTTGCCTCTTTTCCTGTTAGTGAAAAACAGTTCCAGGAACCTAATATCTGAACCACAAGCGAAGGCTAGGATACGTAAATTACGAAAACCTTATTCAAATTCACAGAATATGGATATGTAATTTAAAGAACATCATTTCATTCCCACATGAGTATACAAATATACACAAGTGCTCGTTTTCTATAGTTTCGTGGTACGGGTTGCCTGAAACTGGAAGGAAATCCAACGACTTAGCAAATTAATATGCCAGTGACTTGGCAGAATTTAAGTCATTATCATACATGACTAGATGCATGACGCATAGGACGTAATCATCTTCTCTTTTGAAGCAACATAATTATGTAATATATAAGATAAGATAAGCACGCAAGACTAACACATAGATACGCGTGAAGTGTAATTATATGTCTTTTGAAGAAATATCTGTGATTTATAAGACAAAATAAGACAAGAAGAATCTGTTAGATCAAGTGTGCCCTTATTTTTTCGACCTAATGGTCATTTAGATCTCTACCACACAGTGACACAGGCCCCGTGATTGCAGATAATAATCGAATTTTGGTGGAACCAATCCATGACCTACTTTGTTATGCATTGTCGGCATGCTTCTGGGGGAAGGGAGCGCATTGCATCGAGTTTTGGGCTGAACATGACCCGCAGATAGTACATAACTGTACTAGGTGTTCACTTGTACTGGCAATAGTTATGTTTTTTTTGGTGATGTACCTCTATCTACTCACAGTTTTGTGGACATCTCATTAGTTCAGAGATTGTTTTTTTGTTGAGTTTTAAAGTATTTGAATATTTGTCTACTCACTATCTCTCAAAACAATAGCACACACAATATAAAGTTGATTGCATTTTAATCATTTCCAACTCAGGACACAGAATATGGACATTAAGCCAAATTTTAAACAGTGACCAAAAACAATACAGACTGTAGAAATAATCGCTGCAATTAACAGTCAACAATGGGGCTGGACTTACAATTTGAACTGATTTTAATTGGAAGAAACAAGTTCATTCTTTCCTTTATAGCATTTAAATACTAGAATTCTAGACGACTCTTAACCATTTCATAGAAAATAACTTTTTTGGCAGTGTTGTTGACTGTCTTTGACTTGTAGCACCAAACTGCTAGTAGACATCTAAAACACTATAGGCGAATTCTATTTTAAATATAAAACTTGAAATAACACGAAAAACGTCTTTGTGAACTAAATATAACTTTAACAATATAGACGAATTTTACTTGAGACGAAATGAAACAAACTTATAAAGAAATCAATGTCGATATAAAATGACGTTTTTACCCTCTGGAATCTTAAAGTCGTCTGTTCTAACCAAGACAGCTTACGACAATGCTGCATATCTTGCATCCTTCACATCGCATAGCCACCAACCAATCGTTAACCTCTTCTTATTATTACCATAGAAACACTGAAACACACAAACACAACAGTCGGTCAGATGAATTTATTTACAGAAAAATTATGAAGTGGTCAACGTGTCGACATAATCATTCGCTCTCATTTGAAACGTACTTTTTTTTCTCTGTGACCACTTTGATGAAAACCTGCCCTGGTGAACAAAATAATGCACAGTCGAGCATAACATTTCTATTTCACAAGTATATATCGTTAAAAAGGTTAAGGCTTATATGAAGTGTAATTGCATTAGATTAGTTATGTAATTAAATTTGTAATAGATCTAGACCAACAACAATAGATCTGTGAGATAAATAATGTTTTTAGCAATTGTTTTTGTTTCGCGCTAATTTATGCTTTTAGATTTCTCACTATGCTATGATCATATCACTTGTCTGGACCAGCTGGTAAAATGGGAGGGGGGGGGGAGAAAGAAAGGGGGATATCTGGATGTATTTTACAGCAATTGTTTTTTAGACACATTAAAAAAATTAATAAAAGGGACGACCTGTATTTTAACTTGTGGCTCAGACCTCCTCTGGCCGACATGCTAACCACTCCGCTAGTGATGTAAAGTTATATATTGTTTGTTCCAATTTATAGCGGCGACCTATAGAGGGGACTAATTCAACTTCTATCACCACTTCAGTCAAGTACAATTTCTTCCCATTGTTCGAGATACCAAACAGAATAATTAATTACCAATAGTTAATTAATTAATTGGTTCATTATGTTTTTCTTTCCTCTTGTGTTTTCAAGTAAAAGAAAAAATTGTGAGAAATTTCAGCTTGTTCCGAGATTGGGTGTCGGAGAAATAACTTGTACAAATCTTTTAACAGGCAGACAGACAGACAGAATGAATTGCTTTATAAAATAAGTACACCATTCCTCAAAAGGCAAAATTATCAAATTGACTTAATTGCGGCTTCTACATTTGATCAGGCATACTAAGAATTAGTATGCCCTATCAAAAGCAAACATTTAATCATCACAATTTCAGTAACAAATATTTATAAATATAATAATAAAAGATAAAAAAAAACATGTAATAAAAGGGAGTTTGTGTACACGTAAACTCGTGGGAGGCCTCTCTCTTAATTTCTCTCTCTTTCAGTGTCTGTTAGTGTATGCAGGGATCTGTTGTCAGCAAGGAATAACTTCGCGCCATACTTCTGGATTCGTCAACAACCATGTCGTCTGCAGGTTCAATCCCATAAAAATTTTCAGTCTGTCCATACGTCCTACACAATCCGAACTTTTTTTACAAGATCCATGAACCTGTCATTTTATAATTCTTAATTCTCAATATATAACAATAAAATAGTTTGAGAAAAGTAACGGTTGGTTTGTCATTGTGCTGGCCACATGACACCCTCGTTAACAGTGGGTTTACAGAAACAGATGATCTCTACATCATCTGTCCTATAGATCGCAAGGTCTAAAATGCGCTCACGATATGGCCTAAACTGTAGCGATGTGAGAAAAAATTCCCAGTCAAACAATGATCAACAAAATGAATGCATCGAAAAGGCTCCTGTTCGCATCTTTAAAATGTGGTTTGCTATATCCATATACGTTTGTTTGTAAAATGTTTGTTTGTAAAATGTTTTACATGTTTCGGACGTTCCTGTTGAAGATAGTTTACTTCCTAATCCATACGTCCAGCATGACGACGGGGAATGGGAGCGGACAGGGTTTGAACCCGGGACCATCGATAAATCCAAACGACAGTCCAGCGCGCAAACTGCACGACCAGGCATCCATTTAGATCCAGGCTGTTATGAAATCTCTTCTTTTAGCGTCGGTATTCCTATGTTCATTGTTTTTGTAAGCAGCTACTATAGATATTGAGTCGTAGTCTTGTAGCCTTTGCACGAATGTCCCATTCTTTTTAAGGTACTGCCGTCTTTTTCTTTTCAATATCACTAGCAAGAGAATAACTAAATATCCCAGGAGAACGATTAAAAGCGCGAAAAAGAGGCAGATGATAAAAGGGACATAACTCAAGGAATTATGTTCAGATGTGGATGTATCTGTTGTATAACTTGGTAAGTTGGTTGTCTTAGAAAAGACGTTTTGACTAGAACTGTTTGACGCGGATTCTGGTGAGTTGTTTGATAAATTAGCAGCTTCATCGGGCGGAAAGTTAATTGACGTCTGAGCTGCTTCACTCCCGTGTTTCTTGCAGGTCACACCCGGGCCCAATGTGTCACTTGCCATCAAAGCTAGGATGATGTCACACGAGCTGTTATAACTTACAGCGCACCAGACATTCTCCACACGTAAATGAAAGTCTAGTGCTGCTAGGAAACAAGAGGCGGTCCCCAGGTTCTGGCGGATACACAGGAAAGTGTTGGAACGGAATGCGGTTCTCTTTCCGTTGTCTCCAGTGATGGATGTTACGGAATATCTTGCCATGTCAGAGTAGGTCAGTTGTAAGTCACACTCAGTATTTTCACAAAGACATTTTAGAAAGCTGAAATGCAAGAAAAAAGATGTCACAAAAGACACCAGATATTTTTGTAATAGAGTCTATTCTTTGTAGATGGGCAGGACAAGGGCGACATTGGAGAAATGTGTCTAGGACATATACGTGTGTAGAAAACTGGTTAGTTGTAAAAAAATTACTTTGAATCAATATCATAGTGAACACTACCTCCCTAATAATGGAGATTGAGAATCTCTTTTAAAAGCCAAATATTTGTGTTTTAAAACGTTTATAAATAATTCATATTATATTTAGCTGCTATCTCCTTTTTTACCATTAGGGTCTTAGAAACAGGATCGTAGCTAGGAAATTTTCATCATTTGGGGGGCTCAAATATTCAATGTAAAAAACCCCCACTAATTTGGGGGCCCCCGTCAAGTGGGGCCAGGGGGGATTTTCAAATTCTTCCCACCCTTCCCCCACCCTAGCTACGCCACTGCTTGAACACAAAATAAAAAGGAATGTAATGAAACATTTCCAGTATTTGACATTTTTAAGTAACGAATCACTTTTTGTTAGGTCATGATGTCTTTAAACGTTATGCAAGCTTCGAGGCACATAAGTCATGACTTAATGTTCTACAGAATTAAAAATTGAGACAAATAATCAATATACTGGGTGAAGCTGAACCTAGACAAACAAATGTGATCAAACATTATCACTGCATTGACACTCAAAAGTGGAGAAAAAATGCTGAATGTAAAAATCATAAATATATACGGTACAAACTTTATAACTCACACACTTCTGTTACCAGCATTGAAGTATAAAATAGATCCGTCAACTCTAATAGACAGCTCCTCAGATTCAGTTTTACGGATATGTCCCATAATACTTAATATAATTATAGCCAATACTTGTGAGCCTACTGTGAGAGATGACATTTTATTCTAGTGGACATTTCCCAGGCTGAAATAAAAATACATATCATGTAAGAAACTATAAGGGCTCATGGTTTTATAGAAACAGGGAAAGTATAGAGTTAATTAAAGCTATGTGCACGACCACACGTACTTTGCCAAATACATTAATAAATATTGTAATAACCATGCTCCGTAGTGGCTATATGGCTGTGCACCAGCGCACTATAGATAGACTAAATGAATGGAAAGAGAGAAAGAGGATGAGGAAGTTCGATATTTGATGTGTGAGGACATTCGCCTTGCTTTGGATACTACTTTTATTAAACTTGTATTGTCATTGTTCCCTTGGCGTTGAGTTGCTTCCTTTAAAGGACATTTCAATCTATACATCTTGAGCTCACACACTATTTGAAAGGTTTTATTATATATTTTCAATTGATCATGCCATCGTCCATCTCATCTTGATCTCTGACTGTGATTCCGTTTTGGGCTTGTGTTAGCCACCAGCTTCCTCCAGGCGTCTCAGTTCAGGGCAGGTCTCTCCAACTGTCTCCATGTCTAGTCCATCACCTTGACATCTGCTTGCATGTATTTTTGGTTTGTCCCCTCTTTCTCATTCCTTGGGCAACTGTCTCCATGTCTAGTCCATCACCTTGACATCTGCTTGCATGTATTTTTGGTTTGTCCCCTCTTTCTCATTCCTTGGGCAACTGTCTCCATGTCTAGTCCATCACCTTGACATCTGCTTGCATGTATTTTTGGTTTGTCCCCTCTTTCTCATTCCTTGGGGGTTCCAGATGAGGACTTTACATGTTGGATGAAGGTTTACGAAGGGTGTGACCCTTCCATCTCCAGCATCTCTGAAGGATGTCTACTTCAATGGGCTTCTGCTTTGTTATTTGCTACAGTTCCTCAATCGAGATCTTGTCTGGCAAGCGGATCATAATAATTTTCTTGATGCAGGTATTGATGATTATTGTTAGGGCTTTGAAACCCACAACTTTGAATTAACATTTTGTAAGCATAAGTATCTTCTTTAGAACTAAATCTGTATTTATTATAAGGTGGAGTAGAGCCTGCAGATAATCGTTGGCTTTTTTGTTTTGTTTTTTACGACTCCAGATATAATACTTACAGATCTTCCATTCTATGCAGGAACTTGTGAAACTTACATGAACTAAATGTCTGGGTGAGAGGTATGGCGAGAATGAATGTTACTTTGATTTTGTATGATAGTTATATTCCTTTGTTTATGTACAGGCCCAGGTTATGAATGTGAACAGTCAGCAAGTGTTATGAACTGAATGGTTAAGTCTTCTTTGAATGAGAGAGAGAGTGTGCTAGTTAGTGAGGTCTTGCTCCCGGTCAAGGAAGTTTGGACGTTGCTTCCTGGACTGGTGTTTATGTGTATTGTTATGACATGATTAGGAATTAGTTATTTGTTTCGGGAATAAGGGTAAAGTTTTACTTAGCGACAAATGACGTGACAGATCTTTAAAAACAAGAACGCTCTTAGTGACGCTAGAAAGAGGATGCTTTGTGTAGAGCAGTAGAATATAGATACGGATTTACGGACATAGCTGACATAGGACGATTCCCTTCTTAGTTATTAAATGGATTTGTAAACAGCATCAGCGTCGACTACATATTTTGTTTGTTTCGGCTTTTCGCCGGTGTTACTGAAGTAGTTTTGAGTTCGGTATTACCTCCCGTCAAACGTAGATCTACACTAGATCTATCTACAAGCATCAACGCCGCACGGAAGCCTGAACAGTATATATATTGTTACGAATCTCACTATCCAGGCTATCTGCAAACTGCACCATACACCACCAACTTAAAGAACTTGACAACTCAGACCAAGATCAAGACGCCAGTCGTCTCAGCTGTACTTGACAGTACTCCACACTAAACCGTCGTAATGCTCCGTACAGAACCACACCGCTGAACTGTGATGTAGTCGACCGGACTGCAGTGGACCTTCTGTCGTGAACCCCCTTTCTGAACCTCGCTGTATTGAGCCCCTTTTCTCGACCGTCTTGACTGCGACACCTCCGCTCTTATATATGGTCCCTACTGGCCTTCTCGAACCGGACAGAACGCCGCTCGACGTTTCTAGGTGGTCAGATGACTACAACTCTCGTGACGCTCCTGAGCTCTGTTCACGACGGCGATCCTTCCCGAACCGTCCTATTGACACTCGACTCGGCTGACCGTCGTAACTCGTCACGATTGACCGCTCGTCTAGCGTTTGCCTGGGGCGATTTGCGTCTGCTGACTACACACACACCACTACCCCCATTTATGCCACCACCAGTTTTATAACAAAATGTTTCATAAAGTTGATGGACTGATGGTTTTGTATTACCATTTATTGAAGTTGATCAACAGGATGATCTTCAGGGCGCCACCGAGTCCACCCAGCTCTAATGGATACAAGACATTGGTTGTGGAAAAGTAAAGGTGGTAGGTCGTTATGCTGGCCACATGACACCCTCGTTAACCGTGGGCCATAGAAACAGATGACCTCAATATCATCTGCCCCATAGATCACTATAACTGAAAGAGGCACTTTACTTAATGAATATATAAAAAACAACAGCTTGTAATTGAAAAGTACTTATGTTTGAAAACAATTCATTTTAAAAGATTTAAACTTTAAAAGAGAATAATTATTTTAATTTTATTATTATCATTTTAATGCCCAATTATTTTTATTATTTTTCTTTCAACTAGCAATGCAAGACTATGGCGTTGGATTAAATATTCCTGGTCCATTGATGAATTCGATGGGGGCCGCCTCTGAGTTTGTGTGATAAAACAAACTCTCTCTGTTATCTTGTTAATGTTATTTTACTGGTATATTTCTCAAAGAGATAAACAACAAATCGATGTCAATCACATTTTTGTTACATAAAATCTGTTAAAGGACAATAACTCTTAAGACGTGAATCAAGTATCACACTAAATTCCGACCTATTAGATTTTTAATAATAATAATAATAGTCATACTACTAGTACTATTACTACCACCACTACTACTATAACAATAATGTAAAGTCTTTAGACAATGTGAAAGTGCTCTGTTATAAAGGTTCCATTTTTTTTTCTTTTTTTTATATTACGGTATATATTTACTAGTTATAATACATGAATTAATATTATAACATAACTGTACAAAAACACTCATTGTGGGTGAAATTAAATATTAATCGTAATTCATTTATTCTCAAATTAAATGTGTCTGTACTGTAATAAAAGTTTCTTTCTAGTAGTGTTAAAAAAAAATAGATGTATTATAGAAAATGTATCTCAAATATATGAATTTTAATGCTTGAAATGTTACACAACCTGATCCTCTGGTGGACGATGTCTTTTAATTAAAGTATGTTGAAACAAGTTCTCGGAAGCTTCAGCTCGTCATCACAAATTTACCTTCTACTGCATTGGAGAAACAATGATCTGAGCAAATATTCTGTAAACAGTTTCTCCCATAATGTTGATGTAAAACATTTTGTCAGGATCTTGATTGTGTTGGCATGAGACCGTTAGGACAATTTTTACTGGTTCCTATATTAGCGACGAACAAAACACAATTAGAAAATTTGAAGATTGAGCAAGTGACTCGGACTTCAGACATATGATATGGTTGACCAATGACACTGACATTTCAAATGACCCGAATTTTGAGAATAGTCTGTGTTTAGTGTTGTTTGCTTGGGAATGTACTCCATTAGAGACAAATGGGCCTCAATTCGGGTTCAGTCACACTGAACTTATCGAAGGGGGTCTCACGATGTATTCCTGTACCCGAAAACACGGATACCTAGCTTTGCTAGACAAAAAATATCCAGTTTTTATCTGCCGAGTATTTTAAACATGGATATTCAAGTGATTTATTATTATAAGTTATCCCGACATGATCAACGCCTAATGATGACCTAATCTTTCCGAACGCGACACAGCACAAGGAGACAGGATTATGTTCCGGAAGCTCAAAATTGGAACGAGCGAATGGATTGTCCCCAGAGAATGCTGACCATGTCCTTCAAATTGCTGTATTCTTTATCAATAGGCCCGAACAAGACACTGGCCCCAAAAACAGCCTTTTAGAAAGAAAACTATAGAGAGAGAGCCCTGATTTGGAAACCGCAGCCCAGTTTATCTCGTACATTGCTCTAGTCATCTGAACACTCCGATATAATAATGAGAACGAGGAAGTAGAAGAATAAGGGATATATTTCGATATGTCTTGAGCAGTCTATGGTGAAGTGCTAGGTACTTTTTTTAAACGAAATAAAAAAGCTTAAACATTTTGAATAACTATTTATCTTTGTAGGCCTATTTCCCTAAATTTCCAGATCATGTAAACTTTTAATTAATATAAACTAAAAAGAAAATAACTGCATTTTTTTCCAGTTACCTTTGATTCCAATCACTCAATACACTGAATTTATCTTCAAACAAGGAGTTATGAACAACATTTCTCTAATCCAAATATTCCATTGTACACACTTTAAATCATTTACTCTCTAGTGTACCACATAAAACCATGGTTTACCTCTAGGCACTACATTAAAATTCAATCTGATGCCACGTGACTCACTAGACTCATTCATGCCCAGGATATTGAGTTAAATAAAAAAATGTTTTTAATTGTATTGCTGAATCTCGACATCAGTTATTGGCAACATTTCAAAATAAATATTTTTTAATTGCCAGATTAACCCTCAAAGAAAACATTATCAATAAAGATTAACTTTGCGAGCTTTCACGAGTAATTGCTCGTGAATTTTAAAGTGAATAAAAGCTAAACGCGAGAGTTTATCAATACGTGGGTCACGTGACTTTGACGATTAGCCCTGGTTACGTAAATGTGTTGTTATTATGGATAAGTCGTCACTGACCAGCATTGATCTCAAACCAGTGGCTCAGAAGTGAAACGATAAAATGGTTATCCAATTACTGAATTACTGAACTCATAACTTGCTGAATACGAGACAGTGTCAATAATAAGGTCGTTCAATAGAGATCTTGGAATTGAGAGATTCTATGAAGATGTCTGTATTTACGAACATGATTGTGGCTTCTGTTACGATCTTTCGGACAAATGAGGTTACCAAGCAGGTGTGGTGTGGCCAGCACAACGACCAATAGCATTTACTTTCCCCCAACTAAAGTCAGGTACCCATTAGAGTTGGGTGGACTCGGGGGCGCCCTAAAAATTCCAAATCTCAGTCTTCACGGAGATTCGAACCCAGGACCCTAGGTTCAGAAGTCAAGCACTTAACTACTCATCCACCGCGATCCTTTCTGTTCGATTAATTCTAGCAAGTGTTGTGTAGTTTTTACCTGCCCGCTCCTGTTAGGACATAACAATCTTCATTTTTGAAGGAAACTCTGAAACTTGTAAAACAAAGCCCATCTCTAGATTCCTTTCCGACAACTAGACACATATTTCAAACACATCAGTTTTAGTTTTTTTTCTGTGCTACTCTAGTAAGGTGTCGACACAACATTCATTCGAGTAGATTTAACAAATAGATCTATTAGTGAGGTTATAGGATTAAATAAAACCAGAGGATATAGTGGTTGGCCAGTACAGCGACTCACATTTGTTTCAACTAAAGGAGGATAGAAAGAAACAGATTATGGACGTTGAATATAATAACACAGACAGTGAGTTTCAATCCTTGGGTTCACACGAGGAGTCTAGTCCCTAGCTTCACCTGTCCTCTCTGTCTATCCACTTTTCACCAACACACTTCCTTGTGTTGCTCCAGGTCCACACACCAATTATCAGAAGGTCAAAGGACACATCTCTTTCTCTTGGTCTCTACTCTATAAAACTTTTAACTCGGCTCTTTCCTTCCCTTGTCGCTACTGGCGGAAGAAATCTTCTCTCTTTGAACAGTCCCGTGTAGAATAGTGCGATGGCGCCCGATCAAACGCGGTGCAGGGGGAAGGCTGTACAAATAATACTTTTTTAAAATATTAATTTAATTATTATTAAATTATTATTATATTTTATATAATATGAACTAATTATTCATCAGAATTCAGACCTAATTTTTCACAAAAATATACAGAGGGACAAAGTTACTAGTTCTTTAAAAAAATGATATAGTACACAGGAGGGGATGGATGTGAATTTGAATTTAGTAGGTGTCCTCGTGTGTGTCTAGATCTTACTCTGAAATTTGTATCTTTAAACACCTTTGAATAACATTTCTGTCAGTATTGAGAGTCTGTCTGCCATTTGGCATAATTGGTCATGCTGCCAAATTTGAGTTTGAGAAGAATATTTAAAATAAAATTAATTAGCTCAGAGTAAACTTGTTGACATGATAATGTGGTCACATGCCACCCTTGTGTCTGGCTTTCCGAACAGTTGTAACTTTAATAGGAATTATTAACACTGTAATTTTTGTCAATTTTATTCCAACTCTAATCATGTGACATTTTTACCAGACCTTTTGTAACATTTACAAAACCTTTAATTTAATGTCATCATTACCAGACATTTTAATTCCCTGTCATTTTCACCAGACCTTAAATACCCTGTCACTTTTGCCTGGCATTTTAATTCCTTGTCACTATTACTAGACCATTAATTGGATGGCTGCCTGGTCGTGCGGTTTGTGCGCTGGGCTGTTGTTCAGATTTAACGATGGTCCCGGGTTCAAACCCTGCCCGCTCCCATCCCCCGTCCTCCTGCGGGAGGTTAGGACTAGAAGTAATTATCTTCAACTCTGAAGGAACATCCGAAACATGTAAAACAAACAAACAAACATTAACTCCCTGAAACTATTACATAATATTTTTCACCAGCTAGAATGTTCTAACTGCAACTGCTGCTTTTTTTAATTGCTTTTTTTTTGCGTTTGTGTGTGTGTGTTGTTTTTTTTTCAAAATTGTACAGGAACCTTGACTTCTGGATCTGTGGCGAAGACAACATTGCTAACATTCTTTTATCTTTGCTTGCTACAAAGAGAATTAGATGAATTACTGAAATGGGAATCAAATTGGAGCATGACTTTCACCCAGAAAAATGTCAGTTGTTAAGAGTAACAAAAACAACTAAAACAAATTAACTCTATTTATCTTATTCAAGGTAAACTAGTAACACAGACTAAAAACGCAAAATACCTAGGTGTTATAATAAATGAAAAACTGTAATGGAATCTACATATTGATGAAACTATCAAAAAATCAAACAAAGCATTTGGGTTTATTAAAAGAAATGTTTATAAATCAAATAAGAACATAAAACTAAAATGTTATTTAACCTTGGTTAGGCCAATAATAGAATTCATCCTCTGTTTGGGACCCCTCAACTCAAGAAAACATTAAGAAACTGGAACAGACACAAAATAGAGCAGTGAGATTCATAACAAACGAATATTCACATTTGACTAGAGAAACACCTTTAGTAAAATCACCAAATTTAGAAAGCCTTCAGGACAGAAGACTTAAAAGTAAAGTAGCATTTATACATAAAACACTGAACCATAATCTTCAAATACTAAAACAAAATTTAATAAAATACTCAGAAAGACACAAAGATAAAGGCACATTCCTCGTCCCATATGCTGGGACAAATTTGTACAAATACTCCTTTTTCTCTAGTGCTATTAGAGCATGGAAGCGAAATCGAGAGGCTAAGTGCGCTTGAACTTGGCCTGGCTTGGCTACCTATGAAAGGGGGCTCGAGGTTCGACACCTGACTCAAGCAGAGTTGTGTTTACTGAGCGCCTTAAGGCAGCACGGAAAAACCTTCTCCTAGATACCCCTCCCCCCAATGATCCACAAATGAGATTGGACCAAAGCGCTCTGAGCATGCTATAAGTATATAAGCTATATAAAATCCATAATTTATATAAAAGCCATAATTTATGGAATGGGTTGCATGAGCTAGCCAGGAAAACCAGTGACTAGGCAGAATTTAGGTCATAGGTTAATATGCATTACTAAATTCATGACGCGTTGGACGTAACGTTGAAGTAACGTCTGTATCATATAAGATACTAGTTCGTTGGCCACACATGTAGAAAACTCTAGTTTGACCGTCATGGCTTTTCAAAATAAAAATAAATAAATGTAAATTTGGCTAGAGACCAAAGCTAGGTCTAGATCTTACATCCGTTCATGAAAGGACTATCACGTTCGGGAGTTTGCGAATGTACTACTTCAAGAGTTTTATAAAATTTGTTCAGGAAAATTTTGCAGTCTCAATGCTTATCATTGGACTATTAAAAGCTTTACAATCGCTTGACCAGGATTCTTTCTCTGGGAGAGGGGGGAAGGAGGCGTAGTAAAAAATGTTTTTAAATCTAAAATTCATTCATGTTTAAGAGAAAAACATTTGCTCGATAAACTGCATAAATGAGGAATCTTATTTTTTAAAACTATTTTATATATTTACTTTTTATTTATTTATTTTTACATATATATACACATATATACATATACACTTTGGGACATAAAATAAAACATAAGCATAATTTTAATTTTTGTTTTTATTAAATTTCCAATACATTAAATGTACATTTTGATTGTGGGTAGTTTTTGAAACAATAGTAAAATAATAACAAAGGATAAGCAATGCATTTGCCATGAAAGTACGTTGTATATACAGAATAATGCAAGAGCAACATTATGGTTATTCAAACAACTATATCTGATTATTTTCATCTCCTGACTATAAATATACATGTTTGACAGGGGCAGAACTTTACAGATACTACATTCAGTACGTACAAGACCTTTTAGATACTCTATTGATTAGGTGCAGGATCTAACAGGTCAATGCTGAATCAAGGGATCTAAAACTACGGTACATAATATGACACTAAGCTAATGTCTCTAGACAAGCACTAATTTTGATTTTTTAAATACGACTAGGTTTTCTTGGAGTCGTAAAGGTCAGTTAGTTTGAGGTCCTTTGCAATACGCCATTGAGTAATAGGAAGTCATGATGGCAGCACAACGACCGACTTTTCGTACTTTGGTTAGTTGATAACAGGTCTCAACTAAAACTTAGCGGACTTCAAAACAAAATTTAGATGTTACTCTATTTGTGAGGAGCAACCCTGGTATATCAAAGTAACCTTATTAGATTAGCGGTTTAGCGATTTTGACCTTAGCGAAACATCATCCCTTAAGCTGATTATCCATTAACAAAGAACTATTTAAAATTTTGTGTTCGGTACTATCGTGTTGGATAGCGTGCTACACATGTTAGTGTTGTATAGTGTGCTTCACATATTTGTGTTGTGCGTTACACATGTTTGAGTTATGTGGTTTGCTACACATGTTTGTATTGTGTAGTATGCTACACATGTTTGTGTCGTGTAGTATGTTGCACATGTCTGTATTGCGTAGATTGCAACACATGTTTGAATTGTGTAGTATGCTACACATGTTTGTGTCGTGTAGTGTGTTACACATGTTTATGTTGTGTAGTGTGCTACATATGTTTGTGTTGTGTAGTATGCCACATGTTTGTGTTGTGTAGTGTGCTACACATGTTTTTATTGCGTAGTGTGCTACACATGTTTGTACTGTGTAGTGTACTACACATGTTTGTGTCGTGTAGTGTGTTACACATGTTTAAGTTGTGTAGTGTGCTACACATGTTTGTGTTGCGTAGTGTGCTACACATGTTTGTGTTGTGTAGTGTGCTACACATGTTTGTGTTGCGTAGAGTGCTACACATGTTTGTATTGTGTAGTGTGCTACACATCTTTGTGTTGCGTAGAGTGTTACACATTATTGTGTTGTGTAGTGTGCTACATACGAGTTCTGTGCATCGAATCAAACAATATGTCAGCAAATTTTATGTATGCTTCATAGACATATGTTAAATTGTGTAGAAAGTACGCGTTAAGCTGTTTATCGATCGTTTAATGGTTCCCTTTGAGTTTGTAATAGAATATTCCATTTCCAGGACAGATAAGGCTGACAAAAGAAAGACAACTGTAAGCTCTAGTGCTCTGGTTTTGTGTAGGTTACACCCCTTTATACTTAGTCGTATTCTTTGAATACCATAAGAAATGTAATTAATTAAATACGGATTTTTAATAATAATAATAATAATAATAATAAAAGTGATAATGATAATAATAATAATAGTAATGATAATAATAATAATAATAATAATAACAATAATAGTAACAGTATTAAAAAATATATAATTTTAGAAGTGTATTGTAAAGTACAGTGTATTACTGAAGTTTAGAACTGTCAATATTATGATTCATACAATAACTTTGAAATAATTATTTTCTCTGAGACATCTCGGCATTATCTACATATCATGCCCAGCACATATAAAGATTATGTGAAAAGCTTACTGTGTTGCGCGTATTATTTCAAATGACAAGGTAACCTTGATGTTAAATGTATTATCATATAACTAAAAAAACTATGAAAAATGAATCGCTTCTTAATCACGAAACTTCGAAATTGGATTAATCTAAGTTACCAGTATACACAATAGACTCTCAAATATAGTGACTAAGTATGGTTTTGCATGTGACAAAAGACACAATATGATTTGACGTTTTTAAAAAATTGGAATTGTAAACATTGGATACGTCAGTAACGCAATGCATAAAAAAAATAAACTATTGTAAAATAGTTGTGCTTCGTGTACGCTACTTTTGGAATGGATAATGATTTTTCAAGGCACTTGTCCTTTAAGCGGTTAAGGTACAACCATATCACAGAGAAGCGGTACATCAACCGCAAAGATCTACATTGTGATCCTCGTGTGTAATGAACCACGACAGACACGCATGCTTAAGTTATATTTTGAAAAGGTATTGAACACACAGACACTAGAATACCTTGTTGGTACTTGACGGGGCATGGTTCAATGCATTCGACGAATTCTTTCTACTCATATATTGGCATATAGTAAAATACTTAGATATCTATAGTGAGAGTGACTATAGTTGATATAGGTTCTATTTGGCTCAGTGCGTTTGCTAGACCAGAAATAACTTAACTGAAGTCATGAAAACTAAGCCCAGACGAATCAGGAAAAAAATCAGGACAAAAATATAAAAGATTTTGGTCCTTTAAAATGTCTTAATGAAAAATGAAACACTAAAATCATTAAAAATGCATCTTAATCACACTATTAATACGTAATTATACATTACATTATATATTTTGTAAACTCAACTAGAGTTAGAAAGGTATCATTGTAAAGAAAAACAATGCAGTATATCATATTATTTTAGATACATAATTATATCACAGAAATGCTCTTAAAATATTGAATAATGTCCAATGACTACATAAACATTATCACATGTTTATTTGGCAAGGAAAATACATAATTCCAACAATGTAAATTTATACAACTTTCATTTCACTGTCCTTCCCATGTCAATAACTGCTTTGACTGGTAGGCCGTTAATTCTGATACAAACAAGAATAATTTTTTTTAATGGTTAAGCAACTATTTTACATTTGGTCATGGAATTTATTATTGTATCGACAAAGTCACTGGAGAAGGTGTCAAACAGGCCAGAACGTGCTTCACAGTTGGGGTTGACTTTTCAATTTGCCTGACTAAGGAAAACAAACGGACAATCAGTCTTTTTATACGTTTCTCTGACGTTGTCTTCAGTGTTATCCATATATAGAACAATGCTTTAAGGACACAACAATGACGTTGATGACACGTGAAGCCTAGAAGTGTGTACTCTCCTCTACTGTGTTATTAGGCGTGTGCCCATTGGGTGTGTTCGACTGAAAACTTGTTGGAGGAGGTCCATTGGTTTTCGCGGGTGAATCTGACACTGTGCCCAGCGTGTCATACGTTCCATGGGAGTCTTTATTCTCACCACTGAAACTGACAGTTGCATAGTCGTAGTCGGAGGAGGTTTGCGGGGGGTACTCATAGCTCTGCTCTTTGTCAGTATCCTCTCTTGGAGCGTCTTCGAAGTCATTACTTTCTGTCACCGTGTTATTAAACTTGACTGTCTTAACGATGATGCCTTTTTTGGGCTTCCCGTTAGAAGAAATAGAGACAGTGGCGTCGTAGTCCGGCTCTATTTCTTCCACTAATGGATTGACGAACTGTACAGATTTTATGGAGGTGGAGCTCTTCTTTTTGAAGGAGGATTTTTTAGTTAAAGTTGCGTCTTCTGGACTGACCACAGAGCCTTTGATGATGTTATGAGCCGTGGGACCGATGTCGATCATTGTGAAGTAGGGGGGCCGGAAGGTGTCCCATCCGTTGTAGTCTTTGTAGTTAGGGAATCTTGGGATGATGCCATCAAAGTTGACTGCGTCTGGGGTTTTACTGGGGATCTCTTCACTCGTGTCCGAGCGTTGATCCGAGGAAGTGCTCTGAGCGTCCATCGTTTCGTAACTTCGGTCCATCTGCCTGCGCCTCCAGCAGAAGATAGCGATGATAATGGCGAAGATGAACAGAGCGCCTCCGATCACCCCAACAGTGATGGCGATGATCTTGTCCCGGTCGTCTTCCTGCCTGCTGTTTAAACCGGGGGGAGGTATGGTGACATTAGCTGGAGGAGGAGATGACGTGGAGAGGGAAGAGGAAGCGGTCGGGTGCAGGGTGACGCCGCTGCTATGACCACCTGATCCATAATTCGAATCTGACGTTGTGGGCTGCGATGGAGAAGGGTTAATGGTGGAGGCTGCGACCCAAGTGTACGTTAAATCTGTCGTGGATGGTCTTATTAAAAGAGAGGTATCCAAGGACGCTGTAGCGCTGGCATCAATAGCTCCAGAAGTAAGAGCTGAATTAGACAGAGTAACGGTTCTTGTTGACCCGGATTGTGTTAGGGTATCTAAAGTTTTTGTACCAGGGGCAGAACTCAGAGATACAAATCCTAGACTTGTATATGAACTGCTCAATGTTGGTGCGATATCCGAAAGGCTTAAGGATATCATCCCGCTGTTGGTTGGCCAACTTCCTGTAGACAACGAGGGAGTGTTTAGTTGCTCGGTAACGGAAGTCAAATGTGTTGGGGAGACAACTGATGTAGTCATAGTGAAGAACGATATAGTTTTGGTGTCTGTAAGTGAAGATGATTCAATTTGAGTAGTTGGTGCTATCTGTGTGCTGTCAAGTGTCAAATAGCTAGGTTTGTAGAAAGTTGTGGGGCTGGTGTTGAGTGGACTTTCTAGGTCGGAATTACCAACATTTACCATTGTAAGGGTTCTTGTTAAAATTTGGCTAAGTGTATCTAATATGCTAACTGTTTCTTGGATACTAACTGAACCTGATACGCTTGATGTTGGTACTATACTTTTTGAGCCTAACACACTATATATAGTTTGTGTGTTTGCTGAGCCTGTAACGCTAATTGATGGTGCTATAGTATTGGAATCTAGCATGGCATCTGTAGGTTGTATAACTGCTGAACCTGTCACGCTAGCTGTTGGTGCTATACTTTGTGTACCTAACACGCTATCTGTACGTTGTGTAATAGCTGAACCTGTCACACTAACTGTTGGTGCTATACTTTGTGTACCTAACACGCTATCTGTAGGTTGTGTAATAGCCGAGCCTGTCACGCTAACTGTTGGTGCTATACTATTTGAACCCAACAAGGTAACTGTCGATGGTATTATATTTAAACCTGTTTCTGATTCAGCTGTTAGCATATAAGTGTCAGATTGTGAAGTTGTTTCAGTATATGTTACCAACAAATCTGTAATGGTTTCGGTATTTATTACAATTAAACTGGATTGAATAATACCTGTGGATAGCCCTGATGTGGCCTTTACAGTGGCGCTTGTAGATGTGAGGGTGTTGAAGTCCAAACCAGAAGTCAATGTTACATCAAGTACAATGCTGACATCTAACATAGAAGACACCGAGAAAACATTGGTTACAACACTTAGGGAAGCGTCAAGCGGCACAGAGTTAGTGGCAGGAGCAGCAGTGGTCATCGGCTGACCACGCGTGGTCGTGAACGACAAATCAGGTGCCAAAGTTAATGTGGAAATGTGCAGTGCAGGTGTGGTCAACTCAGTGGTGGTTAGTAACGAATGAGTTATAGATTGAAACAAAGACGAGGGCTCAAGCTGAGTGACGCCATCTGAATCCGTTAACAAAGATTCTGTGGTCAAGGTTAAAAGTGATGACGTAGAAACTGAACTATTGATGGGGTCAAGGCTAAGTGAGGCTTGTGTGTAGTCATACGACATGTAGCTCAGGGACCCAGTTGTTTGAGCTACTGTTAGTGCTATAGCTGTTGAAATTATAAAAAAAATATATATTCCTATGATGTTCTAACATAGATAACAAATGGATGTCATATTGATTTATGAAATGATACTTTGATAAAAGATATGGTAAAAATGCCTGTCTAGGAAACTTTCTTTTTAGAGCAATGTTTTGTTTTAAAGTTTATCGTTAACATTTTTAACTTGAGAGGGTAGACCTAAATTTCAAAGCACAAAATATATATTTATATTGATATTTGGAGGATCTTTCTTGTTTCATAATTTTGCAAAGCTTACATCAAGGGAAAGAAGTTTTACTTGGCTGATAAGGTGGTATAAGCTGAATGAGTCCCCTTTATTGTTTATAAAAATTAAAGTTTGTAAATAACTATACAACCTATTTACTATTTAAATAAGCAGCTCCCTGGCAAAGTGGTTGCCGTATTGGCTTGAGGAGGCCGAAGAGGCCTTAGCCCTCAAGTTCGATGTCGTTTCGCTCACTTTTTAAAATAAATACATTTAAAAGGCGATCACCCAGATACATTCTTCTTTCTCCCTCTTACCCCCTTCCAAGTGGTCCAGACAATGGACCTCTTTCACCAATCGTAAACAAACAACATTAAGTCACATGATCTTATTGCTAAAACAATGGAAAAAAACTGTGACGTGACAACCATCATGAATTAAACATGAGATCGTAAATTATATAGAAGATATAGAGCACCACGTGGCTAGATGTTGTTTGTTTACGATTGGTGAATGAGGTCCATTGATAGCAAAGCGTATTGAGAGAGCTAAAAGCATAAAATTGAGCTAAAAAAAAAACAATTGGTAAAATATTTCTAATGGCACAGATTTTTATTTTTAGTCTAGATCAATTACAAATTTAATCACATGACTGATTCAAACTTATTAATATAACAACACTTAAGATTTGCTTTGTTTTTTTTTTAAAAAGTATTAAAAAAAAATTCTTTTTCATATGTATAGTTTCTTTAATAATTGTTCTGTTGTTTTATTCTATAATGTTTTACTTTGTATTATAGACATTATTTCTATTCTGTTAAGTTCTGTTTTGTCCACACCATGTTTTTTTGTGTTATAAAATAATGAGACTTTTCCATTATGTGAGCGGTTCGATAGTCTTCTTGTTTGTTCTTACTTAACGTGGTGAACATGCTGACAATATAAAATATACACATTTATAAGGACAGCGACCAAAAATAAAGCAAATATCACAACATCTGAAACATTTAATGTAAGCAATGCATTGATGAAATTGTTTTGTCGATAAAAACAGAATGTTAATTGCTATGATAAATAAACAGATTTGTAAGAAAGGTTTTGAATTAGTTCATGAACCAGTGAGTAGCAACAAAAAGAGGAATACGTCTGGAGGGGTAAGAGCTTGCTTGGTGTGAACAATTTCTTACTTAATAATGGATTGTGTACAAAATATTTTGGCTTCGCTTCACAACTTTTTCCCCTCAGACCTGGGCATCTCTTCTAGTGATGTTCTTAGACTAGATAGCAAGGTTCCAATTAAAACAATAGCGCTTCTTCTTCTTTTTCTTCAACTGTCAGGTAGAGTTGAGCCTTCGGCTCTTGGAACTCTAGGCCAGCAAGAGCGAACAAGAGCTCCTTCTCACCGGCCTGAATGAGAACAGTGTACACTGTCTGACGGGTGGGTTAGAATCGCGGCAAGAGACCGCATTCACTAAGACCACCGCCACTTTCCTTTTCTATACCAGGCTAAACTGTGCGGGACACGCCGTTTACGTAAAGGTCCCTTGAGGAACAGCGCCTGGATTGTGACAAGGTTGTGGGAGCTTTTTTACAACTCCGCGCAGTGCAATGAGGATGCTCTCGCATACCCTTAGGCAGCCCCCACAGGAGTCTTGTTTTGTTACCATTTAGCCTAATCGTTTCCTCCTACGATCGTTTCCACCCGGGCGCCACTATGAGGCAGGGTAGCATGCCCTTAAAAAAGGAATACTTTCATTTAGTGGTTGTTATTTGGAGTGTTTGTGTGAGTATTTATTGTTAGCTGCTAAGAATGAGCATTAACTTAATGTTAGTCTTATAGAATGATGCAAGATAAACGGCGCTGTCGTAAGCAGTGTTAAGTACGCGAGACGACTGCAGGATGCCAGTGTGTAAAGACGTGGTTTTATTGTGGTTCAAAATACTAAAGTCTATAAAATTTTATTTAATTTTACCTCAAGCTTAATTTGCTTATATTGAAATAAAAATTATATTTAATTTTATTTACAAAGTAGGTACGTAAGTTATTTCAAATTGTATATTCTAATTAAATATAAGTTAATAAAATACCCCTACAGTAGTTTAGTTGTCTACCAGCAGTTTGGTGCAATAGAAAACAACTATTTTGTACAGAACGACGTTATATATTTTAAAAGGGAGTTTTGCTGTGAGAAATGTTTGAATCAAAGATAAAATTATGCTAAATAATAAAAAATAAAACTATTTACATTAACTACCTGTTTGTGATTGCTTGGATTTTACATTTAAATTATCTTAAATTGGACAAACATTAATAGTTATTAGATTAAAATATTGAACAAATTTATTTAAATTAAGTACATACTGAACAAAAAAACAACTAATTAAATTAATGGCCTAAGTATGTGTGTAGATATGTGAATTTTTAGCTGTGTATATATGTGTAGCTGTGTATATAAGTTGTGTGGAGTTATATGTAGCTGTGTGTAGACATATGTAGCTGTGTGTAGACATATGTAGCTGTGTGTAGATATGTGTAGCTGTGTATAGACATATGTAGCTGTATGTAGATAGTTGTTGCAGTGTGTAGGTATGTGTTTCTGTGTATGTGTAGCTGTGCCAGGGCCGTATACAAGAGAAGGCAGGCGGAACTACTGCCCAGAGGACTTCATAAGAAAGGGGCCCTAACAATAGGGAAAATAAATACTTATTCTTCAATATTAGTTGTTGTATTTATTGCATTTTTACCAACAATATTTTAAATCTTACAGTTGGCAACACTGACATGGTTAAAAAATGTCTTCTTGTAGTGTCTTTGTAAAGTAAAAAAGCAGCTCCGGACTTAAGGTACTTCGTAAACCCAAAAAAAAAATATTTTTCTAGATCAAAATATGCATAATAAATATTTTAAAAAAGAAATACTAAAGAAAATTTGATTAAATTTAATAGTACTCTATTTCATTTGTCTAAAATCTGGCATAGGTATTTTATAGGTATTATTATTCATAAGTGGATTTTTATTATAGCTTTCGAAAAAAGTATAGGAACCTCCACTAAAACTCTTTCGCGGGTCCCCCACCTAATTAAATACTGCCCTGAGCTGTGTGTAAATATGAGTAGCTGTGTATATGCTGTTGCTGTGTGTAGTTCTTTGTGTGTAAGTATGTGTATGTGTATTTGTAGCTGTGTATAATGAGTAGTGTGTTTAAAATTGTATAGGTGTGTGACATAATGAGTGAACTTCTCAAGGTATGTTTGCGTGTGTAGATGTTTGTGTACTGCGCTTCGATTAGATAATACTGAAACTAAACCCGTAGATCTAGATGATTAAAAAAAAAAAAAGAATCAATTTGTTACGAAATGTCAATTCATTGTTATTGTTTTTTTTGTTATAGTTTTTTTTTTGCAGATACAAGATGATAAAACTCACATTAAACACCTCTTGTTTAAGACTCTTTTTAATAGCAAACTATACAGAATCTAGAACAAGATGTGAGAGCAAGTATAAATGACGTTCTTTATTTGATTGACTTTTAGTACCAATTTAAAGACATGTTCTGGTTACAATATAATCTAGATTTCACTACTTGCGTTTTATTTTATTTTAACTTTAGTATCCTTTTGCATTCAACTGTTTGTGACTGTTTTATTATAATACTCTTAATACTAAGAACGTTTGCATATGGCAGCAATATTAACATGTAAGTTAATGAAGCAGAATATTAGATCTGAAATAAAAATATCCTTTAAATGTTAGTATGTTAATATTATACTATTACCAGACTCAACATTTGACGGCGTTACACTTTCGCTTGGTAGAGTTGCGGCAGCTGATGAGTAAGGCTTCGTGCTTGTACTGACGAGATAGCCAGAGGTCTGGGGATTGTCAACACTGGAGCTAGCCGAGGCGATCAAAGAGGTCATAGGCGGTTCAGTTGAAGGGGCATCCTGCACAGTAGTGCTGGGCATGACAGAGGTGGATAAGGAGATAACATCAGGACAGTTATTCGTCTGGGATATGTTGTCGCTGGTAATGTTGACCTTGTACGTTCCCATCGCCCACAACAAAGCGACGCCTCTGGGGAAACAAGTCTGATTGCCGTAGCTGACAGAGCTACACTTGTCTGGTTCGTTGACAGGGACCGTTGTAACTAGTTGCTGGGTCGTTAGTCGGTTGCATGAAAATGTCCCCTTGGGAATGGTGCATACGAAAGCATCGAAAAATGTAGCGTTCTGGTTATCAAGTGGAAACTGGCTGCATGATTGAATCGTAATAACATTGCTTGTATTCTTAAATTTGAATTCACATTGATAAGGTGTTGTACACAGGCAGTGATAAAAGCTGCAAGAAAAATGTTTTAACTGGTTAACATTTTAAAGACATTTGAATCACTACGTAAATAAACAAGGTCATTTAAAACCTTTAAACAAAAGCTGGAAATAACACACACGAAAATAGATTCAATTAAACTGTAAGATTTTCGTGGATTTGTATGAGGTCAGAAAATAAATACTAAAAGGATTTTTTACAGTAACAGAGAGATGCTTTATCCGCGGGCCATATCCAGCTCTCGATGCATTGCTTTCCAGCTCCTCGAAACGCTGCCCATAGTGACAAAAAATGTGCACAATTTTGTTTTCATTCTAGTCGGGGATAGTTTTCCCGACAATGTGGCCCGTCAATGTGGCCCGACAATGTGGCCCGTCAATGTGGCCCGTCAATGTGGCCCGACAATGTGGCCCGACAATGTGGCCCGACAATGTGGCCCGACAATGTGGCCCGACAATGTGGCCCGACAATGTGGCCCGACAATGTGGCCCGACAATGTGGCCCGACAATGTGGCCCGTCAGACAGGTGGCGGAAATATATCAGAACAAAAGCTGAGTTGCAAAAAAAAAAAAAGAAAATATAAAAATTTTTTTTTAGAGAATTTTTAGAAAAAAAAAGTCTATGGTTCGAATCACGGTGAAAACTAGAAGTTACAATTTTTGGATTTTAAAGATGCACAAACTATAAAAGGTACCTGACATTTATTGGGAAAAATAAAAGCGGTTGGTTATGCTGTTAACATGACTTCATTGGCCAAAGAAACAGTTGACCTTTACATTATCTGCCCCTATAAATCGCAAGGTGTGAAAGGTATACTTCTTCTTTTTGTTTTTACTTTTATGTTTTGAAAAGGAAAAAAATATTTTTTATAAAGCTATACGAAACCAAAAAAAAAAAAAATACATTCAAACTTTTTCAAAAGTCAGAGAGCTCAACAAAACATGGAAAAGTAAAGAAACCTTTTAAATTATAATTATGTTAAAAAAAATATATATCTAAAAAAATAACAGTTGGTTAAAGAAGTACGTGACACCTTTATTCCTGGCTAGTTACCCACCTGACCCTTCTAATGATTGTCTTCATGTATAACTAAAGTATCCCTTACAATAAACTTGATTTAGTTATAGAAAAAACAAAAGCGTTGAAGATTAATGAAATATGCGCTAATGAATTTGTAACACTTGGACTTCAGGAGATAAAGGTTAACAATGCAAAATCTAAAACAGGTGTGATCATATAGTGGTGTATCAAAGGCTCACGTTTGAGTGAAACTAGTGTGTTGTATATTTTATTTCTGAAGTTATAATTTATTTTTCAAATACATAGATTGTAATACACATTCTTTCATTGATGAAAAGATTATAAATAGAGAGAGAGAGAGAGAGACGGGTAAAAAGAAATAGGTAGATAGAAATGTAGATAAATAGATAGATAGATAGATAGATAGATAGATAGATAAATAGATAAATCGATAGATAGATAGATAGATAAATAGATAGATAGATATATAGATAGATTGGTAGATTGATTGATAAATACATTTAAAGAAAAGTTTAACGCGTTTAAAAGTTTGGTAACATATAAATAATTGAAGTGTTTTACACCAACTAGAAAGACTTACGTTTGAAACGTAGTTTCATTAAACTGAATGACGATGTTGTCTAAAACGATTGAAATAGCAGTTCCACCTCCGACACCATTTGTTAACAAAGCAATCACAAGAGCTGACAGAATTATCATTCTCAGACATCTATAAAATAAGAATATTCTCAAAGTTAATGTTAAGCTAAATTTCAATTATAGCCTCATTGTAAATACTTTTTTTATCTTTGTTTCTGTATTGTATATGCAGGGTACCGTATCATTTATCTTATTTTAACTATATAATGATTTCACCTCTAAGATTTTGCTTTCGTCTTTTTAATATAATAGAAAAAGAAATTATAAAAATGAGCAAGCATATTCTTTTTACAATACTTTAATTTGGCTAGAAACTTTAAGCTTTGTAGCTACCGTAAACCTCTATAGTATTCACTAACTTAAAATGGGTGATAGAATCAATACACAAGTGACCCAACCCCAACTTTTTGTGTGTTTACATCTAGATTTTAAGGACTGTGACCTCATGATAACAATAAACTTAAGTCCTTGTAACATTGGACTGAGAAACGAAATGGCTTTCATGTTTATTGCTCCAAGGATCCCCCACTCTCCACACAAGTTCGATGTGGTCACGCCCAATAGTCTAAGAAGAGCTATAACGTATCTTAGGTTTACTAGTCACTTGTTCGAATCCGGTTAAGCGTAAACATTGCATGATTTTGTTTTTTAAACATGTCATTTCTCCCACACGTATTCCTGGATCATCAAGTTGAAGTTTGTGCACAACTATTTGTTGTACCTAACAAAGCATGAATGCATCAAATAATTATCAAATTAGTTAAATAATTTCTGGTTAGCTAATTGTTTTGTTTGGGTGTGGAAACGTGTGGCTACTTATTGAGAGATGTTTGGGCTGTAGACGTGGAGGAGTTCCATTTTCACGTTCTACTACTCATTTCTTCTTCCCTTGCTTCTCATTCTCTGATCTAGGGAAAATTCCTCACAATTATTCATTGTCGACTACAATAATAATAATAATAATAATAATAATAATAATAATAATAATAGTAAAAATAATAATAATAATAGTAATAATAATAATAATAATAGTAATAATAATAATAATAATAGTAATAATAATAATAATAATAGTAATAATAAAAATAATAATAGTAATAATAATAATAATAATAATAATAATAATACAAACAAAAATAATAATAATAAAGCTTGTCTTTGTGTCCGAAGATTAGTGAGGTATTTCCCGTGGCTGCACAGACCCAGCTGTGACCTAATGTGTTTGCAATACATGAATCAATACAACAATTTAACCAATCGGTTAATCAATTAGTGATACTTAATTATTTTTATTTTATATAAAAAATGACCTTATTCGTGTAGTATTGAGATATATGGTAGAGGTTTTGTGTTTTTTCCCCTTAGATAAGCATTCTTTTTATTTTAAACTATTTTGCATGTTTAAATTAGACCGCGGAGGGATAGACACATAACGTCATTTTAGTTAGGAGAGTAAAACAGAAATATAGAAAGAGGATTAAAAAGAATACTTTAAAAAATGTATACTTTTTAAAAAACAAAGCTTATATAAAGTGTAATTGTATCAATTAGCTTGGATTAATCATGTAAGTAAATTAGTTATAGATCTGTACTAGCAATAATGATATTGTGCGATAAGAACTATTTTAACCAATTGATTTTGTTTAGGGCAATTTCATGTTTTTTTAGCGTTCTCAATGCACTATGATTCTTATCACTTGTTTGGGACCCCAGTTTTGTGAACAACAAAATAAGATGGTATGTACGTGAAGAAATGAATGTGCAAAATGTCAGCTCGATCCGTGATTGGGTGTGTGAGAAAAAAAAGGTGTACATATTTTGTACCAGACAGACAAAGTGAGTTGATGTAAGCAATTTTGTAATAACAATTAAACATTTTATAGAAATGTGCTATTCTTGATATGACAAAGCTAGACATTGTAAGACGGACAGTAACTGACATCATATGCATTTATGAAATACTTACACTTTGACTTCGTTGGATGGATTCAACTTGATTATTCAAGCTATCATTGACATAGGCTATTCTTTTACAAGTTAAGGAAGAAGGTTCTTTTTTTTTTTGGCGGGGGGGGGGGGGGGTTGGACAGACATCTTATTTGCTTTACAATCACATCGACTAACTGTAGTAGTAGGAGTCAATTACTCGTACAAATGTAGGCCTTCTAAAGTGTAATACGAGATCTTATCGCTCTCAAGGGATACAATGTGTTTTTTTCAAAAGATTATGTTACTTCCTCTTCCAATGTGAGTAGCATTTGCCTTAAGCTTTGCATAATTGATTTAAAATTAAGGAAACATTTATAATGTACTAAATATAAATAACAAGCATATTCTAAATTTCTTTTTAAAGTACCGGAAAAAAAAAGAGTTATAACATATGTTTTTCGTATCTTTAAAATTGCTTAATTTTTATTATTTGAATGCTCATTACAATCAATGATCACAACTTCATAGAAGCTCCTAAAGCTCCTTTATTGTGGCAGAAGATAAACACAATCTCATTTTTTATGAACATAAAGATGCAAATTTAATAAATTAACAAAGCTTATTTAAGGGAAATAACCTATAATTACTGCCATGAAAATGGCATGGTTTAGCTCCCTTTCTGCTATCTAAAACAAAATTAATTAATTAGTACTAATTAACTATTTAATTGGTTAATTCTTGAATTGATTCGTGTATTGTCATTGGCTATGAATAGTTTTTTAAAATTTCAACTTGATCCGAGAATAGGAAGTATGAAGTACTAAAGTCAAAACTTAATAATGGTATTAAATCCATATATACATCAACATCTCTCATTAAGTAGCCGTTATTCCCTCAATTTCAATATCAAACCAAAAAAATTACACTTTTCACCAGACAGACAGAGAGATAGACGGACAGACAGACGGACAGACGGAGTGAGTAGATACAAGATTTGTAAAAATGAAATCATTATATAGAATGGGACTCCCAAAACTCGATACTTGAAATAGCATCCTGCTACAAGTTTAATTATACTTACTGATTATATTCCATATGTTAATGGGAACATCAATCCACATCGGGAGTATGTTGACCAGCGTCATGCACCAGAGCCCATTGCTACCAACAAGATCTGTTCAGACAATACTTAGGAATTAGTCAAATTACAAGTCACTAGGACGGTCAACACAGATAAATCCCTTCTTGGATCAAACTTTACAGATCGATGATTGTAATTATCACGGTGGCTGAAAGCATCAGGAACGGAAACCAGTGACACGGCATCTTTCACGCGATTGCGGGGCAAATGGAAGGGTCGAGGAATTACCCTGACTTTTGTTTTTTTTATCGCATTGATAGGTGGTAAGAACAAGCGTTGGGACGTTTTGGAGAAACTTCAATGAATTCAACACTCTTGTGCCGATCATGCCGATGAATTACAAATACTTTTGTAGTTGAGGAAAGTAATTGGTTTGAAGAGAACAACAAAAACAGACGGTGTGCTTTCTAAAAATAAACAGGGGAAGAGGTGGAGGGGGCGGGGGAATAATTTTGAATCTCATTTTTTCTTTAAATAAATTATATCAGACCACATTTTAGCAATGCTGTTCTTGTTGCTGTTCTTGTTGCTGTTCTTGTGGCTGTTCTTGTTGCATTTCTTGTTGCTGTTCTTGTTGCTGTTCTTGTTGCTGTTCTTGTTGCTGTTCTTGTTGCTGTTCTTGTTTCTGTTCTCCCACTCTTCACTTATCTTATAAAATACAGACGTTACTTTAAAACAAGAAGATGATTACGTCGTCCTGCGCGTGTTCCTAGGTCAATCTAGTCATACATGTTAATCAATGACTTAAATATTGTCAAGCCTTTTGTTTTCCTGGCTGGCTCAGGCAACCCATTCTATACTCTAACAGCACTAAGGAAAAGGAGCATTTGTCCAAATTTGTACAAGGATATGGAATGAGGAATGTGTCATTTCGTGTCTTTCTGAGTGTTGTATTAAGATTTGTATCTTATTAGATATTTGAAGATTATGGTTCAGTGTTTTATGTATAGTTGCTACTTTACTTTTGAGTCTTCTGTCCTGAAGGCTTTCTAAATTTAGTGATTCTACTAAAGGTGTTACTCTAGTCAAATGTGAATATTCGTTGGTTATGAATCTCACTGCTCTATTTTGTGTCTGTTTCAGTTTCTTAACGTTTTTTTGAGTTGAGGGGGTCCTTCAGGACCTTTCTACTCTTGCTAAAACTAATAGTACTATCACCTCCACGCGTGAATGGTTTTGTTTAATAGTAATATGTTCTGGCCTTTGGCAGCCACATACCACGAAGCAACAAGCACGTTTTTACAAGCGACGGCACAAATCCGAGCACTCATTCAAGAGAGAAGTGGTTAAAGTCCTGTTGGGGCATACTTTGCCCGGTTACGTCTGAACTTTGACTCCCAATGCCGTCACTGTGGAGAGAGCGTCGAAACAGTGTGGCACGTCTTGTACGAGTGTCCCCAGCTCCGCGAGCTAAATTGGGACGCGTCTGAGCAGTCACTCGAATTGTATGGTAGCTACTGTCGTGCGCGCTTGAAGTTTTCTTTGCATTTAATATTGGTGTTTTAGCGTATAGGAAGTAGTTTCTTTTAAGTGCGTTTTGTTGTCTAGAATATTGTGTGTGTGTGTGTTTACGTCATCCTTAGTTTCCGCAAGAGAGAGAGAGATCTTCTTTTGTGAGCTAGGTAGCTGGTTATTTGTTTCCCCCTTGTAAGGGTACGTAAGTACATAGTTTTATTAAGTAAGCTGATCTTTCGGTACGGGTGTCGCTATTGAAAAGTTCTTTGTTGTAGCGGCATCGCTAGATCTAGGTTTTCTTTTCGTTTCAGGGTGTTAGGCTTTGGGCTATGGGAAAGTGTGTCGTCTTTCCGCCCCTGGAGTTGTGTAGTAACTCTCGGTGTTGAGGTGTAGGGAGTTGAGGTTCTGTTGGGCGCCGAGATGGAGTGTGAGCGTGAAGGTGTGTTACGGAAACCTGTTGGTGTGATAGTAGACTAATTAGTAAGCAAATGCTAACTTCAATGATATTGATGTACATGTAAATATGTTTGAAAATTACAACTAAGTTAATTAAATATTGTTCCTGTTGACAACTGTTGTCATTCACTAAATGTTCAGTTGAATAACTGTTATTCAATGTTTGTATGTTACATGCTATTACCTTTAACTTCCGTAAAGATCAATAAAGCAGTCTTAGTCTTAGTCTTTAGGTTCTTGTGTTACTCTGTTCAGGCTGGGGAGACGGGACCATAATATCATACCCTACCTAAGCGACAAAACCCACCTGACTGCTACGAGGCATTAAGCCGAACGGCTAAGTTTCTTTCCAGAGCACTACGGGAGGATTAGTCCTTCCTGCTCTTATTTTTCAATAAGAGTTCATCTCAGATGAGAATATCTTACTAAATATCTTCTCTGCTGAATTTAACTATTTTACTAAAGGTATTACTCAAATTAAATGTGAATATAATATAAAGAGAGATACAAAATTATAAAATATAAGGAACTAGCCATATGTTACTTGCGGCCCGCGGGTCTTAATTTGCGAATCATTGTCGATTTAGTCACTGAGAGTGTTTTGTAAACAATTAAACGAAATAATAAAGTTATAAGTAAAGCGAATGCGGAATGCGTGAATGTAAAAATAGTATGAATGGAGCTATCAAAAATAGCTAATCGACCTGAATCCATTTTTTCTAATAAAAACATTTGCTTGAAGGCCTACATATGAAATGAATAAACTTTATTTAGATCTTGAGTTAGAGATAGATCTAGACTCATCTAGAGTTAAATATTGGCTTGGATATAGTTCGTTCTGCGCGTACGTGGAGGCTTTGCCTTGCGCATGCGTGACCTTTTTTATTAGATGTACGGAATCATGAATGGAACTATTAAAATGTATGTCAATACGACTTATCAGCTATAGCGAACGAATGTATGTAAAATGCTTTAATAAAACAAATTTGAATGTTAATTTAATTAAAATAATAAATGAATGGACTATAATTAGTATGTTTATGTGTTTAAGTATAAAACTATCTTTGCGAAGAGAAGTTCTATCATCTTAGAGTTGAATTAGAGTTTTAGACCTAGGAACAGAGAGATGTGTAACATTTCGGTCTTGTCTTATGAAAGAATGTATGTCAGGACTTATAAATTCGCAATATAAGGAACTAATTTATGTAAAAATTATATTAAATAATGAAATTAATAGACTATAGTTTGTACTTTCATGTGTCAAAGTAAAAAAACAACAACAAAAAAAATTAACTGTCTGTGCAAAATGTAGTTTTAAAAATTAGATCTAGATCTAGATTTATTCGATCTAAACACGGTAATTGGGCAACACTTTTTTCTTGAGGGTCTTTAGTTTGTTTTAGGGCTATTATACATAAATCACGGTTCCAGTTAGCTCCCAAGGAACATTTATGCCCAAGGAACATTTATGCCACGTTTGATCAAGATTGGTGAATCGGTTTTGATTTCTATTCGGGACATACATACATACATACGCCTTACTTTCTACTTTATAGTATAGATATACTGAAAACTAGACTAAAAGTGAAGTTTTGTGTAAAAACACACAAATTCATGAGCATAGTTTTCAAGATTGCAACATAATATCTCAATATAGCTGTGTCTAGCACTAGCCGCCAGCAACCCAACCCAAAATTCCTACAATATTTACATTACCGTTTAGAGTAAAGACCCATAAACCACTTAATAACAAAATTCTCCATTTTATCGATTTCTCTTCCCGCCAGCTGATTCCCCATAAATGCAGAAGGTGTAAGCATTTATCGATCTGAAACAAAAGCTTATAAGTCAGTGAACGAACACACCCTGTAGCTCTTCGGTTCCAATATTTCATTCGATTTTAGAATACAATGTCATAAAATGTAGAGTAGTCTCTCTTTATTTTTTTACTTCATATTTAAAATCTGAGTGGAAGTTGTATCGAGAAGCTAAATCAGATACGCTGTCACTAGGTGTAAGGTCTTCCACTTGCAAGTGTTGTATTTAAGTCACTAATCCATCTTTTGAATTAAAAAAAAAATACTTTGATTTCATGACACACTTTAGTTGGGTAAAACAACTTTTGTTTGACAGTACTTTTGAGTTAAACAACACACCGTGAGTTTGAAAACAAGGCTTGGAAAAGAATGGCCTGAAATGAATTTTTAGATCGGTGTTAATTTAATTTTTTTCAAATGTAGAAGTTATTTAGGGTCATGCATAACAAGAACAGGGAGGATCAAATAAAATAGACAAAAAAGATTTGAGGTAGGTCTCCGCCGTCTTGAGTAAATGGTTACAAATCTGAAATTAGCTTCCAACCAAATATTTAAACTGTAAGGGAATTTTGTTCCAATGGTTTCCGTACTTCTGTACGGTTGTGAAAGTTGATATACTAAAGACTAAAGCTGAAAGAAGAAATCAAGCCTTTGAGAGTAAATGCTTCTGAAAATTGCTGGTTATAAGATAAAAGGAAAATAAGACAAAAAAAGTGTGTATTTATATAAGTCAACACTCAGGATCTTCTTATCTTATACAATACAGACGTTACTTCAAAACAAAAATGATTCCGTCATACGCTTCATGCATATTCACCAATAACTTAAATTCTGCCAAGTCATTGGTTTTCCTGGCTGACTCAGGCAACCCATTCTATGCTCTACTAGCGCTATTACGAATAACAAAAATTATTTTAAAAAAAGGAAGAACTCAATCATGTGACGCGAAGAAAGTTGAGCTGGTTCCGGTCATTTCGTAAGACATGGCTCTCTATTTCAGAAGTCATCCTTCAAGGATCACAAGGAAACGGTGGTCCAAAGAAAACATGAGAACATACCAACGACGAAAGTCAAGGGGGGGGGGTGGCAAGCGTGGTTAGAGTTTCGTCTTCATTTGAAAAGTATTGAAAGCCTATTCCACATGATGCCGTGATCTTTTCCAGAAGCCTAAAGCCTAAACATGCTAACTATGAAAACGTCAGGTCTCTACAAATACACCAGACTCAGATACTTTAAAAAACAAACACATCTTGGTGGGCACAGGGGTATACTAGACAACTCAACATTTAAGTCTTCACGAAGATTTGAGCCTGAAGAGCCTCGTTTCGTAAGCTGACTCAGCCACCACGCTAATTCTTACGAAGAGACGATTCGATTAAAAACATATTGGTGGGGATGAAATTATTTTTTTTTTATATTTACTTTTCTTTACTTAATATTATATTTTATCAAATTGAATTTGATGTCTTTAATGAAAAAGCTTTCTTTTTAATCATACGTAAAAGCGAAATTAGTTTTTAGCATTATTAAATAATTAATCCTCCTTACCAGATTTTGCGTAATTTTAAAGTCTATGGCGTGAAATTATTGTATTCGCGGATTCAACCACCCATTAAAGGTTAAATATATTTTAGGAGTATTAGCTTCCATATCATTATGATGAAGATAGGCACTATGTTTATAAGCTATAAAGCTCGCCCTCCGAACCGAGCATTCTAGAGCTCTGGAGTTCAAACTTTAGTTAAGACTTAGACTTTGAATTTCGTGATTTTTAGCACGCCCATGAGTGTAACTAAGCTTAGGCAGTTGGTCGATGTCCCCGTCGGCCATAGAAACGAAACATCATCTGCCCTATAGATCACAAGGTCTAAATTGGGTACTTTGTTTTAAAGACTTTAAATATACAAAATTCTGTTGTTAATGAAAATGCCCTTGTGCCAGTCAGACATATGAACTCTAATTTAAATCCCTAATTTAAATGCTACAATGTGTTAAGCTCTTCCGCGGTGTTTAGTACTTGGAAATGTAACTAAGTCCAACTGGAGTTGGAGTTAACACTAAACTCAATACTGGAACAGAGAACACCGACGAAAGGCCAACAGTCGATAAATAAAGTCGACGCTGGTGTTAAACTAACAAACACTTTTAATACTTAATACGGGCATCGTCCGATGTCCTCTATTACTAACTAAGAAAACGTCTTGATTCTAAAGTGTCGCCTAGAGAGTTCTTGTTTTTTAACTATCTGTCACGTGACTTGTCGCTAAGTACAACTTTCCCCTTATTCCGGAAACAAAATAACTAAATTCTAATCATGTCATAACAAATGATATCATGCTTTCATTAATTTAGAGATTAACAAAATTTCCTAGATCTATATATATAATCCAGTGTCAGATTAAGTATATGTGTCTGTGACTTTTGTGTAGGCACAATAAAGATCCACTCATGAATAATATTAGTTATATTTAAAAGCATCGCATATTTTAGAACGAAGAAATAGAGTCTAAATTTTAGTGTCCATTTTTGAGATTGTGGAGGGTAAAGCGCTTGATAGAGACACTGCCTAAATTCGGAGCTGCATCTTGTCACGTATTACGAATTGAATTCTACTTTTAAATGGCTTGCCTAGGGGAACGTGACAATAGAAAAGGAGTTGTGTCACTTATCTTAAGTCTGAATTTAATCAAAGACTTACAATGAATAACAAAAAAAATGACACAAGAAATCGGAAGGTAAACTATCAACTTAATGTTTAATCAAATATAAAGTTACAAGAAAGAAAAATAAACATTTACTCAATACACTAATACAGAATTGATGTGTTGACCAAAACCCTTTTACAAAAATGACATGTAAAAATATTACAATACAAGAGTTTGAAAATGTAATTACAAATACAAGCAAGCAAGGCCTTAAAAAAAATATTAACTTACACGATAAATGGTATACCACGCACGGGTCGCGCAATGTCTCCGCTATTCTGTCCCACGGCTGTCTCCGTATGTCTGTCTGTCAACGTCACGCGGGCGGTCTTTATATAATATACCGCGCGTCGATTTCAAGACAAATCTAGGAATCTCTCGAAACAAATACGTCATCAATTTCCCAGATCTAGAACGCTCTTCAAAGAGACAGAAAAAAAAACACCCTCCTTTCAACCAGAGGTACACACACAGGTCAAGGACCGGTCACTGTCTGTGTGGCTTGACGAATAAAAAAAAAAAACTTATTACACAAGGGGCAGACAACCTCCCCGTCTCTCGACCGCAACAGGTCAACGAAAGAAAAAAAACAACGCCTAGATACGTAACACCTCCCCCCTAAAAATAAAAAGTTTACATTTCCACGAAATGGAAATCTTTTTAGAATTAAAAAAAAATATTTACATTACAGAATGTATTTATCATGATATATATATAAAAAAAATATACATCAAAATACTTTTTACAATCTAGATAAGGCATCGGCGATAACATTTTCGCTGCCTTTTATGTGTTTAAGATCTAGGTTGTACTCTTGTAAAAATAAACTCCACCTGAGAAGTCGTTGGTTCTTGCCAGACATTTTGTGGATAAATGTAAGGGGATTATGGTCAGTAAATACAACCAGTGGCCATCTGGACCCACTGATATAAAAATCAAAGTGTTGTATAGAAAGAATCAACCCAAGACATTCTTTTTCCACAGTAGAATAATTTCTTTGATGTCTATTAAATTTCTTGGAAAAGAAACAAATAGGGTGCTCTACTTGGAAATTATCTTCTTGGTAAAGGACTGACCCAACACCTGTGTCACTGGCGTCAATAGCTAACCTAAAAGGTTTTCCGAAGTCAGGAGCCATCAAAATGGGGGAGCTAGATAATATCTGCTTGATTTGGTTAAAGGCTTTCTGACATTCATCCGTCCAAGTAAATCGGACGTTCTTTCTCAGGAGGTTTGTTAAAGGACTGGCAATGACAGAAAAATTTTCGCAAAATTTTCTATAATATCCAGACATTCCCAAAAATCTTCGGAGTTGTTTCCGATCAGCAGGGATAGGGAAAGCTTGGATAGCTTCTACTTTGGCCATTACAGGTTTCACCTGGCCTTGTCCTACAATATGGCCTAAGTATTGGATTGAAGCCTGGCAAAAATCACTCTTACTCAGGTTTACAGTAATTTTTGCATGTAACAGTTTAGTAAAAAGACAATGCAGTTGTTTACAATGGCTAGAAAAATCTTGGCTAAAAATTACTACATCGTCTATGTATGCGTGGCAATTCTCCATGTCAGCAAGCAGGGCATTTATCATTCTCTGGAAAGTGGCAGGAGCATTCTTCATGCCAAATGGCATCACTTTGTATTGGTACAGACCATCAGGGGTGACAAAGGCGGAGATTTCCTTTGCCCTATCAGTCAGGGGAACCTGCCAATAACCTGAAAGTAGGTCTATTTTGGTGATGTACTTAGCGTCACCAATACGATCTATGAGATCGTCTATCCTAGGGATAGGAAACGAATCGGTCTTTGTGACAGCATTTACCTTACGGTAGTCTGTACAAAAACGATAAGTCTTGTCCTGTTTAGGTATCAAGACACATGGGGAGCTCCAGCTACTGGAACTTGGTTCAATGAGGTCATTTTCAAGCATATACTTGATTTCTGACCTAAGTATGGCAAGTTTTTCAGGGTTAACCCTGTAAGGATGCTGCTTGACTGGAGTAGCCTCGCCAACATCTACATCATGCATTATAACATTAGTCTGTTTTGGTACATCAGAAAAAATGTCATTAAATTCATTAATGAGCTTCAGGATAACTGGCCTTTCTGTCGAAGACAGATGAGACAGTTTTACATCCAAATTCTGTAATACAAAAGAATTAGGGATTTTGTATTGTCCAAATTTCTCCTTTACAATATCATCATCAATAGGAGAAACATGGCTATTTGAACAACTTTTGACTGTATTTAAAACACAATTACTCTTATCTGAGTGATCTGGCCGAGATACATAAGGCTTCAGCATGTTTATATGACATAGCTGAGTCTTTTTCCTACGGTCAGGGGTTTTGATTGTGTAATTGAGGTCACTAATTTTGGTCTCAATTTCATAGGGACCAAAATATCTGGCTTGCAAGGGTTGACCTGGTATGGGCAAAAATACAAGCACCTTATCCCCGGGAGAAAATTCTCTAACACGGGCCTTTCTATCATACCAGCGTTTCATGCTGGATTGGGTGTTTTGTAAGTTATTTTTGGCCAGAACACAAGCATCATAAAGTCTAGTTTTAAACTTACTTACATAGTCTAAAAGTCCTTCAGTGGCTGTTGGTGACAACAAAGTCTCTTTTATACATTTCAAGGGACCGCGCACCGAATGGCCAAAGACTAAGTCAAAAGGGCTGAATCCCAACGATTCCTGGACGGATTCACGGGTTGCAAACAGTAGCATGTGGATTCCTTCGTCCCAGTCTTTTTCGTGCTCAAAGCAATAGGTTCGGATCATGTTCTTGAGAGTCTGATGGAATCGCTCAAGAGCGCCTTGCGACTCGGCATGATACGCACTTGACATGCAGTGTTTGATGCCCAACTGAGTCATGACTTGCTTGAAAAGATTGGCCGTGAAATTCGTTCCTTGGTCCGATTGGATGGACTTTGGTAGACCAAATAGAGTAAAGAACTTGATTAAGGCTTCACAATGTTTGATGCTTTTATGTTCCTTAGAGGAATAGCCTCAGGAAAACGAGTTGAAGCACACATAATGGTCAACAGGTATTGGTTGCCAGCTTTTGTCCTTGGGAGAGGACCAACACAGTCAATAAGTACTCTGCTGAAAGGTTCTTCAAAGGCTGGAATCGGCTTCAGAGGAGCAACAGGGATCTTTTGATTTGGCTTGCCAACCATCTGACAGGCATGACAGGATCGGCAGTACTGGATGACATCTTTCTTCAAACGTGGCCAGAAGAAGTGTGACATAATCTTGTGGTATGTCTTGTGGATGCCGAGATGACCTGACATTGGTGTGTCATGAGCCAGATTCATGATGTACGCTCGGTATCTTTCTGGTAACACGATTTGATGGCATATTCTCCATTCTTCTTCGTTGGATGCGTCTGGAGGTTTCCATTTCCTGAAGAGCATATCATCTTGGATGTAGTAGCACGTTGATGCTAGCTCTGCCTCTTGTGATGTCATTGCGGTTTCTCGGAGTTTGGCGAGCTCTGGATCCTTCTTTTGGTCCTCAATCAACTGTTTTCGAGTTGATGCCGGCTTTTCAGAATTTGGCGTTGGTTCTTCTTCAAGAGAAGCAAAGAATGTGGTGCTCAAGTCCACATCATCTTGGTAACTGTTGGCTTTGATGACGTTTTCTTCTTGAGATGCTTTCAACCTCATTGCCCTTGTTACTGCACACGCTGGATATAACTCTAGGTCTTCCTCGGGTGTGGCAGATAAGTCGGGTGTTTGAGTGACGATGGGTTCGGCTATCACCTTTCCACCTGCTAAGTCATTGCCTAACAGCAACGAGATGCCTTCCAATGGTAATGTTGGTCGGACACCTACAACAACCGGTCCAGTAATGAGATTTGACTTTATGTCGATTAGATGTAGAGGCACATCTATACATCCAAGCTCTACGCCTCGTAACAGGATGCTCTTCCCAGTCGATGATGATTTAGACAAGGGCAAGATACCCTCTAAAAGTAACGATTGTGAGGCACCTGTGTCTCTCAAAATGGTGATAGGTCGTAGACTTGTAGAATCACCGGGTAGTGATACGAATCCTTCCGAAATGAAAGGCTTAAAATCCTCTAATAACACATCAATTTTGGTTGATGCAGACTGGACTTGGGTCGAACTCTCGCTGGAGTCCATTGACATCTCTAGGAGACGCAGTGGAGAAACTCTTTCTTGAGTCAGTAGAACATCTTGTGGATGTATTTGGAGAACTCTTGATGGAGTCATTGGAACATCGGGGTGATGTCTTATGGGAACTCTTGATAGAGTCATGGGAACATCGGGATGATGTATTATGGGAACTCTGGATAGAGTCATTGAAACATCGGGATGATGTATTATGGGAACTCTGGATAGAGTCATTGGAACATCGGGGTGATGTATTATTGGAACTCTGGTTAGAGTCATTGGAACATCGGGGTGATGTATTATGGGAACTCTGGATAGAGTCATTGGAACATCGGTGTGATGTATTATGGGAACTCTGGATAGAGTCATTGGAACATCGGCTTGATGTATTTGAAAAACTCTTGTTTGAGTCATTGGAACATCGGCTTGATGTATTTGAAAAACTCTTGTTTGAGTCATTGGAACATCGGCTTGATGTATTTGAAAAACTCTTGGTTGAGTCATTGGAACATCGTAAAGATGAATTTGAAGAACTCACTGTTGAGTCATTTGAACACCGTGGAGACATTTTCGGAGAGTCTTGTACAGTCAATACATTTGAAACAGGTGGTGTCGAGGTATTCTTGATATGACTTGAGGATGAGGGAGTAAACCTCGACGACCACTGTACTGTGCAAGCGCTGACTTTTGAAGGAGCTTTTTCGTTTCTCTTCCTCAATTTCCAACAATCGTCAACTTTATGGCCTTCTCGTTTGCAGTAGGAACAAGTAGCTTTACTTGTAGTAGGTTTTCTGTCATTTGTACTGCTGTTCTTGATGGAGTTGCTAGCAATGGACTCAGGCTGTTTGACTTGTTTTGGCTTGACATCCGTCGTATACTTGGCAAATTGATGTGATATTATATAATCGTCTGCCAACACTGCAGCCTTGTGCACATCTTCCTCGCCACGATCAGCTATATGCGTACGGACGTCCAGCCGCACACAACTCTTGAACTCTTCCATCAGCATTAGGTTCTTGAATTTTGCAAAGTCGGTGCCGATTTCCCTGGAAGTGAGCCATTTCTCAAAGTGTCGCTCCTTTTCCCGCAGGAATTCTACATGGGTTTGGCCATCCGATTTGCGACAATCCCTGAACTGCTTTCGGTAAGCTTCCGGAACAAGTTCATATGCCTTAAGAATTAAGGCCTTAACAACATTATAATCTTTTTGTTGTTCAATGGTCAAAGAACAAAATACCTCTGCAGCTCTACCAGTCAAAACTGTTTGCAGCAAAGTGGGCCACAAAGTTTCAGGTACATTAAAATTTTTCACAGCAAGTTCAAATTGTGGAAAATAATTGTCAATTGTGGCTTCATTAAAGCGTGGAATTATTTTCAAAAATTTTGTTGCTTCAGCAGTATGACTGGCAGGGGAAGAATCTGGTCTTACATTAGCAGCTAACTCTAATTTTTTAACTCTATTTGTAATTTCATTTCCATTTCTTTCTGCTCTAATTCTTTTTGTTTAATTTCCTTCTGGGCTTCTATTTCCATTTCTTTCTGCTCTCTAGCCGCTGCAAGCTCTAATTCTTTTTGTTTCCCCAAGATAATTTCCTTCTCTTTTAAAGCTAACTGGGCTTCTATTTCCATTTGTTTTAATTTTATCTGAAGTTCTACATCTGATTTACCCTCATCGGGTCTAAGGGTTTCTAAAAGGTCTTCAGAAAACACTTCCTCGTCTACATAATGGACTACAATGTTATCTCTGATTTCTTGTTTAAGGGCATTTGATTTTATTTTTAACCCTAAATGTTTAGAAATAAGGACCAGTTCCTTCCTAGTAAAAGCATCAAGCTCTTCCACAGAGGGATTTGCAAGAAAAACCTGAATATCCATGACTAACTAACAACTATTACAAGCAAAAAATGTATACAATGTAAATATACAGTACAAAATCAGTACAACAAAAAACCTTAAGAGAGTTTGGTCAATACTATTGATACTTTACTTCCGACTCTTTGACACAAAAAAATTTTTGTTAAAGTCAACTTCGCCTTTACAAAATTACTCAAGTAAGACGAAAATAGGTTCAGAAAAATATCCGGGACGAAAGCCCTCAAACTTCTTTTGTCACGTATTACGAATTGAATTCTACTTTTAAATGGCTTGCCTAGGGGAACGTGACAATAGAAAAGGAGTTGTGTCACTTATCTTAAGTCTGAATTTAATCAAAGACTTACAATGAATAACAAAAAAAATGACACAAGAAATCGGAAGGTAAACTATCAACTTAATGTTTAATCAAATATAAAGTTACAAGAAAGAAAAATAAACATTTACTCAATACACTAATACAGAATTGATGTGTTGACCAAAACCCTTTTACAAAAATGACATGTAAAAATATTACAATACAAGAGTTTGAAAATGTAATTACAAATACAAGCAAGCAAGGCCTTAAAAAAAATATTAACTTACACGATAAATGGTATACCACGCACGGGTCGCGCAATGTCTCCGCTATTCTGTCCCACGGCTGTCTCCGTATGTCTGTCTGTCAACGTCACGCGGGCGGTCTTTATATAATATACCGCGCGTCGATTTCAAGACAAATCTAGGAATCTCTCGAAACAAATACGTCATCAATTTCCCAGATCTAGAACGCTCTTCAAAGAGACAGAAAAAAAAAACACCCTCCTTTCAACCAGAGGTACACACACAGGTCAAGGACCGGTCACTGTCTGTGTGGCTTGACGAATAAAAAAAAAAAAACTTATTACACAAGGGGCAGACAACCTCCCCGTCTCTCGACCGCAACAGGTCAACGAAAGAAAAAAAACAACGCCTAGATACGTAACAATCTACAAATTACGAGCATGCTACAAGTGAACACTTCTTTACTACGACTATGCTGCCAGGTAACGGTGATAATGAGAAACTAATAAATATCTGAAAAATTAAAACAAAATGTAAAAGTTTCTGACCCGTCGAAATTTTGTATATATTTTTTTAATCTCTTTTGTGCAGAACCCTGGGCAGTAGTCCCGTCTGCCCTGCCCTAAATTCGTCCCCGTGTTACTCACTCACATAAAATAACATATTAAAATGTTACAATGATTTCACACTTCCATTAAGTAAACGAAATAGAAATATCATAGATCTATTTATAATACAATATGTTTACCTTTGTAAGTTAAATAATGTTTTCACTTCATGGTCGGTTATACGAATCCAAAAAAAAACAAATATCCAGATCTGTAAGAATCAGAATTGAAGATAGCACTAATGAAAACCATATGGTTTGGTCACAACAAATAAATCACTTGATCAAACTCAACAGATCAATGATTGTAATTGTCCAGCTCGCTGAAAGGGCGTAGAGCGGAAACACGTGACGCGACCTCTCCCACCTGATTGGGGATGAATGGAAAGAGCGGGCATACACAAGGCTGTCATTGTCACATAGTGTGCAAGGGAGGGGGGAGGTTGTTTGAAAAAGGGGGGGGGGAGGGGGCGGGGAGCCGAAGGGAGAGCAGACAAAGAAATGGGAGGAGAAGCGACTTCAGACGTATCACTACAATTGACCCACCACACGCAAGACGTACCAGGACATTTTGTGAATACTTTTCTTGAGTAGAACAAAACAAGATAATATGACTGTCAACGTTGATGCTGCGATGACCAGCTACAAGCAAGCTTAAGTAGTAGAGTCTTTTGGGATAGCCGTACATACATAGCGCATTCTTTTCTAACGGTATTCTGTGTTTTCTTTTTTGGGTCCCCCAACCTACCGAATTCCAATCACACAATCACTGCCAAGCCTGAATGCATCTATTCAGATCGATTATCTACTATAGAACGTGATTATATCACCCTGTGTACAAATGACTATTTCATAAAGTCTAGTCTCCATTTCCCGAGAAAAGAAAACATTGCAAGGTGGCTTAGATACCCCTGGAGTGTCAGGACTATATTAAGAAACAAGCAAACAAGAGACGAAGACTTTCAAAAAACAACAAAGCTTATCTAAGGGAAGGAACCGCTAAGTGCTGCCATTCATCTGAAATACGGGGTCTATCTCCCTTTCTGCTAATTAAGATAAAATACAAATACAAATTTATGATTAATTAATTGGTTAATTTTTGGATTGAATCGTGTATTGTTATCGACTATGAATCCAAGAATGGGAAGTCGGAGAAAAAACGTGTCAATACAATGATAGGCCCTTATATGTATATCCACATCTGTCTTTAAGTAGCATTTATTCCCCTTGTTTTGTAATCAAAGAAAATAATTAATCATCAATAAATAATTAACTAAATGTTTCATTTTTTTAATTGGTTCATGTTTTGTCAGGTTCAATGAATAATTGTGCAAAGTTTTCACTTGATCCGAGCATGAGAAATGGGAGGAAACAAACATGTTCAAACATTTCACTAGACAGACAGACAGACAGAGTGAGTTGATATAAGCTTTGTAAAATAAAAACGCAGTATCGTTTGTTATAGTATGTTTGGTACTTTGACTTATCTGTGGCATTTTACGTCTTATGATGTTATACTTCGGATGTCGCCTCAGAGTTTTAGATAATCTACTTCCTAGTCGAAAGCTTCCGAAGGACATGGTCTTCTCATCTAATGTCCAATATAGGTAAGGTTATTACGTTAAACTGATCAACGTAATAACCATGCTCTGTAGTGACTCCATGGCTGGGCACTAAAATGGACTAAACGAATGGAAAGAGAGGAAGAGGAAGGGGGATGATGGGTGGTTGTTGATATCGGCATTGTTTTGTGATCTATTTGATTAAACTTTGTATTGTCATTGTTCCCATGCTGTTGGGTTGCTTATTTTAAATATATAACAGTATAATGTGATGTATAAGTCATATCTAATGATAGTACGAGGATTCTCTAGCTCAGATCATGAGAAGATTATTTGATTTTAAGACCCTCGGTTAGGATTTGCTATTCAGCCCCCACGCCTCCATTTGAGCCTTAAGTATACTCGATCTACTCACCCACAGTAATGAGACAAGCTTTTACGAAATTGATAAAAGAGTACAATCAATGTGTTTTTTTTACTAAACTTATATCAACTCACTCTAATGGACCTCATTCACCAATCGTAAACAAACAACATATAGCCCAGTGATTCTCTGTCACTTCTATACAAATTACGTAATCCATAAAGGCTGATGCGTTTTTTTTCCATTGTTTTATCATATATTATCACGTGGTTACATGTTGTTTGTTTACGATTGGTGATTGAGGTCCATTGTATAGTTGTCTGCTACATGCCCTATGGGGAGTATTTCTCCCACACCTATTCTCGGATGAAGTTGAAACTTCGCACAATTCGTCATTGATATAGGCATATCTCAATAAGAAAGAGTAACCAAGTAGGCAATTAATTACTGGCTATTCATTATTTTGTTTTATAGCACCAAACGTATTCTCCGATCAAGTTGATACTTTAAACAATTATTTATTGTACATAACAAAAGATGAATCAATAAACCAACAGGCTCAGTTAGTCAATTAATTATTGATAATTATTTATATTCCTTGATTTCGAATAAGGGAATTAATCTGTATTGATAGATATGGTTTTAAGTGCGTAGTTCTTCCCCTCTAGATAGGCTTTGTTTTTGTTTTTTTCAATATTTTGTTTGTTATTTCTTTGACGACATGGGCACCAATATTTGTGAGTCCATTTCTGAAAAAAAAACCTACTCGGTGTTGACATCTAGAAATCACATCTAGAAATCAAGGAAGTATAACTTTCTCTCAAACACAAAGTAAGGATTATTGTAAACATTGGAATTATAATGAATACAATTTAGTATCTGTTGCAGACTGCATTTTCTCCATTTTAACTTCCTCTTTTTTTTTCCACTTTGTTGTTTTAGTGGCAAACGAACCGTGAGGATTTGAGTAGGGTGTAAGCAGTTTTAAAACAGTCGTGTGAAAACTTGTCAACAATATAGGAAAACATATTCTAGAAAAAAAGTATTATTTCTATAGATATTATTTCAAAATTTATTTTAAACCTTGAGGGCTTGCTGGCTGAGCGGTAAAGCGCTTGGCTTCCGTACCCGTTCCCGGGTTCGAATCCTGCTGAAGACTGGGATTTTGAATTTCGGGATCTTTGGGCACCTTTGAGTCCATCCAGCTCTAATGGGTACCTGACATTAGTTGGGGAAAAGTAAAGGCGGTTGGTCGTTGTGTTGGCCGCATGACACCCTCGTTAACCGTGGCCCACAGAATCAGATGACCTTTACATTATCTTCCTTATAGACCACAAGGTCTGAAAGAGGAACTAAGACTAAGCTACAAGAAGAAGAATTAATCTTGTGTTAGATCTAAATAGAAATAAAATATTACTATGACTTTAAGTTTACAAAAATCATTTCAATAGAAATAAGACATAAATGCGATTCCATAAAATCAGTTCATATAATTAGGGCCGAATCATTACCTTTGTAACAGCTTTTCAAAAAGCGTGCTTTGAATCGACACCAATTGTTATAGAAGGTCTCAACACTGATCTGCAACGTTACAACCTGTGGGCTATTTAAACCCATAGCTAGTTGCCACGCTACAGGTTGCAACGGTATATTTATCTCAACTGCCCACAGGCTGTGACGTTGCAGGTCAGTGTCGAGACCTTCTATAATGAATGGCCTCGGTTGAATCAGTAGAAATCTATAGAAAGTAAGCGCAAACATTTCGAAGCTTACGTGGAAAGAACTACGACTGGTTCTTTCCAGAAGAAGAACTTCATTTACGACATTTACATTGAAAAAGACAACTAGCATCTAACTCTATCGCTGCCTCTCGCTTCTGTAACAACCTATCAGCTTATTAAACGTTTAATTCAAACGTAAAGAGATTTGAACAGTATGACGCCGGACAACAGTAGCGACAACCTAAACAAAAGTATTATAAACAACCAAATATTTAAAAAAAAAATAACTTTAAAAACAAAGCTTATGTAATGGGAAGAACTCCACACTTACAATTAAATATGTCCATAATGTAGACATAATTTCCCTTTTTTGAAATCAAAACACAATAATTGATAAGCAATAATGATTAATTGGTTAATTTAGCAAAAAAAAATGATTCACGTTTTGTTACAATAAATAAATGTTTTACGTTTCAAGTTAGTCCGAGAAAGGCTGCGGAAGAAATAACGACATTACGTTTACCTTTATCTATCCCTTAGTCTATTGGACCGTTGGGGCACCATGCAAGACTCTCCGACCGTCTTTCTCCATTCCTCTCTTGTCTTTTGCCTTAGAACCTTTTTCAATGACAGGCCAGCCCATTCTGAGAATTGAAACCTGCCTTTTTGCCTGGCTGGGTGGACCACTTCGAGGGCCGATTTGAGTTTGTGTTTCCACACAAATTGTCTTTGTAATTTTTTTTTAATCTTAGTATCATTTCTCTAAGTAAATTTCTGAGTTCTGGTATATCGAAATTTGTATCTTCGTCTATATGCTGCAATTTTTTACTTTTTTTGCCGTGTGTGTGTGTGTCTGTGATAATGGGGTTTACTTATCCTCTGAAATTGAAAATGATTGATCTCTATTGCAGTACAAATACTCTATATTACAGTCTCCAGCTGGCATTTTCACTTTATCATAATGAATGATGTACCTGTAAACCTTGTAAACTTGTCAACAATAGGGAAAACATATTCTACAAACATTTATTATTTCTATAGATATAATTTCAAAATTTGTTTTAAACCTTGAGGGCTCGGTGGCTGAGCGGTAAAGGGCTTGGCTTCCGTACCCGTGTAGTGTAATGGCATTTATATATACTAACTACTCCGCTGTCATTTCTACACTCTATATCCACCCACTCCACCCCCTTCCTGTTTCCCTGAACCTTCGCCCCAAACAAAAAGGCTTATCAAAGTTGCAACGCTGCGACGCAAGCTCAGGTTCTAAATCAACTCAAGAGACACAGGGGAAAAAAATCGATATCTGACGGTGTGATTGAACACATTGTCTGAAAGTGTAGCAGAAGCGATATATTTATCTGTGCTGACACCAGGACATGTTTAAACAGTCTTAATGAGGTCGTAGAATCCCTCACTTAGAACACAATGTAAAAGTACATGGGTGGTAATATTTGGCTCTATTCTCTTACATCCCCTAACACTAGGGAAGTTTTCACAAGAAAAATTGCAAAAGCAATTGATCACAGTGGAATGGAGCTCATACGGTACTCATACCATTGTCTCATCGAGACCAAATCGTTATAAAAGACCTGAAGACTGACACGCAACGTCACAGCGTGTGAGCATTTTAGACCAATAGCTCTTCGCCACGTCACAGATATAAACTGCCTACAGTTAGTGACGTTGCAGGTCAGTGTTCAGGCCTTCTTTAACAAAAGGTCCCGGTCTCACCCACCTCCTATTCTGCAAATAGATGATTTAATTATACCAGTAGACAAATGAATAATGGAGTTTGGAATTCAATAAAATAGAAACATTTTTTTTCTTCTTATAAGAACGAATAGTAGTGAAACCTATACTCAATCATTCTGAACAATTCAAAATATTTATTAATTATTGGATGTCAACTATGTAAAAGACTTTTGCCTGAATTATCGTATTTAAGATATGATTGGTTGCAAAGAAAAAGACGAATGTAAGTGTATAAGATTGAGCAAACACGTAGTATATCACAAGTGGAAGGCTTCTTGGTCGTACCGTAGGTCATCACCAAGTTCCAGCGTTCGAACCCTATCCGCTTCCAGCCCCTGCTGTCATGCAGCAGGTTTGGTTTAGGTTGTAATATTTCTACATTTCTTAGGGAACATCTAAAATAAAATGAAACAATCGACTTCGTAGTCATTCGCAGCTATGCGCCAGAATCAGCATCTTTATCTTAATTTAAATCACAAGACTTCATTTCTATACATTCTGAAAAGGAATCAGAATATGATTATAGCTTTTATTGAGCTGTTTTTTAAAAGTTAAAGCACTCTTTGTTTTATTCATTAATAACTTTAATACCTATCATCAGCATGTACATTCATTACCTTTATACAATGCCTCTTTTCAGGTCGCACTGTCTTGGGTGGACACGTTTCTCGAAATAGGTTCTAACGATTTCCCTAGAAATTTAACAGTTAATGTATATTGCTAGGTAAATGAGTGCTAGCTCTTTGGAAAACTCTAAGTTGACCGCAGGCCCTATTCATTCGAGAACATTTTGTAAATGTGGGATTTGCCCATTTTAGTACACAGCAAATTACACATTATATGTTCTAACATTGCCTTCTTATATTTGGTTTTTGTTATCATTATTTATGTATATGTATAATTATGAAAAAACAACAACACTAGATTAAATTGAATTTAATATATGTTAGTTAGCCTTTTAGACGATGATTGAATAAATTGTTTTCATTGTCGAAATCTGTATTTTTTAAATATTATTTCTTTATATATTTTTGTTCTGCATTAAGATTGATTGTCTTCCTTGTTTAGTCTCTGAGAATCTATCCTAAATCTAGATCTGCTTTGATTTACTTCATTCTATAAAGCATGCCATGAAATGCTATCATCGAATGATCCAAATGCACGACTGTAAATCACTGCCTTTGTTGGCTGAGTTTTGTACAAGTCATGTTCAGTTGAAACAAATACCTTCTAAGTGTCACATCACTGTAACATATAGCGCTGCAACATAAGGATTATTTAGCTATTCACGTAGACAGAATTTATTGTCTTTTTGTCACTTTCAAATAATTTCTATTCCATTTAGAAATGTAGCTTAAAGATTGTTCTTATTGGAGTGGAAGCAAGTCTCATTAGTTCAGTGTATTTAACTGATAGCTATGTCATCTTTGGACTAGAAGACACGCTTTATTATTATTGTTATTATTAATAGTGTATTCCAAAAGCTGGACTTCATAATTTGATTTCGTTTTCTTTTTGTTTATTTCTTACAAATGTGTTTAAATTTTCAGTTTAAAAATGTAAGTGGTCTGATTTATATGTCTGTATGGTATGTAGGCTTCTAAAGTTACATTTTATGTTATATTAACACAAACTTGGCCCCGCGAAATCCGTTTCGCATAGCGTCCAACAATGGTTAAGTCCGGCCCTGCTATTTACATATAGTAGATTATTTAGATTAGTTCCTAGTCCAAACCTCCCGCAAGACAAAGGGGGACGGGAGCGGGCAGGGTTTGATACATTTAAACGACAGTCCATCGCGCAGCCAGTCATCCGTAGTGTGAATACTACTCTTGTTTTCTCGTGGACAGAAATACTTCTTACTACTCTACACTACACTACTAGAATTATATATATATATAGATTAGAATTCGTAACAAGTATATCAATTTATTAATCAGTTCAAAAAAATGTATTAAGATTTGTCATATAGTCTTCCTATATATATATTTTAACAGATTGTGACACTAAAAAAAAATAAATAAAAAAGAAAGAAGATATAAGAATGATTCTAAAACAGATATAGAAGAGTATCCATTAATTTGTCTCAACATAAAAAGAAAGGAAACTTATCTCTAAACTCCTTTGTTTTTATGGCCGAAGATTAGCGAAGGTGTCCTATGACCAACGCTAATACTGCGCAAAAAATGTCATATTACTGTCAGGGTTTTGTGGACTATAAGAAATGCACTCTTTTTAGATCTTGCGATATATAGGGCATATGATTTAACGGTCCTCTGTTTTTATGCCCGACTGTTAACAAAGGTATCGTGTTTGTTAATGTTTTACATGTTTCGAATGTTTCTTCAGATTTGAAGATAATGCGGTCCTAGCCCGACATCCCGCAGAATGGGGGGAAGATGGCAGCGGGCAGGATTCGAACCCTGGACCATCGTGACCATCGATCGACAGTCTAGACACGCACACCACAAGACCGATCTATTTTACTTAACATAACCAATGTCATATACCCAGTAAAGTTAGTTTAAAATACCGAAGCTCTAAATCTCAGTGTTAACCGAGATTGGAACCCAAGACCCCTGTGTCCATTAGAAAATCTCGTGAGTAAAATTCTTAGTTGTTGTAAAGGATCTATCTGAATAGGTATACGTCTGCCACATCAAGCTCTCCTGTGGATGTTGTTGACAGTGGGGTGACACTGAAATGTTTGCACTTTCTGATTTCAAATTTAAAAATGAGGTTGTGGCAGAAGAGGCGCAGTGGTAGAATGGTAAAGCGCTTGGCTTCAGAACCGGAGGATACCGGTTTCAAATCCCGGTAATGACATGGATTTATAATTTCGGGATCATTAGGACGCCTCAGATAGGCTCCTATGGGTACCTGACTTTAGTTGGGAAAAATAAGGGTGGGAGGTCTTTATGCTGGCCACATGACACCGTGGGACACAGACACAAATATTTACATCGTCTGCCCTATAGACGGCATGGTCTGGACAGTCGTCTCGATGCATCTGGGTTCAAACTCTGCCCGCCACCATCGACCCCCGAGCTGAAGGAGGTTTGGGCTAGGATTTAATAATCTTCATTTCTGAAGGAAACATCCTAACATATAATGCTAGAAAAGCAAACATTTTGCTTTTTTGTATTTTGTATTCTTTAAAAATTAATTTTTGGACCTTTATTAGTGAAAAGGACTTTATATAAGGCGATGATCAGCCATCTTGCTCTTTAAGTTCATTAGTGGACTCATCTGTCTAATTTACATATTTAAATTGCTATTTTAGAATGCACACTGAGCAATATAGCATTGATCTGTTATTCTGGTTACTAAGAGAACTACATGCACTACTATCTGGATTTAGTTGTTCAATTTATGATTGGAAAGAATTTAGCTTCAATATTTCTATATTTTTTCAACATTATGATATATGTTTTCTTTCACTGTGCCTGTGTGAAATGTATTTTTCAATAATGGGATGTGGTTATCATTCTTCGTTATGACATTTGGATTATAGGAAGCAGAGGTCGAGTTAAAGTGTTGTAACGCATGATTTATCACTGAGACGTGTCATAGTACATGAACATTTTGAGAATAAATATTCGTCTATGAAATGAAGCCGCCTTGAACCGTGACTCTAATCGTCGTCACTCCTCAAAAAGGCGACACACAATGGGTACAAGTATGGAGAGGTTAGTGTTTTGTGAAACCAAGTAGTTCCTTATGTTGCCCCATTACGTAGCGGACATCGACTTTACCTGTTTTTTTCAGCCAGGCAAAATTCTGCGAGAATACGCTGTGGCTAGCACAATGATGAAATGCTTCAACTTTCCAGGTCTGGTGTCTGGTTCCTAATACTGATTAAGCTTCAAAAGTATTGAACCTAAAATCTTTAACTAGACAGCCGAACATCTGATCTCCCTTCTGTTACTTTTTGACCTCTACGGTAAGATTTAATAATAACTTAACATCACAGTTTGTGAGTCTAAACATTTCTTGTCTTTCTTTTTGGACTAGTTATTAAACAAAGAAAAAAAAATAAAAAGCTTATAATAAGCGTACGTACTTGTATCTATTAGTTTGGATCGGTCATGTAATAAAATCTGTATTAGATCTATACTAACAATTAAAAAAAGCATTATAAAATGATTTAAAAAAAATAAACGATCTGAATTCGAAACTGTGGGTCAAAGCCTTCTCAGGCCTCCTAATTCCACGCGTCAACCAACCTACTAGCGAGGAGTCTATGAAAATGAAAGATTGTATAATTATCTATCTCATGTTTCTGTTCACTAAGCCTGAAACGGCAGCCTAATATAAAGAGGACTAATTTCGCTTACACCACCACTTCAGTCAAGTACTATTTCTTTCCCTTGTTTGAGATAACAAAGTAATTTATACCAATATTTGTCAGGTACAAGAAATAATTGTGCGAAATTTCAGCTTGATCCGAGATTGGTTGTCGGAGAAATAACTTATACCGTACAAACTTTTGGCCAGACAGACACACACAGACAGACAGAAAGAGTGAGTTGATATAAGCTTTGTAAAAAAGGTATTCAGATACGATTGTATTAAAATATATGCCAACTATTTTAACAGTGAATAGTTGAGAACCGCTCCCCACATATACTGTTACTTTATAATGTGTATACTAAGCTCAAAGCCTAATAGTCACATACAATCTGCATTTCAGAAGTTAAAAGACGGGCTTCATTATTTAATGTTTCCTAGCATGGAACTTGGGCGGAGACATCCTGGAACTAATGGGAACTCTATCGATCAATACCTGCAAAAAAAGGGTAAATCGATAGCCATCAATGTTATCAGCAGAGCAAACAGGTAGCGTGCCGGTACACAGGTCGTTTGACAAAACATTGCTTGCGTGTTTCAAAATGTTTAAATTTACATGACATTAACAAGAGGTACTTAGACCTTAAAAAAAATAAAACAACTCCCATCAAAAGCTGCCGATTGTATGAAGTGTTTGCCTCTAACGAACTGATTACAGTCACCTCGATATTAGCGCAGTGGACGCCTGGCAAATCTAATATTAGTGGGCCTACAAAAGTGACGCCCAAGTAGAACAGAAACCTTATGTTTTGGTGACGTTTACATTTAGTGTTGGTTGAAGACTAAAATGAAATTACATTTTCTTCCACTGTACTGAAACGTTTTCCAGATGTTCAATTGGAGAATAAAGTATTTAAAACCTCCTACAAGATGGTATTTAGGGCCCGAATTGTAAAACTCATAAAGGACAATCCAAAAGCACATTAAAATTGCTTGGTTGAGTCTAGGAAGGGAAATGAAAAATACAATTTATTAAAATTAGCTTTCGTGAGAATGGCATCGCTGGGAGATTTAGAAGACGATCTATTGCTAAGAGTTTTGAATTTTTTGGCACATCGGCACACTTTAGGCCATGTCGTGCCACGTAATCCCTAAAAGGTTACTCTCCCTTCATACCACATAATTGCTAAGTGTCAAGCCCGTTTAAGAGTGTAATCCGCTATTGTAATGAAAAACAAAGTTTTAGTACGAATACAGTTCCATATTGCTCCTATTCCCCCTCCCCCTATACACTGAATGAAAACATCCTTTTAGAAAGTTTTATACATCTTCCTATTTCTCATTCATATTTTTTAGTCTTCCTAGAGAGTCAGCAGAGAGCAATCTTCTTTATTATTAAGTATTAAGTAAAGTAGGGGGCGCGGTGGCTCAGTAATTAAGCGTGGGCTTCCGAACCTGGGATTCTGAGTTCGAATCTTGGTGAAGACTGGGATTTGGAATTTCGGGATTTGTAGGGCGCCCCTGAGTCCACCCAACTCTAATGGGTACCTGACTTTAGTTGTGCTGGCCACATGACACCCTGATCGATAACCGTTGGCCATAGAAACAGATGACCTTCACATCATCTGCCCCATAGATCGCAAAGTCTGAAAGGGAAACTTTACACATTTTTTATTTAGTAAAGTATTTAGTGGCTTGTATGAGACAAATCAACCAATGAGATAGGTAATAGATCTGTAAATGTTTTTACACACCCACGAGCAAGCACGTATACACACATACTTACACACACCAAGACTGGCCTTAGATAATTATAGGCCCTAGGCGAAGTGACTTTGTTGGCCCAAATGAAATAGACAATCTTTTTTTTAAACCTAGAGTACTCCAACAATATTTTGGGCACATATTTCGCGATATATTTCCTTAAAAAAAATTGTCCCGTGCAAGGCCCCCACAAATCGGAGGCCATAGGCGGTTGCCTAGTTTGCGTAGGCGACCCATCACAGACATTAATATACATGCACCACATATATAAACATGAACGAACACTCATACGGGATAAGATTTCCGCGCTGCCTTTTGCTCTCAGTAAATCCTGATCAATCAACAGAATCAGAGGCATCTAGAAATGTGTTTGTCGTCATCAGAGATTGGAACTCCCGTCCCCTTGTTATAACTTCCTTGCCTATTCAGGCAACACGGCTTTTATTATTTTATTATTTGAATTAGTTTTTAATGTGAACAAAACTCATTTGTTACGTAGGCACATTTATATATGTATACGTTTTATTAGATGTCTCCCGTAATAATTATATATAATTATATATTTATATATTATTATTCCATTTCATGGAATTACATGATGGCTATTTCGTTCAGGATGTCGTCAGATAATAGAACGGGTAGCATGAATTAGACTTTAAAAAAAGCTTAACTTTAGATTACATGGACTAGGATGGACAGCCAAACAAAGTTGGAGATAATTATGAATGACAGATGCTTGTGATCGATAATAAAAGATAACATGAAATATAAATATATGAAAATGAAGAAAAAGAATGCGGTTTTAAAAGAAAGGAATCAATTTAAAGAATTAAAATGTTTGAATCCACAATTTTAAGTATTACTTCTTACCTTCTGTTCACTCCCAAAGTCGAACTCCTGAACACAAAGAATACGCTTAACGACAAGACACAGTGGAATTCGAAAATTGGAAGTTAAATTCTGTCTTGGCTATTATCTCCCCTGCTACCGTAAACATTCGCCTTGTTGTGAACTATTGGTTTCTTGTAAAAGCCGGCATGTGTTGATATGCTAGGCGCTTTTATTCTTGGCTCGCTGCTACAGTGGCAAACACAAAAGAAACTGCTAACCTTGCGTATAGATTCGATATTTGAGACCACACGGCATCCCCCCAACAATGTTGTGGCTCGGGCTAAGACAATAAACCAATAAATGATTCATAACATACGTCGACAAGAACAAATCCATTGAAGTGTTTCGGTGACCATCAGATATAGAATATTGATTCCTTCAGACCTATACGACCATTTCAAGTACCTTCCACATAAAACTTTACATTCTCCTTAGAAAGGACGTCTGCGTACTCGACCACACATATTTCTACACGTATATTTGGCCAACCATGTTACACTAGTCTGGATTGAGTGAGTAGACAGACACACACACACGTTGTAATAGTTGGATGAAATACTGTAACTAGACGAGGTTATCACCTGATTTACTGTGAAGTTATCACCTGATTTACTGTGAAGTTATCATCTAATTTACTGTGAACATATCATTTACTGATTTACTGCAAAGTTATCATGAACTGATTTAGTGCGAAATTATCATTAACTGATTTAGTTCGAAGTAATCATCTAATGATTTACAGCGAAGTTATCATCTAATGATTTACAGCGAAGTTATCATCTACTGATTTACTGCTAATATATTATTAACCGATTTACTGCGAAGTTATCATCTACTGATTTACTGTGAAGTTATCATCTACTGACTTACTGCGAAGTTATCATCTACTGACTTACTGTGAAGTTATCATTTATTGATTTACTGTGAAGTTATATTTACTGATTGACTTTGAAGTGATCATCCACTGATTTATTGCGCAGCTATCATCTACTGATTGACTAAGAAATGAACATCTACTGATTGACTACGAAATGAACATCTACAGATTGACTGTCTTTTAAAACCTTAAAAATATATTTTAAATTTCAAACACTCTTTGTAAAAGACAAGTACACAGTACTTGATTTATATTAACTATCACATTTTAAATAAGTCTATTTAAAATCTCACTCTAGCACTAATACACATCCAATCCAAAGAATTTTTCTTTTTTTTTAAAGCTGTTCAAATACCATAGCTAAACCGAAACATAGTAGGCGATTGATTTCTTTCCCCCTTGCTCATGGTATATGAATGCCGATATTGATAGTAAATAAATCAATATTATCAATTAGAAGTCTGTGTAGCGATCTGATTATGTGTTTTAAAAATAAGGTTTACTGTTTGGGACTTAAAACTAAGAACACACGTGAAGACCGACGTAAATAAAGAATAGAGAAAACACAGTTCAATTCAGGCATGAATGTCAGGAGTCATTTGTAGTGTTGTTGTTAAGCGCACTAACAGAGCAGGCTGATGTCAGCAGTAACATAGCAGGCTGATGTCAGCGGTAACATAGCAGGCTGATGTCAGCAGTAACATAGCAGGCTGATGTCAGCAGTAACATAGCAGGCTGATGTCAGCAGTAGCATAGCAGGCTGATGTCACCAGTAACATAGCAGGCTGATGTCAGCAGTAACATAGCAGGCTGATGTCAGCAGTAACATAGCAGGCTGATGTCAGCAGTAGCATAGCAGGCTGATGTCAGCAGTAACATAGCAGGCTGATGTCAGCAGTAGCATAGCAGGCTGATGTCAGCAGTAACATAGCAGGCTGATGTCAGCAGTAACATAGCAGGCTGATGTCAGCAGTAACATAGCAGGCTGATGTCAGCAGTAACATAGCAGGCTGATGTCAGCAGTAGCATAGCAGGCTGATGTCAGCAGTAGCATAGCAGGCTGATGTCAGCAGTAGCATAGCAGGCTGATGTCAGCAGTAACATAGCAGGCTGATGTCAGCAGTAACATAGCAGGCTGATGTCAGCAGTAACATAGCAGGCTGATGTCAGCAGTAACATCTTTATACCGACCGATCCCCAGATGTGCATTCAACTCTCAAATGTTCCCCAGTCTCATACTTTGTAATTTGCTTGTTGTCTAGCAGTGGCGTAGCTAGGGTTGGGGGGAGGTGAGTTCCAATGAGTATTCAAACTCTGGTTTTTACAATAAAAATTAAATATTACCCCCAAATCCCTTGATAAGCCACTGCTGTCTAGTAACTCGCTGATCAACGGCACTGTCAATCACTTGTACAAGTTCACTCAACCATCTTCAATAAATATAACGTTGGTGGTGACTGTAAGGTGCTAGAGAGTGTCTTGGTATCGAACAGTGCTTTCAATTTGATTGGATTTGAAGTGACTTGGGCATGATACAGAGAGTAGCTGTACATTTACTAGTTAAAGATAGTGTTTTGAAAATTATTTTACTGTATCGGTTGTCGTTCTTAGCTTTACATGTGCTTGTAAGAATGTGTTCACGAAATGCTAAAGATGTGTGTGTTGTCATTTAGTGTATCAAAGCCATACTATGCGGACATGGTTTTTCGACTCTTTTGTGATATTACGTTCATACCAGAAAGACTTACAGTATATGATTGTGGGTGGTATTACAGTGGTATTATTTTTTGTTGTTTTGTATGAGAAAATTAGAAAGATATGACGTGTCGAAAAGTGAGATGAAATCCTTATGATAGACTTAGCATTTCCAGATGGCTCTGCGCTTTTTCAGTCTTGCCCTGGTCATTTTCAGACTTTTCATGGGCATTTCTAAACTTTTAAGATGTCATGGTTATTTTCATACTTTTCCGTAACATTTAAATACTTGCACTAAGCATAATTAGACTAGCCCTGGCTCTATCATACGTGCCCCTTAAATAAGGTAAATTAGATTCGGTTAATTCGAAAATAATTGATGCAAAGACTAGTATCTGGCTCTTAAACCCGAAAGCTTTGGCCTTTTATTTTTTTCCTGGTACTGTTCTCTGAAGGAAGATCTTTACAAGCCGTGAAAATCTTGCAATCAGGTCATAGAGTTTTAGATTGCCTGTTTTAGAAATTAGTTAGTTAGCACATCTTTGGGTCCAATCGCTGTAATAAACCTGTCTCTAACCCCTTCGTTCGTGATGCCGTCTCCAACAAGAAGAAAGAAAATCCGAATCTCACCTCCGCTGTCATGAAGCTAAGTTCAAACACAGAAAAGCCTTTAGGAGTCAACCCTTAGCAAGAATCAGGATCTAGCGACCATCGGGCAGCTTGTAGCACACAGTGTTACACTGTGGCATATCCTGTGACAACGAGACTCAAAATGTATCGGTCATTTGTCGTTTTCGGACCCTATAGCTGCCTGAATAGACAAAAATCTGCTGTGTCGGGCGATAACAACGCTCTATAAATAGCTAATGACCAGACACTCCTCTTGTCCTTTAAGATGAGGTCATAGTCGTCTTACGATTGAAGGGAGCCAAAGATGATGAGGACGATGATAATAATGACGATGATAATGACGATGATGCTGAAAATAAGTTTCTGAGTAGGACCTACTAGCGTGTTTATAAACATGTTCATCTTGTGATTACACTGTTCAGTACAAAAAACGTTTACTACAGCTTTAGTAGTAGAAACATCAACATAATCAAGTAGAGTTTCTTTCCCTTGTTCGATATACCAAATAAATATTTACTCATAGTTAATTATTGGTACGTGACGTTTCGGCGCAGCCGTTTTGGCGCGACCGTTTTGACGCAGACATTTTGGCGAGAGACGTTTTGGCGCGAGCCGCTTTGGCGCAGGTGACGTTCAATATATATAATTTGACGATGATTTAAAAAACGCGTAGTTTTTATAACAATGTTTATTTCACTCTAGTATAATGTTGTATCTATTGTATGATTTCTAACTCCATCCAGCGAATGGTATTTTTTGTTGATTTTGTTTTCTTTTTTTATAAAGGTTTTGCTGATGAAAAATCAGGAGCTGGTGACCCTTAGGCAGATTGTGGCACACCGTGCTACAGCTTTTGCAGAGTATGCGGCGCTGCTGATCCCAAACTGTATCGGATATTCCGTTCCTTTGGTTACATCAGCTTCGCGGAGAGGGGGGAACTGCTGTGTTGGCGACATTGTTCCGACCATAAACAATGCCCAGGCTTTCATCTCACTTTGTGCGAGATGAACCAGAGTCGTTCTACGACTGAAGAAGGCCAACATAAGGTTTTGCTTATTACATGAATATGTAATAAGTCAGATTCCTGAATGGTAATGACATGCTCCCCAATCTCTTTACTTATATTTGAGTTCTGCTAAGCGCACTGAATGACATTCTTCGATTTCTTTCCAAAAGACATTTAAAAAAAGAATTGACATCAGTTTAATATCCGAACACGCTTAAGGTACTTTTAAATGATATATTTTAAGAAATTGGGTAGGGGTGATTTGGGTGACGCTGGGTAAGTCAAATAAATGAAGACAAAACCAATACCGAACACTGGTCATAGCATTATACGTCTGGCGATCATCTCGTTCGGAGTGGTCAATACCTGTGACACCTATTCCACCCCTTCTCTTCTGGGCACATTTCACTCCTTGTATATACTCTCACCTCCACCCCTTCCCTCTCTCACGGGTAAAACGATTATCTGTTTCTAGCACTTCTCTTGACATCTTTAAGTGCGAATTTATAATCCTTAATCTTTACTTCCGAGAGCGGCCTGGGGTCTACTCTCTTTTTCAGTCTTTTCGCCCCTACGTCTTTATAATCTCGCCGAATTCGGAACATTCACTGATCCAGACTTGCAAAACTTTCACCCTTTCATTCTATTATATTTTTAACTGAAAACCTATTTTAACAACAATTAAAAGGAGGGCTGCTTCTTCCACAGAAATCCCATCGTGTATCATAAATAGCGCTCTACAGGGAACTTAAGCAGCAGTGCATGCGAAATAGCCCAAGAAAGACGCTTTGAGTAAAATAATTCAGCGCAGAAGAAATGAAATGCAACTAGCTCCTCCACATCCTAAACATAGGTCAACTTTGACGATTCCATTAGAATACCAGAACTATATAGTTTCACCTGAGCTGAAACAAAAGTTTTTTTTGTTTTTTTTGTATGGCTTGAAAAAAAAGGACAATAAAATAATTTTACTCTTCGGTAGAGAACCAAATGGCAGTTGGAACAGTCAAATGAAAAAGCTTTACGTGGATGGGACATTTTAGAGTCACTCCTTCTATATATAATAGATCTACGTTATCGTGGCAGAAAGATGTGATTTTGTACTGACTGTCCTATATGCATTATACCTTCCCCCCCCCCCATCCCGAAAAAAGTTGTAATACATTTGACGCTTCCTGTGAGGTACGGATGGCTGCCTGGTCTTGTGTAATGTTAGTCATCTAACAATAATTAAGTTGTTGTGACATGATTAGGATTTAGTTATTTGTTTCGAAAATAAGGGGAAAGTTTTACTCAGCGACGATGACGTAAAGTTTGTTAAAAAGTAAGAACGCTTTAGGATTTGCTAGAGACAAGCCGCTTTTCCTATCCTATCACATAGTGGACATCGGACGATTCCCTTCTTGGTCATTAAACATATCTGTTGACCAACATCAGCGTCGACTACATATCTGGATTGTTTTGGGGCATTTCGCCGGTGTTCCTGAAGTAGTTGAAGGTTACCTCCCCTGTTTGTTTGCATTCGACACAGTGGAAGTTCCACAACAAATAACAAACTTAAATACCAAAAATAACGGAAGGAATCTCTCTTGCTCTGTACATGTAAAAATACGTCTTAACACAAACACTCATACAAAATATATGTATCATTCTTTTTTTCTAAGAAATATATCATAAACGTAAAAAATGTCACCAAAACATTTCGCGCCAAAACGTCCCATGCGCCAAAACGGCAGCGACAAAAGGGCATTCGCGACAAAAAACGGCTACGCCAAAACGTCCTGCTTAGGTTAATTATTGACATTTTTTTTCTTGTGTTGTCATATATAATTAATTTTGTGAAATTTCAGATCGATCAGAGATTGGGTGACAGAGAAATAACGTGTAGGCTTACAAACTTTTTACTTGACAGAAAGACAAGAGTGAGTTTGTATAAGCTTAGTAATTATCGTGTCACGCTAATAAGAGAAGCATTCTTTTATTCCAATTTAAAATCTATTATCCAAACATTGTGTATTACATGCTTGGAATGGGTTGCCTGAGCCAACCAAGAAAAACAGTGACTTTACAGAATATAAGTCATTGGTTAACATGTATGACTAGATGCATGACGCAATCCTCTTTTTCGAAGTAACGTCTGTATTATATGATATGATAAGATAAAATCTGTAAAAAATAATAATGCATTGTTTTCCTGTAAGATCTAAGGAATCATGTGGCAAAGGATTTTAAACGTAACTTTTAGGGTTCCCTTGACCAACTTAACTAAATCTATAGTTACTATAGTGCAATACCATTGGGTTATATCTTATTAACTTAGTAATATTCATATTAGCAATAACCTATAATATTACAATAATTTTGTATACATTATAATAATTTCTTACGAGAATCAATGTATTGCCACACTTTGGTGCAATAAAAATAAATTACAATGCTCATAACATTGGAAACTAATGACTAAATCCAAATTATCCAACAAGTAAAATAAAAAAAAATTATTCTAAAAAGAAAACAAACCATTATATTCGGTGTAGTTGTATTAATAATCTTGAATCAGACATGTAATCGAAATTCGTAATAGATTTAGATTGACAATAACAAATTTGTGCGATTAGAAATATTTTTAACAATATATTGTTTCTGTTTAGCTTAATGTCATGCTTTTACCTTTCTTAATACGCTATTATCCTATCACTTGTCTGGACTTGTTAATTAACAATAGCTAATCAACTAATTGGTAGAATTTTAATCTAATCCGAAATTGAGTATATAAGAAATAACGTGTCCAAACATTGTACCAGACAGACAGTCAGGGTGAAGTTGTGGTATAAGCTGTATTAGTATTGTCGTCTGAGGCTTAGTGAACACAAACTTAAAATAGAAAAAAAACAAAAAACAAAAAAACTTTGATGTTCAAAGATTCTACGCTAGTGGAGTGGTTACCGCGTTGGCTTGAGAAGACTGAGAAGGCTTTAGCCCAAAAAGTTTGAATTCTGGTAGTTCCCTCTCTTTTTATTTTTATTTTTAGATAGATTTATTGTCCATTATCTGATGAAGTAAGAGGCATTTTAATCCCATTCTGAATACGTTTGGTAATATTTAACTAATCTAACTTTACGTTTTAAAAAATAATTTTGTTGTGGTGTTTTAGTAATAATTGCAGAAGATTAACTCAATACTTGATAAGTTGATATAACTATTAAATCAAATCACTCACAGTCTTAATTGCGGTTCATCCACCCAACATATATCCGAGTCCAGAAATAACTTGATAACTCTTGTTCAACATGAAACTATAATTTAATCCATAAAACGAACAGGCACAGTCCATATGTCAACAGTCCTAATAAGTTGATGTCTTGCATACGTCATTAACTTCAGAGTGTAAGTCGTTACTTCACTGTCAATTATCCCATCTTTACTTATCCTGTTAATATCCCATCTTTACTTATCCTGTTAATATCCCATCTTTACTTATCCTGTTAATATCCCATCTTTACTTATCCTGTTAATATCCCATAATTCCCAAGTTACGTCTAAAATAGTCTATTTATAGTCTCGTCAAATTCCCGATTAAACTAAATCTATAACAGTTTTAAAAGCTGTTTAAAAATCATATATGCGATTTTATCGCTGCGTGATGGCTTCAATCGAGACCATTCGCTATAGACTGACCTGCAACGTCACATCCTGTGGTCAGTTTAGGCTTATAGTTCGTTGTCAAGTCATACAGACCTGTGACGTGGCAACAAAGCTATTTGTCTAAACAACCTACAGGTTTTGACGTTGCAGGTCAGTATTTAGGCCTTTTAAAACGATGGTTCTCGCTTCAACACTGGTTTGACAGTGCGTCATTATAAATAACGTACTCAGGATGCTGACGAGTTTCGCTTTCATTGTAACGAAAAATCATTTCAAATACTTTTTAACTGTTTCACTGTTGCACTGTACTAGCAATTCGGTCCTGCAGTCAATTTTCTATTTGGTTTTTATTTGGACACACTTTGTCATCAGTGTAACTAGAATAAAGAAATGCCTTTGTACCTTACTGAACTGATCACTCCATATGTCCCTCAGAGAGCCCTGCGCTAAATGGACTCAACGCTTCTAGTGGTGCCACGTTTCTCCCTCAAAACCTACGGTCTGCGGGCTTTTTGTAGTGCACGGACCAAAGGTTTGGAACTCACTCCTCATTGACCTCAGAGAGACAACATGCTAAATTAAATTTTAGCTCTCGTGCTCAGCCACTGGAAATACTTCATTCCTCACTAATCTTCGAACTTATGTTTGTGATGTTATCTCAGCGCCTTGAGCCTACATTTTGTTTGTTAACTGCGCTCTATAAATTTAATTATTATTATCATTTCAATGTATTAGAGTCACCGGAAACTGCTCATGTTACATCCGCTTGGCGATTCTTGAACAAGCGTTGACACTTTCCAATGAAGAATGTGTTTATCTGTCTGTGTGATATGGCGCGGATGTAGCATGTCGCTATGGGTCTGTGTGATAGGGCACGGATGTAGCATGTCGCTATGGGTCTGTGTGATAGGGCACGGATGTAGCATGTCGCTATGGGTCTGTGTGATAGGGCACGGATGTAGCATGTCGCTAGGGGTCTGTGTGATAGGGCACGGATGTAGCATGTCGCTATTGGTCTGTGTGATATGGCGCGGATGTAGCATGTCGCTAGGGGTCTGTGTGATAGGGCACGGATGTAGCATGTCGCTATGGGTCTGTGTGATAGGGCGCGGATGTAGCATGTCGCTATGGGTTTGTGTGATAGGGCGCGGATGTAGCAAGAAAAAGTGAGAAAAGATGTGTTTATCTCGAAAGGACTGCAATTGGTCAAACATTAGAACTACACATATATCAGAATAGAACCACTTTTAGGATGCAACGACTGATACTATGACCATGGGTAAGTCAGGAGTAACACGCCAAACTGGCAAGCAACTGGTATTTTATCATTTTTCAATTTATCTGTCTTAAACTAGGGGTGAAAATTACAAACAAAAAGTTTAATTACACTCCAGTATCTAGATGGTTCACATGGCCAAAAAATTTATAGTTAAATTTTAACTTTTTTAAAGAAAAAAAAAAGAAAAAACTAGACTTCGATTCGTAGAAAATTATGGAACTAACGAGTAACACTTGGCATGGTTGGAAGTACCAACAGGGATACGCGTATCAAAAATATAAAAAAAACACAGATTTAAACTTATCAGTGATCCTGAGTCTGATGACCTCGCTCTTGCGTGCACCGACGGAGCGATTCTGTCAGTCTTTTATGCGGTTTTATGCAGTTTTCTTGACAAAGTATTCCTGACATGTGAATTATAAAAAAAAATCCTAAGTGACATAATCCATAGATTCACAACAGTGACATGACCATGCAAACACATCAGAGGTCGGTACTGCCGCAGAGCTGCCACATCAACAGAAATTCCTTAATGGTGACTTCTAAAGGGACTACAATTAATTATGTTTCTCGTTACAGTAATAATAATAATAATAATGATGATATTTTTAAAAAATCCTTGACGAAGTTTGTTTACATTGCGCACTATATAGACTCGATATATCGAAATGTATAAAGATAGCAAACAAAATGAACGTTTATACCCCGAGATAAGTTTACATCCGTGGACAATGATACAGTTTATTCACACGGTTACCTCCAGGTTTCAGTCTTTAGCAGCAATAGTGTTTCCCAAATTGTGTTCCACGGAACTCTAGTGTTCCGCAAGTCCTGATTAGGTGTTCCACGAGCTACTGGAGTAATCAACTAGTAGGCCTAAAAATGAAGTAATCTTTAAGTAAATAAACAAAGTTCTTGGTAACAAAATAAATTCTACAACATAACTATGAACTTTGAACTGATCTAGACTAATTTTAAACAAAGATGCCAAAAAAAGATTAACAATATAATGATATGTGGACAAGTAATTCTCAGTGTTACCATACTATTTAAAGAATAAATTTCGGTATTTTAATTTAGTTTCTTGTAACCTATTGTTGCGAAGCAGGATTTTCTTATGTTTCAACAAATTGAAAGTCTAGAAACATGCTTGACATAACAGAAAACATTCAAAATGTTCCGCTAAATTATCCGAATGTGCCAAAGTGTTCCGTTAAGGAAAAAGCTAGAGAAACACTGCTGTAATAGATTTAATGATGATGGTGAAATTTCAAAGCTTGCACTGTGCACTATAATTATAGGCTCAAGCGTAGAACGCCTAGAGATCTCATCGTCGCGGAGGGCTCAAATTAACATGTCGCTAGGGGTCTGTGTGATAGGGCGCGGATGTAGCATGTCGCTAGGGGTCTGTGTGATAGGGCGCGGATGTAGCAAGAAAAAGTGGGAAAAGATTGTCCATATTTAACTGAAGGGCTTCCAGACACCTGCGCGTTTTAAGAAGCACAGATTGGAGGACAGAGCCTTACACATTAGGTCACAAAACAAGATAAGACATCTTAACAACTGATCTTGCAATGAAACATGTCAGTCAATCATAAACTATACAACGTTTATATTGTGTTGCTTAACTCTCAGAGGAACTGAATTTTTTAGAGCAATTCTTCAATCGTGCAAACATCTACTAGGACCTTCGTGTAAACATCTTCTTTGACCTTCATGTACCTACATCTACATTTGACCTTCGTGCAAACATCTACATTTGACCTTCGTGCAAACATCACCTTGGACATTCGTGCTTTTTCTTCAGATTGCTATTCATGAAAATATTATTGAATGAATTAAGAATCCTTTTCCATCGCTTTGTCCACTGTGGCCTGATCAACACAAACTCTCTGACAAACTTGTCATCGTTGTGTAATGTGTGTGCTTGTTTACACCAGTATATACGATGGTTGAATTCAATTGTTGAGAGAAACTACAATAACAGTGAAATAGCAAAGTTATAGTGGGGCATTTTCACTCTTTAAGTCTATGCCTGCCGGACGAAAGATGCACTCCCCTTTTCAGGACTTCTGGTAACCCTAGATAATTATATTTTCTATTATACCTTAAAGGTCCGAAATATAATTATATGCTCCTTAAGTATACATTATGTATGAAGGTGTTTTTTTAATCTTTTTTTTTTTTTAAAGATTTTAATTTCCTGCTTTTTTTTGGTGTATCCGGTTGAAACTATAAATGACGTACTCATTAGCTATGTATTTTAAAAAGGTGAAAGAGCAACGAAGCCTGGTGATTACAGATGTCCAACCTGTGACCGCAGATAAAGGATAAGCTATATGGCTGGCTACCCACATAGAAGAATGCAGCAATGTAGTTTACATCATATTAATATCATCCCCCATGCTTCACTAGACTTTTCAAATTGTCACACAAGTATGCACATAAATGTGGTGAATACGCGAAAGAAAAGATAATAAATGCTATTCTTAAAGATAAACTTTTTGTTAGCTATTTAATTATCAAATATCCATTTTACACTAATTACAATTACATAAAGCTTTTTAGCAGCCCCCGAAAAGGGAAAAGACGCTATCAGTTTTGTGTGGAATGTCTGTCCATCCGTCCCGTTTCTGAAAGCGAAAAAATCTAATTTTTAAAATCAATTATGCAAGCAGTTTTTTTTTAATAACAATATACTATTTTTAAAACTATTCACTATTAACAGTAACAGACAGGGAGGCAATTTAGTAAGGGAAATAATCAATTCTTATCTTATCTTATATAATACAGACGTTACTTCAAAAAAGAAGATGATTACGTCCTACGCGTCATGCATTTAGTCATGCATATTAACCAATGACTTAAATTCTGCCAAGTCACTGGTTTTTCTGGCTAGCTCAGGCAACCCATTCCATGCTCTAATAGCACTAGGGAAGAAGGAGTATTTGTACAAATTTGTCCTAGCATATGGGACGAGGAATGTGCCTTTATTTTTGTGTCTTTCAGAGTATTTTATTAAATTTTGTTTTTGTATTTGAAGATTATGGTTCAGTGTTTTATGTATAATTGCTACTTTACTTTTGAGTCTTCTGTCCTGAAGGCTTTCTAAATTTAGTGATTTAGTGGTATTACATTTTTGTCAAAAATTTTTTAATGCAGTGCAAAATTATGTAAGTTCTGTCATTACTAACTATGGATATACACAAAAAAAAGTTTACTTTTTTATAATAGAGATAAAAAATATTTAGTATGCACATAAATTTAACATAATTTAAAAATCATCAGGTGTACTACAGTGGCACAGGATTAATCATGATGGATACAATTTAATATTCATAAACATTGAAACCCGCTTCTTTACCTGCATGAGTGGACCACTTCGGGGGCCGATTGTGTGTTTGTGTTATTGTACCGATCATGTAACCCTATTCTTTGTCTTTGTTGTGTTCCACTTCTGGCAATGAAACATTATAAATCAGATAAAGAGACAACTATAACGATTTTTAGAACATTAGCAAACTTCCATTTACCTATGAACGAAAAAAAAACGATTCCTGTTGGGGGTCGGTGTCTTTTGAGGAATTGTACTGAGGAGGAAAGGGTGCAGCAACAAAAGGGTTTAGAACCACTGCTTTAACCGGATGCATATCTGGCATATGATTCGGCACTACATGTGAAAAAATCATTTTTTCCCTTTATCAACACCAATTAAGCTGGAACCGGAAGTCTATTTTAATTCTCAGATGAGACGAGGAGATAACAATGTCAAGCTATTGTATTCTTTAAGGTGAATATTCACTTTTTTACTTCATTGACATTTTATGAAATAAAGACATTAACAATGTTTCGCAATTAGCATCCTTGTATCAAAATGTTATTTTATTCAGACATATCATCATTTAAAACAGATCTATTATAATTTGCACAGCGTCGCTCTTCTAAATTACTTTACCCTGTCAACATATAAACAAATGAACATGTATATCATACTAGCTCGTAGACAATCTGCATGTTATCCATGTGTTTAAGCAATGATTCCTGTTTAAAATAAATCAGAAATAAAGTTACATTATATTTCAGGCGTAAGGTAATTAGGTTGCTCTAATCTAAACACTGCGCTAGTCAGGGGAAATAATAAACACAATTACCGACTTACATTCTATTTCCTGGTTAATGTTCCTTTTGAAGTATTGTCATAAATAATGCCTGTGACGGACTTCAAATTAATTAATGAATTAAAACAAATGACATGAGAAAGAAAAACAAAAAGGAAAGTTTAACATTCACACAATTTAATGCTTTTATGTTGTTGTTTTTTAATGATAAACTACGACGTATCCTAAAAGGGCCGGACTTACCATCGTGAGTGATAGTGCAGCCACCCAGGGCCACATCGTTAAATGAGGCTTCAACTTTTCAAAAACATTAAATGTTGAGCAAGGATAAATGAATGAACTAAAGAACTGAAATAAAATAAGGAAAGTTCATATGAACTAGTTCCCCTCTTCACAAGGTCAAGGTTTTGTTTGTAAAATGTTTGACATATTTCGGATGTTTCTTCAGAGTTGAAGATAATCTACGTTCTACATCCTTGCCCGAATTTCCTGCAGGACGACGGGGGATAGCAGCGGGCAGGGTTTGAACCCGAGGCTATCGAGAGGAGCAACTAATAGTCCAGCATGCATACCGCAAAAATTTAAGTGTCCTATGAGTTGAACTCTAGGCCCACGAAAGCTTGCCTCTATAGGCCTATTTAAACCTGCCTGTCCTTGATATCAATGGCTCATATCCCAAGACATTTGGGTTAAAGGCGAGGCCGAAGTCTAAGAACGAGGGTAAATATTCCCCATCTTCCATTTTCTGAACCACATCAGCCACGCAGTTGAGAGTGTGTGGGTAGTGACATGTTTGTCGTGGCTTTCTTCCATACCCGCCAAGAGCAATGAATTTGGTCCTTAAGCATCACAACGAAGGTTCTGTTCGGTTTACCTATTGGCCAAATGTTCTCTTTAACAATCTTTTCCAACGGAGTGCCGGGTTGAGGATGAGTAGCGTTTCCCAGCGCCCCAGGTGTTTTATTTCTGGACTTCTACCTAGAACCTTTCGGTTTTTAAAATGGGAGGGGGATAAAATTATCTTATCTTATCTTATCTATATTATATATTTCAAACATTACGAAGATTATTACGTCGTACGCATTTGATGTGTCAATCTAGTCAATGAGTAAAGCTCTGCTAAACCGTTGCTTTTGTGACTGAATCAGGCAACCCATTTCATTCTCTATTGGCACTAGGGCAGAAGGGGCGCTTGTAAAAATTGTATATAGTGTATGAAAAACAACTCTTTGATTCCAACCTGATTTTCTTGTAAAAATTCATTGGAATTTTTCCTTAATGTGAAATAAACATGGAAATGTGAAATAAATATAGAAATGTTGAATACAGATAGAAATGTTAAATAAACATAGAAATATTAAATACAAATAGAAATATTAAATACAAATAGAAATGTTAGATAAACATAGAAATGTTAAATGAACATAGAAATGTTGATGAATATAGAAATGCTAAATGAACATAGAACTGTTACTAAAAGGATTGTTTATCTATTTATCTTGCTAGAGTGACCGTAGAAACATCATATTTTTTTTTCTATAAATTATGTAGCTTATGTAGACCATAATTATATACATTAAAATTTTTTTGGCCTGTCGCTGGACTGAAATAAATCTAATAAAATACCATACACAGTAGCAAACATTACGCAGCAAACAATGATTATTATCTTAAGTTTATACTTGTTAGAAATAAAATGTTGGTTGTATACAAGACTGTTAATAGCTGTAATGGAAGAAGGAGAATTGCTATAAATCTCGTCCTAGCATATGATAGGTGTAAAGTGCCTTTATCTTTGTGTCTTTTCTAATTTTTTAAATTAGATTTCATTTTGGTAGTCGAAGATTATTGCTGAATGTTTTATGTATAATTGCTACTTTACTGAAGGCTTTCTAAATTTACTGATTTTCCTTAAGGTGTTACACTAATTAAATGTGAATATTCGTTCGTTATGAATCTCATTGCTCTGTTTTGTGTCTGTTCTAGTTTCCTAATAATTTCTTGATTTGAGGGGTCCCAAATCCAAATTAATCCTTCAGTATTAACAGTTATGGCTAAATATATCGGGTTTCGTCCCCTTAGATAAATGTTGATGTTGTTTCTTACACACCCATCTCCGACTCAAGTTGAAACTAAAAACACTTATTGATTGTACCTAAAAAACATACCATTATTTAAAAATCAATGTAGTATATAATTAAGTATTGGTAAATAATTATTTTGTTTCATTAAAAAAGGGAAATAGCCTATACGTTATAAAGATATATAGATATAAATGTGTGCTCTTCCCTATGGATTTTTTAAAAAGAATTTTATTCTATTTTGCCTGTTAAGATTCTAAAATTATATTTCTACGCCCTTTAACTTGCAGCTGGTAACAGTGATTGTTTGTTTATTAAGAGGCCCATTTTATTATAAAAAATAAGATGGCCTAAAAAAAACATTCAAAATAGTTTACCCCCCCCCACCTAAAAAAAAAAGCTAATACTAAGAATACATGTATCAATTAGTTTGTTCGTTAGTTATCTGGACCAGTTCAGAAAATGGGGAGGAGGCGGGAAGGGAAAGAAAGAGATATATGAGTGGATTTTACCGTAAAATATTATTTCAAAACATAACCTAAATATCAATCTCTAGAGATTTATAACAAAAAATACTAAATGAAAGTATTGTAAAAGAAGGTATCGAGAGTTTCGATAGTTTAGACAAAACATCAAGAAAACTAAATTTAATTCTTTTATTTCCACTTCCTGGTCGTTTAATTAACTGAAGGAGTGTATACTGGAAGTTAACTCACGCAATGGAGCTTTAAACTGTCACCAGTAGTGACCTGCACATATAAAAAAGGAATTCAAGTCTATGTGCAGTCTAAATATAGAATTACCTCGTGAGCAATCGAAACCGTCACCTGGCCTGTAGCTCAGCCCCGTATGTCACAACCTGTTGTCTTAGAGCTGCGTTCAGAAGTTTGTTCGCATAATAAGGTTAGATTTAGATCTACACAATAGGGCTAATTTTAAGCTCCATCGTTTAGGTAAGGAAAATATATATCTGCACTTTGTATAGTTGTGTTTTCAGTCTTTTGTCTACCTACTTTTCTTAATTTAAACAGAAACATTCTAGAAGTAGATACATACAACGAAACGCAAAACTATGATATTGTTGATTATTGATTTTAATTTAATAACTTTGTTGTATGTCTTTCACCACATCGTATAACATTGCTGTAGGATTAAAGGAAACAGTATAAACAATGAATACTAAGCCTTACAGGGTCAAAATCTGTGTTTATAATTTGATATCCCCTGAACTCGCTGTGGATGACTGCCTGGTCTAGTGGTTATCGCTTTTGATTGTCGGCATGTTGGTCCCGCGTTCAAGCCCTAACAACTTCCATTTCCTGCCTTCATTCAGAAAGTCAGGGCTAGTACGCAACAGACATCTTTTCCGAAGGAACCCCCTAATCGTGTGGTATAAAATATAGATAGGAAATATGAAGCAATTGTTAAATAAATGTAATGTTTGAAACAATATAAGTGATACGTCGGCTACGACCTGCCGGCCACATCCGACTCATGATGTACATATATATATATGTATATATTTTTCTTATATATACGCAATTTGTAACAGTGTGTTTTTTTCTAACGTACATAAAATTATTCAAATTTTACATCAAATATATCATCTTTTACAAAGTCTCCATATCTTTTATAATACACATTTACTTCTAAAAAGAAGATGACTTCGTCCTACGCTTCATGCGTTTACGTGCTGTATTACTTTTATCAATATTCGATGTTATAATGTGACCTGTATTTATATTATCCTTTTGGAATCTGGAAACTACTTTTTTTAAATTACTATCCTATTATTTAATTTTAGATTTTTTAAAAAAATTTATAATTTTTGTCATCGGATATTCATAACATTTTTATATCTAAATATCTTGGAAAGTGACGATATTTAATTTGTATGTATGTGATATTAAATTTCCTGTGTATTTCAAAATTTATTATTTACAATAAACAACCCAGGACAACAAAATAAGTATAATGCTCCAGATGTCCCTACTTCTATTCTCATGAAATAGTTGTTTTGTGATGCGGGTTGGCCTGACAATAAATAACTACATAGATGCACAAACTGGGCCATCCAGATAGACAGCAAATTGCATTCTGGTTACAGTAGCACGTTTACTGCGCGTGCTCCCTTATTGATTTGTACACATTTTCTTTTCTAAGGCTACACAATACAATGTTTCACTAAGTAGCCCTGCATTATTTCTATTAACGATAACATGTTTTTTTTTCATTTAAAACGTTGAGTTGTTTTTATTCATAAACCCACGACTCGATTTACGTTAGTTAATAAGTTAAAGAAATAGATTTAGTTTTATACGCTAATATGTGTTACATCCATAATATGCTATAATTACTTGATACTATTAATAACAAAGCAGCCCAATTAATAAGGCGCTTGTTGTGAGTTGTTCGTATTTGCATCTATATTGCTATTTCTACAGTAGTTTCGCTGAGTTGGTCAATTGTAGTCCAACTGAATTTCCATTTGATTGTACCAATATAAAATAATCTTATCTTATCTTTTTTCACGGAAGATTAAAAGTTTTCTAAAGTGTATTCTACCAGAGCATTATAATATGTAGCCTGATTCCCTTTTTTTTTGAGTTCAAAGAAGTCAAACACATTTATATAGCTCCATCATACAAGAACCCCTTTCAGACCTTGTGATCTCAAAGTCATCTGTTTCTATTACCGACAGTTAACGAGGGTGTCATGTGGCCAGTACAACGAACAATCGCTTTACTTTCTCCAAATTATATCAGGTACCCAATAGAGATGGGTGGACTCTGGGGCCTACTTAAAATCCCGAAATTTAACATCCCAGAGGTAACCAAGATTTGAACCCGGGACCCTTCATTTCAAAAGCCAATCGCTTTACTTCTCGGCCACCACGCCCGTCTATCATATAAACCAAAATGAATTTTATCCGAGAACCTTCGAGATACATCAACACTAACTTCAGTCATTGAAAAAAATGTACATTCTACATCTTTGCTCTATACATCAAGCCATCTTTTCGCTATAGTCAAAGGTTTCAACTGCTTCAAAAAATTATCCCTCTCTCTCTCTCTCTCTGTCCCTACCGCTTTCTCCCTCTCTTCAACTTTATTTCCCTCTCTCTATCCCCTTACTTTCCCTCCCACTCTCTCTGTCTCTCTGTCTCTCTCCCTTTCTCTCTGTTCCTCTGTCTCTCTCACTCTCCCCCTCACTGTCTACCACCTCTCTCTTTTCCTCTCTCTGTCCCTATCTGTCCCTCTGCCTTCCCTCCTCCGTCTCTCTCTCCCTCTTGTTCTTTCTCTCCCTCTCTTTCCCTCTCTCTCTCCTTCTCTCTGTCTCTCTCCCCTGCCTCTTTATCTCCGTCTCTCTCTCCCTCTTGTTCTTCCTCTCCCTCTATTTCCCTCTCTCTCTCCTTCTCTCTGTCTCTCTCCCCTGCCTCTTTATCTCCGTCTCTCTCTCCCTCTTGTTCTTTCTCTCCCTCTCTTTCCCTCTCTCTCTCCTTCTCTCTGTCTCTCTCCCCTCCCTCTTTATCTCCGTCTTTCTCTCCCTCTCTTTCCTGCCAAGTCAACCCCTGAATTTCAACGTGTTGTCTATAACGTTTAAGCAACTCTCTAGACCTCTACTAAGTGACTTACAACTCTCTAGACCTCTACTAAGTGACTTACAACTCTCTAGACCTCTACTAAGTGACTTACAACTCTCTAGACCTCTACTAAGTGACTTACAACTCTCTAGACCTCTACTAAGTGACTTACAACTCTCTAGACCTCTACTAAGTGACTTACAACTCTCTAGACCTCTACTAAGTGACTTACAACTCTCTAGACCTCTACTAAGTGACTTACAACTCTCTAGACCTCTACTAAGTGACTTACAACTCTCTAGACCTCTACTAAGTGACTTACAACTCTCTAGACCTCTACTAAGTGACTTACAACTCTCTAGACCTCTACTAAGTGACTTACAACTCTCTAGACCTCTACTAAGTGACTTACAACTCTCTAGACCTCTACTAAGTGACTTACAACTCTCTAGACCTCTACTAAGTGACTTACAACTCTCTAGACCTCTACTAAGTGACTTACAACTCTCTAGACCTCTACTAAGTGACTTACAACTCTCTAGACCTCTACTAAGTGACTTACAACTCAAGGCAAGTTCTTCAGAGAGAAACGTTGCAAGACGCTACAGGAAAGTGTTTCGCAAGTTGTATTGAGCGAGACACAATACTATGTATTAGTTGTGGTCTATCGATGACTCATAAGTCGTGACATTGGACGGTCCGCTGTTTCCCATCGATATCAAACATTGATTTATAACAAACAATTGCGTAACACCAGAACAGGTGTTGGGGTAGAAAGAAAGACAACAAAAGCAGGGCGATTGACATCACGTTAAATCGGGAAAATCAAATCAGTGTGTAGCTAACGGAAAGAGATTTAACAAGGTGTAAATAGCAACAGTTGGACACAAGTTATGATTCGTGGGTCAGTTTTACACACACTAGCAAAAAAACAACAACATCTAATCAAAACCAAATAGACACAATAACAAAGGCACGCATACGCAGCAACACACATACGTATATATACACGAGTCCTTACACAGAAACATATATAACAGCACAGGCACAGCACACTGTAAACATGATAACACTATAAATGATAACACTATATATGATGATGCCATATAAAACAGCACAATATATATATTTTTTATATATTCCTGTTTTTGTTTTTCTAATCATTTGATATATATGTAATTAGATTTAAAAGCAATATATACTTGTATTTAGTATTGCAATTAACATGGACAAGAATTCTTGGCTCCCAATAAGACAAGGATTTCTTACTGACCCTCCTCTATCAAAGTCAAGAATACTTGAGGAGAGAAGGAATTCAAAATGTTTTTCTAACGATAAAGATTTCTATGTATTAATTTTTACATTATAACAACAAAAAAACAAAGGTTACAAAGACAGTTTGTGTGGAAACACAAACTCAAAATCGGCCCCCAAAGTGGTCCACCTAGGCAGGTAAAAAGGAAGTTTCAATATTTTCACAAGAATATCAGAATTAAATTCAATCAGAAAATGTCCACCCAGGCAGATAAAGAGGCAGGTTTCAATATTTTCTGAAAGAATATCAGAATGAAATTCTATCAAAGGCAAAGACAGAGAAGAATGGAGAAGGAAGGTAGACAGATCCTTTGTGGTGCCCCAACGGTCCAGCAGACCAAGGGATAGTTGAAATTGAATGTGAAGTTAGAGGTGAACCTGACCTAACTGATGTATTATAATGAGTATCTAATTGATCTAATTTTTTTGTAAAGGGTCAATATCCTATTCAAAGCCTCAAGAAAAAAAATTCTTTAGTTTAGTGTTCCATGAGTATATAGCACCTTTGCAGATTACGCAATAATATGAAAAAACTACTTATTAATTCTTGTTTCAAATTATGTTCCACTTATATCCATAGTAAATAGATTTTTTTCTATTGTAAATTGAGTATTTAGTATGACCGAATTTACATAACTTGGCAATACAATTGCAAAAATTGTGTTTTTTTAACCAAAAATCTAAAACCATTTGCATAAATGTGTTAAAAATGGCGCATTTTTTATCTGCTTACTAAGAAACATCCTGTGTTTATTTCTATCAATAGTGAATAGTTGTAAAAAATGGTGTATTGTTATGAAAAAACTGCTTGCATAATTGATTTAAAAAATTAGAATTTTCGCTTTCAGATAAGAAAAAAGCAGCCGTTGCATCAAAACTTTGAATGGTCTAAATATTATGATGTTGGATTTTCACTATCTTTTCTAGTTTACGAGATCTAAACGGGACGGACGGACGGACAGACAGACGGACAGATATTCCACACGAATCTAATAGCGTCTTTTCTCCTTTCGTTGGCCAATAAAAAAAAAGTCTTTAAAACACACAATAATTCATAGCAAAAGAAAAATGGCTGTGCGAGCCGCAAAGAAACGCCTTCTGCAGGCCATGAACTGTGCATGTAACTCACTCTTTCCACCCCTAGTCGATAGCAAGCACATGGTGAGTTATATAAAGACTCAATATCAATGTTTGTATGTGTATCATATCGATTAACAATCGATTGCTTCTTTCCTATCCTAGAACTTCCGTCTATAGTTTTCATTCATGGGAGGCGAGGTGACTGAGAGCTTGGCTTCCGAACCTGGGTTTCTGGGTTAAAAAAATTTCGGTGGTATTTTGAATTTCTGGATTTTAGGGCGCCTCTGCGTCCACCCAGCTCTAATGGGTACCTGATTTTAGTTGGGTAAAGTAAAGACAGTTGGTCGTATTGTCACCCATGACACACTGCTCGTTAACCCATGGCCGAAGAAACAGGTGTCCTTACATCATCTGGCCAATAGATCGCAAGGTTTGAATGGGAGACATTTCACGTTCATTCATACTAGATACCTGGATATATTTGCACAATACAATTTGAGACATCATTCATATCAAAATGAGGTGGGTTTTTTTTTATATCGTAAGAAATTAATATAAAAATATTGTTAACAATTTAATGTCTCTAAGTTCCTAAAAATTCTTGTCTAAATAATAATAGGGCTTGTCCCCGAGTTCGAAGATTAATGAGGAATGCAGTATCTCCCTTGGCCACGCAGCCCCAGCTGCGACCTACATATTTTGCTACATCCAGGGCAAGCATAACCATTGTTTGCCAGTGGTCGATTAAGACTTTCTTTTCGCCGTCTCAGTCTGTCATGGGCAGCGGATTTTCTTTTGGTCTCAAATGTGTATCCCTCGGGGCGCGGCTTTTGTGAGTGACCTCCATCAATTAAAAAATATATATCATAGATATCATCCTTGTGTGGAAGTATAGCTAAAAGGAGAAATCATCAGCTCGTCTGCTCAAAATTAATTTTCGACTTTACACTTGTGTATATGGTGCGTATACAATTTATTAATTTTCGACATTACACTTGTGCATATGATGCGTATACAATTTCTCAATTTTCGACATTACACTTGTGTATATGGTGCGTATGCAATTGATTAATTTTCGACATTGAAATGGTGTATATAGTGCGTATACAATTTATTAATTTTCGACATTACACTTGTGTATATGGTGCGTATACAATTGATTAATTTTCGACTTTACACTTGTGTATATGGTGCGTATGCAATTGATTAATTTTCGACATTGAAATGGTGTATATAGTGCGTATACAATTTATTAATTTTCGACATTACACTTGTGTATATGGTGCGTATACAATTGATTAATTTTCGACATTACACTTGTGTATATGGTGCGTATACAATTGATTAATTTTCGACATTGAAATGGTGTATATAGTGCGTATACAATTGATTAATTTTCGACATTACACTTGTGTATATGATTAATTTTCGACTTTACACTTGTGTATATGATTAATTTTCGACATTACACTTGTGTATATGGTGCGTATACAATTGATTAATTTTCGACATTACACTTGTGTATATGATTAATTTTCGACTTTACACTTGTGTATATGGTGCGTATACAATTGATTAATTTTCGACATTACACTTGTGTATATGGTGCGTATACAATTGATTAATTTTCGACTTTACACTTGTGTATATGGTGCGTATACAATTGATTAATGCACAATATTAGTTTTTAGTCTTTATCGGGACCAAGTATTGCAATCTAGATTACAGACTCTTATTTCTGCATCTATATCACCAAACCGGAAGTTTTCTTTACTCTAAGTAGGTCTATACATAAGCGTATTTTTAGCGAAACCAGTTTTTTTGTTTTTTTGTAAATAAGAGGGAAAGGGTAGGCCCGGGAACGGTACGTGGCGTTTTGGCGCCGATGTTTTGGCGACGGGACGTTTTGGCGCGAGCCGTTTTGGCGACGGGACGTTTTGGCGCGAGATATCATTTGACGATAATTTAATAAGCACGTAGCTTTTAGAACAATGTTTATTTCACTTTACCATAATATTGTATGTATAGTAGGAATTCTAACACCGTTCAGCGAATTGTTTTTCTTTGCAAGTGTTTGGTATGTATAGCTGGAGATACCATACAGTCATTAAACAAACCAATGTTAATGTCAACAAATAATTGCATCCATTTTTAATCTATCATCGTTTCATTTTTTTAAATTTTTGTTCGTCGCCAAAACGGCTTGCGCCAAAACGACCTTCGCGCCAAAACGGCGGAGCCAAAACGTCCTACCTCGGCCCGGGAAGGGGGGGGGTGGAGATTAGGTCTGGAAACAAAAAAAAATAATTTTTTTTATCGATCATTCATTTCTTATTTAAAGCAAAGTATTCGCGTTTACAAAAAGTCATAATAGAGGAATTTCAAAAATATTTCTAAGCCTGTTATAAAGTCTTTATGATGTATAATAATGTTTTTTTTTAATTACGATTTCAGAAATGGGGACATACCACAACCCCTTTCAACTACTTTGTATATTTTTTAACTTTGCTGTGGCTATCTTGACAACACTTGTGGTCTTCTCCTCTATCGCATGGCAGTATGGATTCCAAGAAGGTGAGAGGAAGTTGTATCATGAATACATACATGATGTAAATATCTAGATAAGTGAATACACACGTAATATTTTAAATATCAGGATAAGTGAATACACAGACAGAAAGATGAAACTATTTTTTTTGCCTTACAGCTCCTCTCATGAATATTATTGTTCGTTTATGTTCACAGTTGTTCGTTAAAACTTGTTACTCTTGGCCGCCTTAGATCGTTGGATTTTTCTTTGGATAATTCAATTTTACTGATAGAAGACTGAGTAACTTGACTCTTCACTGACTCAGCCATGTTTTGGGGTTTTCTTTACTTTAAAAAATCCAGAAAACTATCTGAAAAGAATGTCCATTAGTCTGAGAACAAGAAAAATATAACAATTATACTTAAAATAAAAAAGAAATTAACCCACAAGTACTAATATACTAATATATATATTTATATATATATATATATATATATATATAAAGAGAGAGAGAGAGAGAGAGAATATGCAAATAAAATGAAAGAAAATAAAATAACAAACAACCAGTGTTTGTTTTAATTTAATTATGCATCCATTTAAAACAAAATGTTAGGGGGGGGGGTCGTTAAAAGGTGGCCTGTTTAGTATAGAAAAAACAAGGGGCTTTCACGGCCATGATAAATATTATGCGGCCTGTAAAAAAATCAACGAAGGCTGTGTACTGCTAGATTAGTGTATAGAGATGTCTTGAAGAAAACTAAGCCATTGGTTTCAGTGACTACGTTATATGGCAACACCTGAGACAAACAGAAACAGGTAAAATGAAACGGTGGTAAAAGAGTTCCTACAGGTAGCTCTCATTGTTCTTCTTGCATGTCGTAAATTAATGTACCTTGTCAGAGGTCAACGGTGGGGGGGGGGGGGGGGGGGGGTACTACCAAATACAAATAAATAGTAGACGCCAGCTCCTATGCAGAGGCGTAGTGAGTTAAATGTGCGCCTGGGGAAACAAACTTTATTGGCGCATCCCTCCCTCCTCTATTTTCCATTAACATCACATAGAAATATTGTTTTATAAATAAAAAGTAGTTTTAGACCGTATTACCTAACTAAAATATCTACAATAATTTGTATTTTTTTCATCCTTTCTGCGTAGGGATCAAGCCCTCCTTTTCAACGCCTCTGATCCTATGTTTTCCGAATATTTTCTAGAAATATCATTACTCTTTGAAATGAGACTATGTTTATACATTATACTTTTATTACACCTGTAAAACTTAGCGAGACTATGTTTATACATTATACTTTTATTACACCTGTAAAACTTAGCGAGACTATGTTTATACATTATACTTTTATTACACCTGTAAAACTTAGCGAGACTATGTTTATACATTATACTTTTATTACACCTGTAAAACTTAGCGAGACTATGTTTATACATTATACTTTTCTATTTCTCAGCGCTTCCAAACTTGCTGACCCAGAGTCTTCAGGACGTGGCCGACGCAAGGCCCAGCTCCATCTCTCCGCAGCCGTGGGCCCACAACATATGGGCCGCGCTCACCCTGTGGCACGTGCTGTGGGCTTTGTACGGGTTGGTGAATGTGTTCAGGACAACAGCTGGCGTGCCCGTGTACACTAGTCCAGTCTTATTGAACAACATTGCGCTAGTGACCTACATATTTTCATGTGGTTTCACTATTGCCTGGTTCATTCTGTACGATAGTAAGTAAATATGTTGTCATTCAGAAGCTCACCTGCAGAAACTAGTTTCAGGGCTGAATTGTATTGATAGTAATTTTATGAAACTAAATTTTATATTGTTTGCACTTGGGGTTCCGTTGAGTTCACGAAACTAGCATTGAAAAGTTTGAACACGTTAGTTCTCCCAGACCCATTCTCGGATCCAATTGAAATTTTGCACAATTATTCACTTGAGAAGAAAAAAAAAAAAGTTAATTAATTACTGGTTATTAATTATTTTGATATGTCAGAAATGGTGAAATATATCGAGATTTTACCTAATAGATCATCGTTTATTAAATATATATATATATATGAGAATTAAAAAAAAAGCAGTGTTTCTCAACCTTCGGCGAAAATAAAAATAAAAAATTAAAAAAACCAGTTTTGTTGAAGCTTTTCTCTTGCAAGCTTTGGGGAATGGGGAAGCGCTTTAAGTTTCCCCAGTGGAGTTATGGGCGAAGCCAAGACGCCAAAAGCGTTTTCTTGCATTCTTCACTGCAGAAACGCATTCTTCTGACCTACAGTTCATTTTTCTTCCAATTAAAGAAGGACCTTTTGAATATTGTTTTACTTCAAAAATATATATGAAATTATAGGCCTTTAATACATTGCATATAAAACCGATTTGTTTCTTGAACAGATAAGATACCCCACATATTTAGATTAAGGCTTTTAAGGTCGCCGCCGGAAAAAAAATAATTTGTAAAATAATATTTAAAAAAATAAGCTCATTTGTAATTAATTATTCTTTTGTTCAATTTGCATTTTTGTAATTTTGTCTTTGAGTCTGACGATTAGTGAGGAATGCAGTATTTCCTGTGGCTGCGCAGCCCCAACTGTGACCTACCTATTTTGCCACATTCAGGGCAAGCATAATCCTTGTCCAAAGGTGGTCGATTTAGATTTTCTTTTCGCCTTCTGCGTTTGTCCTCTGCAGCGGATTTTCTTTTGGTCTCAAATGTGAATCCCGTGACCTTTGTGAGTGACCTCCAGCTGTCTCGATCTAAGGCCGCATGGAACCAGGTGCTTTCTTCTATGTCAGCCAAGGAAAGTTAACGCCTAAACTGGTCTTTGAAGCGTTTCCGTGAGGTCCCTCTGTTACGTCGACCACCTTTTAGCTTACCAAAATGACTGCCTTTGGCATACGCTCATCTCCTATACGGGATACGTGCCCTGCCCAGCGTAACTGTCGGACCGTAAGAGGTCCCTCTATACTGTCCATACCGCAGTTGGCAAGGACATTGCTGTTTGTAGTACGGTCCTGCCACAGTATGTCCATGATGAAGCGCAAGCATCTTTGGTGAAAGCGCTCAAGTAATCTTAGTTGTTTTCTGTATAATACCCATGTCTCCGATCCATATAGAGGGGTTAAGAGAACCACCGCCTGGTAGACATTTATTTTTTGTAGGCAGGCGGAGCGATTTATTCCGCCAAACTCTCGCCTGAAGGCGTCCAAAAGCGCTACTGGCTCTGGCCAGACGGTTATCAACTTCCCTTGAAAGTAAGGCGTCATTTGACACTATACTAAGTAAATTTAGAATAATCTGCTAATAATCATCTATATTTCTATTCACTTTGTAGATCAAAGGTATGTGTATTACAGAATCATTTTAATATAAATTTAAAAAAAAAACAGTCGAGTGGTAGTATTTCAAACTATTTTTTTTTTTTTTTCAACCATTCTTGACTTAAATTTTTAGGCAGCGAACAGTCCTCCATTTGCACAAAATTATGCACCCGAGTCACCCACATAGGGGTGATAGCAGGGTTCAGCCCGCCATATGTGATACGGACGAGACTCTAGCCCTATACCTTTATATATATATATTTAAAATTTTTTTTTTATTATTAAACCTCAGAATTTGCGCTATTCAATTTTAGCTTTGTCATCATAGGAATCCTTGGGCCGTAGGCCTCATTTTAGGCTTTTTATTTATTAAATTTTTAATTGTAAGTTCTCACATTTCACACATATTAAGTCATAGAGAATTAACGAGAAAATTTAAACATGATTAACCTATAATTAATTACTTTACTAATATATATATATATATATATATATATATATATATATATATATATATTTATTCAGTACTAAATAGACAGTAACATAGGTTTAAGGTTTACACAACAGTTCATGTTAAACTCGACGATCACTGGGTTGTCCATTATTGTAGACATACGAAGTTTATGGGAATCTTTCGAATATTTTAAATGATGGATCAATGGATGTTGCAAATAACAAAATATGTTATTTCCTACCTATTTATTCAAATATATTATGAAAATATTTAAGGGCATATATGACAAAATAAAATGTATATTCATGTATATTATTGTTTATGTTTCTAAATATGTCAATCAAACGACACTATAGAAGAAATATAATATAATATATAAAACATTCATATGTAATAGACTAAATTTAAAAATAATAATAATGGCATACAAATTTTAAATGAATAGAAATTAAACACTTACTTCTGATTCTATCGGTAGTTTTCCCTTTCATATAAATATCTCTAAAATATGGATAGAATCGTCCTCTGAAATGTGAAATATGGTGAAATGAAGAACGATAACACAGAAGACACATATTATAGTCGTAGTGTAAACTTTTGGTATGTGTTAAGAGATGCTTTCTGTCTGCCTTCCCAGGACTCTACACTTCGGTGTCATGCTTATTTATTGCAATGACATGCATACTCACCTGGGTAGCTTACGGCGCCTGCGCTTACGCCTTAAACTACAACCTGTACCGGCTACAGAAATCGGAGAGAGAATCTGAAATCTGGTTGACTCGACTTTTAGTTCATGTAAGTCTTTTCAGATTGAAGATAAATTAATGAACATTATAATTATTGGCAGTTAAACAAAGATTCTAAGGGTCGGAGGCTTCTTATTCGTTATAAGCATTTGAGCAATACAGTCTATTAGCTTACATCCGCTTACCCTGACTGTTTGTAAAAGTTTATATACGTTATTTCTCCAACACTCATTGTCAGATCATGTTAAAAGTTTTGTACAATTATTTATTGGCAAAGACACGATATGAATCAATAAAATCAGGAATTTAATTACTGATACATACATAATTTGTTTAATACCAACTAAGGAAATTAATCTTTTAGTATTCACATATATGGCTACATATGTAGGGTTTCGTCCCCTTTGATAATAACACACGCCTTTTCTCCCACATCCATTCTTGGATCAAGTTGGAACTTTAAACAATTATATATTGTGCCTAACCAAACATGAACCTATTTAAAAACAAATAACCAGTTTATTAAAATTAATTATTTTGTTTGATCTCGAATAAGGGACATTCGATGTTGTAGCATGCTTTGAGGTGCTTCGTTTCATTCTGTTTTAAGGATATTTAGGAGAGGGGGTAATATGGGGAGGAAGTTTCCATGCCGCCATCGCAAGTTACGCAAAACCCATGTCTTGTTAATAATTGTGTCAGTCAACAAGACATTTAATTTTAAAATAAGAATTAATATAAATATATGTATGACCAGATAAAATATGTTTCGTAAATGTTATATTTGTATTAGAGGATGAAGGATATTAAATCATATAATTTTGTATTGACCTTAAAAAAGGTAAACAGTTCGTTAAAACAGTGACTACTTATGCTTGGCATGCATGCTGACTGTCACTATGATGTAATTGTATACTATTAGTAGTATTGCCAAAGTTTCGAAACCTATAGCTATAATTACTCATTGCTGATTAGATTAGATATGATCCGACCTCATTAGAAATGTATTCAAACAAGAACGGTACAGTCCATGTCACCATTTCTAGAAAAACACGTCATTTCCTAAGCACTACTGAAGTGGGTCTTCGTGTTCCATATTCTGACTATTCTATTCCCGTTCCAAGTTTTTAATGTACCGTCGCGTCTCTAAGGAAATCCCCGATTTGCGCCAACTTCTAGGAGTCTTGCTATCAAGTCATTACAATACTTAACTCTTGACCTCGTAGTTTGTTGTCAACAGAAAAACTCTGCACTCTCATAACATTAGATTCTCATAATACAAAAATATTTGCCTACTTAGATAACGCGTTTAACAAGAAATGACCACTGGTTTTAGATATAAACTGACCATGCATCTTTCAATGACAGAACGGCATTGCAGCAATGGGGACTTGGAGCTACTTTGTTTTTGCCTTTAACCTGGCCCTGGCCCTAGTCCACAATCCAGACATCCAGCTCAAAGACGAAATCGCCAGCATTGTAAGTAGAGCAAACACCCCAAAATTATTACATGTGTCCAAAAAAATTTTCCTTAAGGATAATAGGGCCTTTATAGTTGAAAAACAAAATTGTTTTGTTTTGTAAAATTGAAGGGAAAAAGTATGCATTGTTTAGTGAAATCAATTCAAATTATTCTGAAACAACTGGATTATCTTGGATCATTTTGTTATGTGATATTTATACCATTTTTTAAAATTTAAAATGTAAATGAAAGCTGTGGATATTTTTAATTCTCTGGGGATTAATATTTGTCAGTGTAGTGTGTAAGCTTTAATTTCTTTTAGGAATTAATATTCTAGTTTTTATAATGCTATTATTATCAATGTTTATTTACAGATAAGCTTGTCAATAATAGGATTATATCAAGTGATTCTGTTAATCCTGAACATAACTTGCTTCGATAGACAGACAAGGTTGGTATTCTATAGAAATCTCTTATAGTTAGCGTAGATTTATAAGGAATGACTTTTAAATCATGTTTCCTAGAAAAAAATGTCGGCACACTATCGGGGTAGTACTTGAGGGAGCTTATACCTCGGCCTAGGAATGTTGCCTTCTAAATGAGGGACTCAAATGTTTCTTTGTGTTTCAGCAAGGAGTAGAAGAAATATACTGATGGAGATATGACGTTACAATCCATATACCCTTGTAACAGTGACGTAACTACTGTGGGGGGAGTCAAAATTTGAACATCCCCTAGGACACCCCCCCTCTCTTAAGGCGGCCCCTCAAATGAGTGTCTTAATTTTTTTTTTACATTAAATATTAATTTAATGCCATGTTATTTAGCTATTTATTTTGTTATACGCTATTAGTGACAGTGTTGCATGTATTCCACACATTATGCTTATATTTTTATTAAGCACATTATCTCAGGTCATGATGTCGAATGTCAAAATGCAAGGGCCCCTAAAGAGACTGAGGTCTCCGAGCCCCCAAATACCTTGCTACGCCTCTGTCTTGTAAAATAATTAGCTGGAGTGTATCTAGAAGTTGATAATGCAAAGCTCACTGGAAAGACTTCTCGCAACAATGAAGCATCAAAAGAGTTAAAGAGGAGGCTGAGGGGTAAAGCGCTTGGCTTCCGAACCGAGGGTCCCAGGTTAAAATCCTGGAGAAGACTGGATTTTTGATTTCGGTATACTAGGGCGCCTTTGAGTCCACCCAGCTCTAATGGCTACCTGACATTAGTTGGGGAAAAGTAATGGCGGTTGGTCGTTGTGCTGGCCACATGACACCCTCGTTAACCGTAGGCCACAGAAACAGATGACATTTACATCATCTGCCCTATTGACCACAATGTCTGAAAGGGGAACTTTACTATACTTTACAAGAGTTCAAGATAACTGATTATAGAGGAGGAACTGAGTTTTGGTGTTACATTTTATTACTTTTTTTGTTTTTAGCCGTCCTCAAAAGGGGAAATGTAACTCACTACAAAAACGGGTCTTGTTAGTCTGACACTCTAGTAATCTGGGAGTGTTCCTTCACACTGCATAAATTGCTTCTTTCCATCACAGTATAAATACACACACACACACACCCTTAGAGTTGGAGGACCTTAGGAATGTACTTTAAGCACTGCCAGACATGTTTGAATCTTGAATATCTTTTCTTCTGTACTCCTCCCCAGGTCTACCATGGCTCCCTACATCCTATCATGTTTGAATCTTGAATACCTTTTCTTCTGTACTACTCCCCAGGTCTACCATGGCGCCCTACATCCTATCATGTTTGAATCTTGAATATCTTTTCTTCTGTACTCCTCCTCAGGTCTACCATAGCGCCCTACATCCTATCATATTTGAATCTTGAATATCTTTTCTTCTGTACTCCTCCTCAGGTCTACCATAGCGCCCTACATCCTATCATATTTGAATCTTGAATACCTTTTCTTCTGTACTCCTCACCAGGTCTGCCTTGGCGCCCTACATCCTATCATGTTTGAATCTTGAATATCTTTTCTTCTGTACTACTCCCCAGGTCTACCATAGCGCCCTACATCCTATCATATTTGAATCTTGAATATCTTTTCTTCTGTACTCCTCCTCAGGTCTACCATAGCGCCCTACATCCTATCATATTTGAATCTTGAATACCTTTTCTTCTGTACTCCTCACCAGGTCTGCCTTGGCGCCCTACATCCTATCATGTTTGAATCTTGAATACCTTTTCTTCTGTACCCCTCACCAGGTCTACCATGGCGCCCTACATCCTATCATGTTTGAATCTTGAATATCTTTTCTTCTCTACTCCTCACCAGGTCTACCATGGCGCCCTACATCCCATCATGTTTGAATCTTGAATATCTTTTCTTCTCTACTCCTCACCAGGTCTACCATGGCGCCCTACATCCTATCATGTTTGAATCTTGAATACCTTTTCTTCTGTACTCCTCCCCAGGTCTACCATGGCGCCCTACATCCTCAACATCATTGTACTCAGCGCTGTGCTGTTCCGGATGGAGTTGTGGTCAACGCAAGACAACAAGTTCGTTTTGGCAGCCGTTCTCCTGGCCTTCGCCTTCCTCTCTCTTATGGTCAAGTGTGTCTTCGTGGCCTTCCGACTGCTCAAGGGCAGCAGTGGCGGAGGGGAGATAACCTCGGAATATCACCATTCCACGAAAGCTACAGAAGCACACTACTTACTGAAGTAAAAAATTATACCACAGTTACTTCCCTTTTTATAAACCCCTGAACTCATTTTTTTTATAACTCGTGACATTTTGCATAAATTAACAATTGTGTGCATTTTCTAATTTATTTAAGGTATGAAATATTTCGTAGCTATAAACTATCGAAACTATTCAATTACAAAATATGCTATAAGTATAAAGAAAAATAGAATATTAGATCTATCTTCACATACATCTTTAGCGAAAAAAATGTTATTAAATTCAATAGTATAAACTTGTGCTCAGCCTATTTACACCGGAGCAATCAGAGCAATTCTACATGTCACAATGATAATTTGCATAGGGCAACTACATAGCTGATCGATCTGTAATTGTATATTTTAAGTGTACACGAAAAGGACAGTTACAAGAGTCAACTAGGAAATCAATCATATGGAATTCCAGATCTGGTCTATTGTGAATAAAGAAAGCCTCTGTAAAGTAGATAAGTTAAGAAGAATCGGATGTTGAAATATAAATAGACTTTGGTTCTGGAAGTCTATGGTTACAGTTAAACTTCGGAAGGTCTCTATGTGGCATGAGGAGATTCGTTCTATTGTGTCAGCTTGTAAGAAAACAGTATTCAATTATAGAGTCACTCAGAAGCAACTTAAAAATGCCAAAACGAATCTTACTTTACCATCAACTCGAGAATCATACTTCACCAATTGCCATGACATCTCTACAAAATATGGTGGGTTTTATGAACGGTATTGTATCCATTAATCTAACTAATTAATACTAATTATAATATCATATAGCAAAATAGTAAATTTAAAAACAACTAAAACACAATTATGATCATGAATAATGTATTCTGTGTATAGGAATATTTGCATAACTGTACAATTTGATACTAAGATATTAGAAATATTTCAGCTGTAATTTATATGAATAAAAAAACGAACTCAAATGATAATTTGGTTCTGAAGATATGCTTGATATTACTAAAATCCTAATAATCTCTTTCAACATCGTTTTACATAGGCGGGCCTTGAGGTTGACAAGCAAGGGGGGGTACACCCCAGTGTCTCGCGCCAAAGGGGACATCGCCTTATGGGGATTGTTTTAGTCATTTCATCATACAAATAAGCGCGTTGTCTGAAACGTCATCTTTTGTACTATCTCCTGATAGACAGACATTCAGTCTGGTGGATTTTTACGCCAAAAAGCTTTCCTTAATAGGAAATCCTTACTCAATAGCCATGAAGCCATTTTGGCGTCATCCATATTGAAAACTGTGTGCCTCTTATTTTTGGTTATATTTAAGGTTATATTTAGGGTTATATTTAAGGTTATATTTAAGGTTATATTTAAGGTTATATTTAAGGTTATCCCCCTTCACTTGACACTCGCCCAGGGCCCCCCCCCCCCCGTACTGCTAAGACCGTCTCTGCATTTTCAGATTTGTAGGACGATGTATTTGAAGTTTAAAATTATGAAATTATTTTTTTTTTCTTTATATGAACGTACAAACGGGCACTCATACGTCTCAGTCTGATGTATGTCATACTAGTGCATATTATGTTTGAACATCTTCTAACACCAGATAACAGATTGAGGATTTTTTCTTTTTCTGATAACATTGTACTCTAATGCAATATTATGTTTTAAAAATGTGTTTTTTTTTAGTGATTTTTTTGAAACAAACATTGGATATTGTGGTATAAACATTTATGTATTTTTTAATTTATCCTGTTTCTTCTCTAATTTTCTACGTGTATATGTTAATTTTAAAACGAAATATATAATTCAAACATAAGAACAAGTTTGTTTTTAAACTTAATGTTGTCTGAGTCGATAGAGAATAGGATGGCTGCCTGGTCGTTTGGTATGCGCTCTGGACTGCCCCGGATTTGAACTCTATCCGTCGTCATCATACGTCGTCCGGTGGTAGGTTTCGGGCATACATAGAGAAACCATAAATAGAGCATACATAGAGAAACCATCAATAGACCATACATAGAGAAACCATAAATAGACCATACATAGAGAAACCATCAATATACTTTACATAGACACACTATCATTAGACCATGCATAAGCACACTATCATTAAACCATGCATAGACACACTATCATTAGACCATGCATAGAGACACCACCAAAAGACCATACATAGAGAGACCACCAAAAGACCATACATAGACAGACCACCAAAAGACCATACATAGACAGACCACCAAAAGACCATACATAGACAGACCACCAAAAGACCATACATAGACAGACCACCAAAAGACCATACATAGACAGACCACCAAAAGACCATACAAAGAGAGACCACCAATAGACCATACGTTACAATTATACATATAAAAATGTTTCACTGACACACATCAAAAGCTTAAAAAATGTTAAAAATACACATATTACACACACACACCCAACTAATTTAATAATGTTATAACAAGAAATATTATTAGAAGCAACTAACAATTAAACATGAGCAAACATAGCCCATATTTTATACATCTTTTTAATGTATGATTTGATATTTGAAACGTAGATTGGACAAATTTACATTAAACGTCACCATGGAAAACATTTTCAAACATGATTTTCTAAATTTCAGCATTAGATTTCACTAGCCCACATATGTTTAGTGTCTTCCTACAACACGCCTTTATTTACTGGACTTGCAGTATGGCATCCTTCCTATATTTCACTATGGATCTCTTACTGGAGAGAATCAGAGATCTTTCTTTATAGATTTTAGTAATTGAACCAATCTTTCCAAGCCTGGAAAAGAATTTAAAAGAAAAACAAAACACTTTACTCATGTTGGTTTTTTTTGACTGCCTAAAAAATTCTACACACGAAAAACCAGTAAATTATCAATTACAAAAAATTCACTACAGTTAATTGTATTTAAAAATATTGTTAAATGACGAAAAATCTAGCATAGCTTGATCTATTTTAGTATTTCAAGAGTTATAGATTCTGTAGTATCACACATTTTATAGTGACCGTTGATTGTTCGTTATAAGCGAGTTCGCTTTAACGTGATTAAGCAATCTTCACCTTCGTTATTGACTTCATCGTCAAGGGCTGCGACTATTCGAAACCATCCTGGATCTTTTGAGAAACAAGACTCGCCTGGCAGGATAAATACCCCAGCATTTAAAAATGATTCAAATAGCTTTTTCTCATTATCGAAGGATTTTTCTCGAAGATACTGAAAAAAAAAAAAAAAAAAAAAAAACAAGAAGCATGTCAAATAGAAAAACAAATTGCAAAGCCATTTAGTAATATATAAGGAATAAAAAAAACACCTTCGTTATGGCAAGGTCCTTAAGTAATTATAATATTTTTTGTTAGGCTATAGATAGTTAACATCCTCTAGATAGTTGGCCTCCTCTAGATAGTTGGCCTCCTATAGATACCTTCTTATCTTATCTTATATAATACAGACGTTACTTCAAAAAAGAAGATGATTACGTCCTACGCGTCATGCATCTAGTCATGCATATTAACCAATGACTTAAATTCTGCCAAGTCACTGGTTTTTCTGGCTAGCTCAGGCAACCCATTCCATGCTCTAATAGCACTAGGGAAGAAGGAGTATTTGTACAAATTTGTCCTAGTGTATGGGACGAGGAATGTGCCTTTATTTTTGTGTCTTTCAGAGTATTTTATTAAATTTTGTTTTTGTATTTGAAGATTATGGTTCAGTGTTTTATGTATAATTGCTACTTTACTTTTGAGTCTTCTGTCCTGAAGGCTTTCTAAATTTAGTGATTTTACTAATGGTGTTACCCTAGTCAAATGTGAATATTCGTTTGTTATGAATCTCACTGCTCTATTTTGTGTTTGTTCCAGTTTCTTAATGTTTTCTTGAGTTGAGGGGTCCCACACGGTGGATGCATATTCTATTATTGGCCTAACCAAGGTTAAATAACATTTTAGTTTTATGTTCTTATTTGATTTATAGAAATTTCTTTTAATAAACCCTAATGCTTTGTTGGATTTTTTTATAGTTTCATCAATATGTGGATTCCATGACAGTTTTTCATTTATTATAACACCTAGGTATTTTGAGTTTTTAGTCTGTGTTACTGGTTTGCCATGAATAAGATAAGTGGAATTAATTTGTTTTAGTTTTTTTTGTTACTCTTAACAACTGACATTTTTCTGGGTGGAAAGACATGCTCCAATTTGATTCCCATTTCTGTAATTCATCTAATTCTCTTTGTAAAATATCTGTGTCTTGTTTTGTTTTTATTGTTCTATATATTATGCAATCGTCTGCAAATAATCTGACTTTTGTTCCTGAACTAATGCAATTTGGTAAATCATTTATGTAAATTAAAAATAGTAGTGGACCCAAGACTGTTCCTTGAGGTACACCTGAGTTTACTGTTATTGGTGTTGATTTAGAGCCATTTATTATTACAGTTTGTTCTCTCCCTATCAGAAAATCTTTAATCCACTGATGCAGTGGACCGTTAATGCCGAAATATTTTAATTTTTTAAGCAAACTATGGTGGTGAACTTTGTCAAAAGCCTTGGAAAAATCTAGTAAGATAGCATCTATTTGTTCACTATTATCTAAACCTTTTGAGAAATCATCAATTAGTCCTATTAGTTGGGTTTCACATGATCTATATTTCCTAAAGCCATGTTGGTATGGGGTGAGGACATTATGTTTGTCTAAGTGGTTTATGATGTTGCTACATATTATGTGTTCTAGTATTTTACATGTGATGCTGGTAAGTGATACTGGTCTGTAGTTTCCTGGATCAGATTTTTCTCCTTTTTTAAATAGGGGGGTGACATTAGCTTCTTTCCAGTCCTTTGGTACTCTGCCCTGGTTAAGCGATGCCTGAAAGAGTATTTTGAACAAGATGCAAGATAAGAGCCACTCTCGTAAGCTGTCTTGGATACGTCTGACCACTCCAGGATGCCAAAGTGTAAAGGCGTGTTAGGTGCTTTAAGTTGACGACCATCTACAACACGGGTCTAAAACACTGGGCTCAGTCGTTCAGTTTATTTTGTCTGCTTTTGGGAATCTACTAGTGAAATTAAATCTTATTGTGTAATTGTAGTGTGTGCTTAATCATTTCCTGATTACATGTTGAGGATGAAAAGTGTTTTTATTCGTCAAGAGAATTCCTGTTTCTTCACAGAAATAAGTAAATCCAGCAATACGGTAAAATTTGGGTCAAACTAATCATAAAACACAATCCAATTTTATCACTTACAAACTGATGGACTTTGCTTGCTCATTTCATCTACAATAAACAAATTTCCAGTTGAAAGTCAATACAAATATTAAAGGTAAACAGATCTACCCAATATAAAAATACATTTCTAACTGTTGTAATGCTAAACAAAACCCTTAGCTGGCAACAAGTCTGTGCCCATGTCATTTTTTAGTTTATTAATGATATTCGTAGTAAAATGTAAATTGCATTATACATATAATGACTTCTCCTAAACAGCAGACGTCTTGTCCCAGACATGCAGGACTAAAAGACAATGGATGCTGCATTGAAATGTTTTTATTACCAACAGTTCAATACAACGTAGACCAACTGTCTTTTATTCCTACATGTCTCGGACAAGACATCTGTTGTTTAGGAAAGGCTTTATGTGTAGATTTATTTTCTTCATGATTAAATCTATACTCTCTACTTCTCACCCCTATCTCTAGTTATATCAAGGTATATGTGCTAGAAAACTACCGCCAGCTACAGGGAAAGTTAATTTCAAAGGTCATAAGTATAGATTATCAATTAGCTAAAAATAATTAAGTATTGAATGTCATATTTTGTGATTCTACTTGGCAAGAACATTTTGTACAACGCTTCTATCAACTCAGTCTGGTAACAGATTTGTACACGTTCTTTCTCACAAAGCAAACCATGGATCGAGTTGAAAGTTTGCAAAATTCTTTCTTTTACCGGACAACACAAGAATCATTTTAAAAAAATAGTTAAAATATAGTTTTAAAATTATTGCTAATTAATTGTTTTGTTTTGTATAGAACAAGTGAAAGAAATTTTATTTGACAGATGTTGTGATATAAGTCGAATTAGTCCCCTTGAGGATGATTTGCCCCCCCCCCCCCCCCGAGTGAACACGTTTTGTTTATGCATTGAAAAAGCGATCACGGTAACATTGTTTACGCAGATACTTCTTCCCCACGCCCTAGTTATTTGTCCAACTGGTCCAGACAAGAGATAGGATCATTGCACCTTGAGAAAGCTAAAAGCATGAAATAATGGTAGAAAAAGATTGGTAAAAATATTTCTAATTGTAAAGATTAATTATTGTTAGACTAGATCTATTACAAATTTAATAAAAATGACTGATACAAACTAATTGATACAATGACACTAAATATAAGCTTTGTTTGTTTTTTTAAAGTATTATTCTATGTTGTTTTGTTTAAAGCGTACCTTTGAAAAGTCGGCCCATATAAAAATGGTGGCTTTACTTGGATGCACATGCACATCTAATTTTTCTAGAGTCTCCTTGTAGAGGTGGTACCTTTCTAGCATTCTTTGTTTCATAGTAGGGAAGAACGTTTTATCCAGCCATTCTAACACAGAAACATTTAATGAAATCAATTTTCAGTGTTACGGAATAAATGTTTTACAGTTGCACAAAATAGCGATCAGTTTCTGAAGAAGTCAAATTAAATTTTTTTTGAGTTTTTCTCACAGATAATTGATCTTGATTTAAGTTTGGCATGTATAAAATGTTAATGTTTAGTGTAATGCGATTCTTCATCTATATCTGATGGCTTACTTTGCGTCATTAGTAGAAAACGATGGCAGATTTTCAGTTAAGTAAATATGCACATTTCAATGATATACTGTAAGCAGACTTCTGAAGGAGAGGCAACTGATGGTCAGTAATCTGGTCGTTAGCAAAAGATGCGCCTGTGGGGTGTCTCAAGAGAACGCTGACCACCAGAGCCTGCCTTAGGTTATTGGAGGCCCTAGGCAAAGCAAATATGGTGGCCGATTGCGAAATGAATGGGGTGGCCCCAAATAAAAGGAGTCTTCTAACAGATGTAGTCTTGCAAGTAGATTACAAAATTTCGTGAATTAACCTTAAATCATAGTAGACACTTAGATCTAGGTTAGTAGAGCCGTACACTTTTGCTACAATATATGTTTTGCAATTTTTCTCTAAAAAATTATGTAAGTCCTAGGCGAGACCCCCACAAATCGGAGGCCCTAGGCGGCTGCCTAATTTGCCTATGCCTTAGCCCTGTAACTACTTTCTTTAAAGCTGTATAAGTCATAGTGAGGTACAACACACTCTGTATAATTCATCTTAGATATAGAGCTAGTTATTTGAACCCTCCAACAAAATACTGAGAACGTGGAACGCCAAGAAGAACACTTTGATATTAAACTCGAATAAAACCTAATCGGTCTGATTCAGGAAATCTTTTTGGGCTCCTTTACTCTTATCTTATCTTATATGTTACTGACGTTATTTAAAAAAAAGAAGATAATTACGTCCTAAGCATTTCATATGTCATCTAGTCATGACTTAGGCTAAACTCTGCTAAGTCGTTGGTTTTCCTGGCTGATCCAGGCAACCCATTCCATTCTGTAATGGCACTAGGGAGGAAAGAGCGCTTGTACGAATTTGTTCTGGCGTATGGAATAAGAAAAGCGCCTCTGTCTTTGTGTCTTTCTGCGTATTTCATTAGGTTTTGTTTCTCTTTTTGAAGTAAAACAGTGAAAAAATAAAAGTGAAGTAAATGAAATTTACCCTCGTCCTCTATCATAGATTTCAATCTGAGCTGAATCAAACCGTTTGCTCTAAAGTATATGGCCGTCAGACTGACATATTTACATAACAGTTGGTGTCTGGTGTACAACACTGCACAGCGATATCCAGACAACCCAAAATCCTGAAAAAGAGACATACTTTACTTTAGCAACTACAGGCTGACGATATTAATTAAACATATAGTTGTAGAAGTTGGATAAGTCCCCTTGAGGAGACGTGATAATGTATACAGATAGTGTGTACACAAAGAAATATACAAAAATAGACTATCTAGTACTTAAAGTGCTTGCTATGGTTTTATGTGATCTAAATATTAATACCAATTCCTTATAGTTCCTTATTTTCGGTATACGCGTGTGTGGGGTACACGCGTGTGCGGGGTATACGCACGTGTGGGGTATACGCGTGTGTGGGGTATACGCATGTATGGGGTATACGCGTGTGTGGGGGTATACGCGTGTTTGGGGTATATGCATGTGTGGCGTATACGCAAATGTGGAGTATACGCGTGTGCGGGGTATATGCATGTGTGGGGTATACGCAAATGTGGGGTATACGCATGTGTGGGGTATACGCGTGTGTGGGATATACGCGTGTGCGGGGTATATGCGCATGCGGGGTATATGCGCGAAAATGCGGTCAATAAAAAAAAATCATAAACACATACCCACACATAGACTTACAATGTGTTTTTCAAGGCATTGAGAACAAGTTCATGAATACAATCTCTTTCTAATCAGATTTCTTTAACTGCAAAACTGTTTTTTTTCCTACAATAATTTAATTTATGCTCACGTATGCCACTGTGCTATTCATTATAATCTTGATCAGTTTTTCAATTGACTAGATTTAGACATTAATTAATCTGTCGTTATTAAATCTAGTTCAAGTCTCAACAGATGTATGTCTCTCTTAGTTCAATGGATTAAAAAACAACGAGCAAGCAGTTTTCAATCGATTATATTTCTTGGTTAGTTTAAAAAACGAAATACGAATTCTTGTAACTTACAATTCAAGTCTGTTTTTTTTTTAAACAGCATCAAACATGACTGTCACGCATATTTCATGAATTTTGTAGATCTAGAACTACAGAATGGCAAACAGTTGAGAGTAATGATCGGGACGTCTGCGTCAACATTATTGAGCATACTAAGAATAGTCGTGTACAGAGGCGTAGTGAGGGGTGGGCAAAGTGGCACGATGCCCCGGATGCCACCCTCAGGGAGACGCCACGCGCAGAGAGGCCCCCAGAAAAGTAAAAATTATGTAGATATTTCAGTTAGGTAATACATTCTAAGGCTGTTTGTGTTATATTATTATTAATACTTTGTATTCATAAGCCTAAATTTCTATGTGATGTTCATGGAAAATTGTAGTGGGGGGGGGACGCCATTAAAGTTTCTTGCCCCGGGCTCACATTGTGCTCACTACGCCTCTGGTCATGTACTCAGCGACGTCGCTAATTCGAAACTGTTACTCTGGATACATCAGCAGACAGTATATGTTGATAAACCGCTGTGTGGGCGACAAGATTTGAACCAAAGCCTAATGCCCGTGCATTCGTCTCATTTCTTTGAGGGGAACCAAAGTTGTCTGACGACTGAAGAAGGCCAACTCTCTTCATATCTCTTTATATCTCTTCATATCTCTTTATATCTCTTCATATCTCTTTATATCTCTTCATATCTCTTTATATCTGACATTGTAAACACATCAAGTATTTATTTACTTTGCTGAAGCCCCAAGTAAAGTGAACTTTGTCAGGGTCAGGGTGTTCCAAGGATAAAATACTGGTAAATTCGACATCTGGTTCATAGACACTAAGTCCATAAATCTCATTGGCTATTATGTGAAGATCATTTCTGAAAAGAAAAATTTTGGAAATATAATGAATTCTATTAAAAAGAGATAAACACTTTCGTATAGATTGAAATATGACCAAGCTATTGTTAAAAAGCATTGGATCATTCAAAAGTCACTTACATTAATATAGAACGCAATATACAATTTAGTATTTCTTTTTTCAATATTTTCTCTCTCTCTCTCTCTCTGTTGTTTTCTCTATTTATTTCTTCTTTTTTAAAACTCTCTCTCTCTCTCATTCCTTTACAGTCTCTTTTTTTTTTCTTTATCTCAGGCTCTCTCTCTCTTTTATTTCTCTCTTTTTATCTCCCTCTTTCTCTTTTTTTTCTCTATCTTACACACTCTCTTTCTCTTTCTTTCTCTCTATCATTTGTGCTCTCGTTATTTCTCCCCCTCTTTCTCTCTCTCTTCACTTTCTCTTAAAAGTCCATAAGCAGGACATCAGATCAAGCCAGTATGGTTATAACATAATGAAAGATAAATTGTGGCGTAATAGTGACCAAGTTGACCATTGTTGTAATCATTCACACACATGGATCTAATTGCACACAAACCTTTGGGCGAAATCTAAAATGTCCAGTAGCTGCTGCCTAGTTACAACATCCCCAGTGGGATTGTGTGGATTGACCAACAACAGAGCTCTAATTTTTTTACCCTGTAATTCACATTGGTGTTTGAATATTACATACAATATAGAGTAGCTAGTATAACTTGTTAAGAAACTCAGATTTATCCTTAAATACAAAGACAGTAAAAAGTGTTGCAAGTATAATTTATAAAGTTATTTATTTTTAAGTATAAGACCTTATAGTTTATAATTAAAAATAAAGGTTTGTGAGGAAAAAATTAATAGGATTTTTATTATGCTATCTTTTGAAAACTTACCTCGATTTTTGCTTTAATCAAAGCGTCTTCGAACGCTCGTACGTCGTGTTCATAGGTACAACCACTGCCTTTGGTTTGCTGGAATCAAAGAGTTTGTTTAATCATTAAAATAAGATTACACATAGTCCTTTACTGAAAGTAGATGTCGGTTCTCAGAGTGTGAGACAGTTCACAATTTTTGCCTGGTCGTGTTGTGTGCGCTCTGGAATGTCATCGTGATGGACATCAAGAGTCCAAACCATACCCCCGACATCCCATTATCGTCGTGTAGGAATTTTCGGTCATAATAAAGTAAAAATCTTCAATTTTGAAGCAACATTCGAAACATTTACAATAAACTAAGAAAATATTTTAGTTTTTAAAACGACATCTGATCAATATGTTGGGACCGTGTTCCAATGTCGAAACATATTACTGAAGGGTGAAGGTTTGTGATGTTCAATTCATGAGTTACGGACATTCCATCGGATATGAAGTATGAAGATTATTACATCCTTGCCAACACACCCTGCAGAATACTGGAAAGACAAGGGAGCAGATGAAAAAAGCTGTTCAGAACCGAGTTCTTTGGAGAGGTCTGGTTGCGGCTTTATGTTTACCTCGGGGCTCACACAAATAAGTAAGTAAGAAATGTAAGCATCGCTCTCAGAAACTATTGCCATGTTGGAACTTCAATCTAAATTTGCATTAATTCAATATATTACGTTAAGACTCACCGTGTAAGGAAGCTTGACCTCTAGGACGTGAACTCTTGGTCTATCAAACAGGTCACTATTGATTCTATAGTAGTACGGGGAAGGAACCATAATATAGTCTGAGGGTGTATGCACACAAAAAAAATTCAACACAAAAAAAAAGCAAAGCTTACTAAAACTGATACAAATGTTCGGCTATTCTCATTAAATTTCGAACTATGAAGCATGAAGTTATTCCCCCCTGCTACAGGGACCGGATGTCTCAGATTGCATTCATCTATTTTCATCAGAAGTGGATGTAACCTAGATTAGGCCCTAAACTTTAACAGATATCGGGCCCATTGCTATAATTTTCCCCCTTTGCTCTTTCTTCTAAAGGATTGAAACTATTTCTGTAACCATTATGGAAGGTTCCTAAGTAAGCGGGGGGCCGTAAAATAAAGCTTTTGTTGCCTATTGGTAAATCTGGGAGACGGAGAGAACCCCTCCACAGGAATACTTTTTTTTCCCCATTATAATGTTGTTCTAGTTTCCAAATACCCCGGAACTATTTTAGTCCATATTCGTAGACACTTAAATGGGGTCTGTTCATACCACTTAAAAACACTAGAAGATATGGAAATCTAGAAAACTGGGTGATAAATTATATACTTTCTAAATTTCATTTTCTGCGTTGAATAAGGTCACTAATATTGGGATGGGTAAACTATGTACCTAGTTGTCCTATTCGGCTCATAAGTTCTGCTATGGTGTCCACTTATACGTTTGTTAACGATACACAAACAAGCTGCAGAGTTTCGGTTTTATTAGAATCGAGAAACTACTTCGCTGTTGAGGCGCTCGGCAGACGTGTTATTAATTTAAATACCCCTCTAAACGCCGAAAAAAAATTGGGGCCCCCTCTTGAGTTCAAAGTACATTTTTTTCACAAAGTAAGTTGCAAACGATCATTTCACTCAAGCGGGCTTTAGGTCGTTTCACAGACTTAATTCAGGTTTTTAGTACCTAGTCATTGCTCATTTATAAGTCCGCCCACAAAGTAGATCATCGTAATGAGCTTATCATGCCAGCCCAACATTAATAACCAGAACAAATTCAGGTGTGTGATTGATGGTGGGCAGCGGAGTGTTGACCTAGATGATAAAGATCAGTAACATAATAGAGCTTAGGTACCGTGAAGTTAGTCTGCACCTTATGGTAAATATGAACACTGTCAGGCTCCTAATTAATGTGATAAGAACAGAGTTTCAAATTTATATTGAGAAATGTCCCTTTAAAAACTATGAACAAATAAATTTATTGATAAAGAATAAAACTTAAGACCATCTACTTCATCTACAAAAGGTTTGACGTAACAATGTTACAAATGTAAAGTAACAAGGTGTGTTAAATGTCAAATGTAACACAACAATGCAACAAGAATAATGGAAATGGTCTATTAAATGTAAAGTAACAATGGAAATAAATTTAAGGTAACAAGAGTAACAAATTTAAGGTCACAACGGTAACAAATTTAAGGTAAAAAGGGTAACAAATTTAAAGTAACAAGGGTAACAAATTTAAGGTAACAAGAGGAAGAAATTTAAGGTAACAAGAGGAACAAATTAAAGGTAACAAGAGGAAAAAAATTATGGTAACAAGGGTAACAAATTAAAGGTAACAAGAGAAACAAATTTAAGGTAACAAGGGTAACAAATTTAAGGTAACAAGGGTAACACATTTAAGGTAACAAGGGTAACAAATTTAAGGTAACAAAAGGAACAAATTAAAGGTAACAAGGGTAACAAATTTAAGGTAACAAGGGGAACAAATTTAACGTAACACGGGGAACAAATTAAAGGTAACTAGGGTAACAAATTTAAGGTAACAAGGGTAACACATTTAATGTAACAAGGGAAACAAATTTAAGGTAACAAGGGTAACAAATTTAAGGTAACAAGGGTAACAAATTTAACGTAACAAGGGGAACAAATTAAAGGTAACAAGGGGAACAAATTAAAGGTAACAAGGGTAACAAATGTAACGTAAAAAGTAACGAACACAATATAAAATTAACAAAAAGTTTCATAAGAAAAGACAATTCTACAACAATCTATACAAGTATCCACCATAGAAATTGTTTATAGCTTACCTCCAGGCTCAGCTAGGGCAAATGACAAAGCCTCTAATATCACAGTCACTCCATTAGTAATAAATAACTGGAGTTGAAATATATAGGTAAACATATTAAGAAATCCGATACCAAATACATTTTTGAAAATAAATATTAAGCTTAATCATTTGATGATATTTTTAAAAAATAAAACGTTTGCTGAGATATATATCACAATCTATTTTTTTTTTTTAAAGCCTTATATTTATAAGAAAAAACTGTTTATATTTTAGAGATTGCACTTTAAAGGCCCCAATAATACACAAGTTTAGTCATATGGAGTTGGGTGTTGGCGAACTAGTAAGCCCTTGGGTTTCAAACCAAAGTGGCCTCGAATTGGAAGTGATGGCCAGTATTGAGCTTTGGGATCTTAAGCTCGTCCCTGATTCAACTTCAATCACAAAAATTGGGGGAATGTAAATGCGGTTGACCGTTGTGCTGACCACATAACACCATCGTTAACCGTAGGCCATAGAAAAATACGAATTTAAGGAAAAATCATGTGCTCGCCCTTTGGACCGTAATGCATGAAAGATATACTAGAGAAGTTTTTTAAGTAAACTTATTTCTAGTCCCCCCAAAAAACTGGTATTAGATGGTACTTAGGTAACATAAAATAAGTTAATAGAAAAATTCTGTTTGGGACTAGAATTAATATCTGTCAGTAATAGCGATATCATAATATGTTTCTAAGACTTACATTCTCGAGAGACAGTTCCTCTCTAGTATGAAATCTTGTTTCTAAAAACTTTTTTACAGACTTTTTCAATCTAAATAAAAAAAAAGTAAATAATTTGAAAATGTATACAAGTATAAATAAGCCTCAAAATAATTATACTGGTACTAAAGAAAACAAAAAGATTAGATTTGGGCAGTTTTCGCAAGTGGTGCTGTCGACGAAGCAATTCAGTTCTGTAATTCAGGTCTAGTTCCTTCATAGACAATATATTTGAGGTATTTAAAACAATCCTTTTACAATTGTCTGTTTTTTGGGTCTCCGATGCTGATGGCCATCCTGAGCCCTGGTCTTAATGTTGGTAGCAATGCCGAAATTGTTTTGAATGTTTGAAATAACTTGGATGGTCTGAGTTCTTTTCTAATTGGTTACCTATATATGTAATTCAATGGATATCATTGTGTATGTAGCATAACTGGTCATCATCATCATCATAATTATTATCTCTGACCGTGGCTCCGTCTTGGGAATCTCGGTTCAGGGCAGGTGTTTATATCTGTCCACAAGTCTTTCCCATCTTCTTGGCATGCGCATCTAAATCTCGAAGTCACATTTTTCTGGGCCGACTTCTTCCTCTTTTATTGTGGGTTCCAGGTGAGGTCTTAAATTGTGATGTTATAGGCAATGTGGCGAAATTAGAAAATCATAATTTTAGGTAAACAGTGAAAAGGTAAGATAAAGTTCCCCTTTCAGACCTTGCGATCTACGGGGCAGATGATGTAAAGGTCATCTGTTTCTATGGCCAACGGTTAACGATGATGTCATGTTGCCAGCACAACGACCAACCTCCTTTACTTTTCCCCAACTAACTTCAGGTAGTCAGTAGAGCTGGGTGGAATCAAAGGCTTCAAAAGATCCAGATATTACAAAAAAATCAGGATTCGAACCCAGGACCTCCAGTTCGGAAGCTAAGCGCTTTACCGCTCAGCCACCACGCCTCCCAGTGTAAAAAAAAAGACAAATGACTTGAATAAAGCAAAGTGACCAAATCAAAACAATTTCACAAAATTACGCGGCAATATAACATGTTCGTTACAATGGGTTATATACACATACTACTTGACTACAGAATGTTGTTTATACTGTTTTATATGATAGATTTTTTTGATTGTTTGATAGCAATATGATTGGTTTAGAATATTTAAAACATTCTTTCTAATAGCCGATTTTTATTATTTGGGTTATGACAAGAGACAGAAATATTATAAAACTGTTCTTTTTATAGAGCCCACGTGACATATTACATAAAGGGTTATAATCAATGGATACAAATATTTTAACCGGAGTTGTGTTTTCTTTTCTAATTTCGTTACTGTTTTACTATTTCTGAAACTATTCTGTTGTACAATTTTACTTGCTAACTACAGTGCCTATTTTAACGAGTAGTTTAAAACCTTTAAAAAAAAACTCACTCTGTGTTGCCGGTACTTTTGTCATAAAACTGAAGCGATTGATCTTCCGGCTCACGTGCAATCGAACTCAGCTGTTGACAGATTGAACACAATTAGTTCAAACAGTTACAAAAGACATGTTTTGTACCAGTGATTCACACACACATACACCCACACACCCACACCTACATACACACTCGCACGCGCTTACCCACACAATCTTAGAAAGAACCAAAGCTGACAGAAAATTCAGTTTTTCCGTTTAAAGTTTTAAATCTCTATGACGTGACATGAGTAGGAAAAAAAAATTTTTTTTTATAGTCAGACATTCTTTCAAGTATTTAATTAGCCCCTTTTTTTTTAGAAATCAAATACCCCCCCCCCCTTTAAGGCCTTGCAATCTACATGGCAGATGATGTAAAGATTATCCTGATCTATGACCCATGATTAACGAAGGTGTCATGTGGCCAACAGAACGACCAACCGCCTTTACCTTTCTCCTATTTACGTCAAGTACCTATTAGAGTTGGGTGGACTCAGAGGCGCCCTTAAGATAATAAAAAAATCTCACTTCTCACCAGTATTCGAACCCTTGACCCTTCGGTTCGAAACGCTTTACCACTCAGCCACCACCGCGCCTCAACTCCTTTGTTAAATGTTTTGTATTGGATGTTTACATTTAATCATTCATCTCATAGAAACAATATGAAAAATTATATAATTATTATCATTAATATTTAGTTATTTATTAGTCTTTTCTAGTGTGTTCAAAACAAGCTTACCTTTATTTCAAGCTCTCTGGCGCATAATTTATTTTCTGCTAATCCTAAGTCCACTATTCCCTAAAGAAATTAAAAGTCCATGTCTTTAGTTAGTAAAATGTATTAATACAGGACACTATAATAACAATAGTAAAATATTTGTTGGGTTCAGGAAAGTCACATGTCGTCTGCCTGGTCACGTAACGTGGTATGCGTTCTGGGTTGTCGTAGGACGGTCTCTATGGTCCTGTGTTCGAGTCTTTCCACCTGCCATCTTTTACCGTCCTATGGGAGTTTCGGGCTAGGATGTAATTCTCTTGAAATCTGAAGAAAGATTCAAAACGTGTAAAACAAAACAAACCATGGGGCTTACGGTGGTATTGTGTGTCCAGCAAATTTTTCCGCTTTTTCAACAAGTAAAAGTCATAGCTTCATGTTCATTCGTATTGTTTTTAGGCTTAAACTTTCATGACGAATAAAGTATTTTAAAGTAAAGATGAATTGCGCAGGCTAATGCTACATTTTAGAGTAAAAGTTATAGACTGAGTTACAGTATACGAAGAAGACTTAATAACTGCAACAGAGTGAACTAGGCTGACATGTTTTTGATTCTACCTTTCTGTTATGTGTTGGGTGAAATCTGTTATTTCTTACAAGACTGAAGTACGGACTTAGAAACATCTCTGTACTCAAAGTCTCCTCTGCTCGCCTTGATAAGCTTTGGGCCATGCTGGTGTCTGTTATAAAAAAAGAAAATGTTAAGATAATAGATAAATAAAGGCAGAAAACAACAACAACACACCCTTCTCTTAGTTTCCAGAATTTGTTCAAGTTTTAGTATGTTTTATCATTTACACCAACCAGTGCACTGTACTGTGTTTCTAATAATGCATAATTATCATTCGTTTCGTTTAGCTTCTGAGGTTATATTTTGACATCATTAGAAATCATTTAATTTTTCTTAATCTTTATATCCTGTTATCAAGATAGGCGTCTATGCATGAATGATTTCAAACTTGTGGGATATTTAGTACCTAAGGAGTATGGTCCTAAGCTTACAAAACAATTTTTGTACTCTTTTTGTCTGTCAGTATTTCAATTTCTTTCCGTGACATTTGACATCTTATCTTATCTTATATACTATCTCGGGAGATGAGTGTATCTCTTTGCAACATGTCATGCACAAAAATGAGGTCATTCATAGATTCTGTTATAACTTTGGTGGTGCTGCAGATAGAGGTTGTTGTGTGTGTGTAGCCTGCTGACACAAATCGCCCAGACCAGTGCAAGATGAGCGGTCACCTGTTCCGAGTGGTGACGCTCAACCGCAATGACTCACAATTTTTTAAGAACGTCAGATACAGTCATCTGACCAACTCGAATAGTCGAGCGATATTCTGTCCTGTCCTAGAAGGCCATAAGGCGACATTTTGACTTTTTATAGTTATAATGTTTTCTTTGGTATAATGCCCAAATTGTAAGACAAATTTCCTTACGGACAATAAAGATTATTATTATTATTATTATGTTAGAAATGAACGAGTAGTCATTTTCTGGCGCTGCCAGGGTCGAGTTTCGCTAAAGAGAAACAAAATTCATCATAGTCCCTTTAACAGTTTCCACTGAGGAATTTTCTGGTGATGTGGCAGGTCTGCAGCAGTACCGCCCTCTGGCCCTCTGACAGGCAACGAGGATGTTCCTAGGAATGTTAAGGTGTCTGTGGGGTCAGTTGTTATTATCCTCTCGGTTGATATAACAATGGGGTATACTGTTATTTTGGACAATTTCCATAGACGCTTAATCTCCAAGCCTAGGTTCCCATATTTTCTTTGTTTTTCTATCCCAGTTTTTCTTAAATTATGAGACAGTGGTACGGCGATATCGATAATGGAAGCGGTTTTCCTTTTTTATCGATGAACAGCAGATTCGGGCGATTGAAATCTACCGTTTTGTCGGTCAGAATAGGCCTATCCCAGTACAGCAGATGTTCAGTAGACTCGAGAACCTCTTGCGGAGAGTATTTATAATAAGGGGGAGTGTCCTTACCGATCAATTTGTACGTCAAAGCCAGGTGTTGGTGTATTAACATTGCAACTTGGTTATTATTATGAAAGAGTGGAGTCATCAGAGTCGAGTCAGTCAAAAGTTCCCGATGTGCGATTCAGTACGATACGGCAGAAGTCAACAAGGTGCAGAGAAGCCAGTTCAGAGTTGATATGGCCATTCAGATATCCACGACAGAACATTGGTACAGCGTTACTTGTTGCCCGTTGTAAAGAGTATTGGCTGTGATTTAATGGACTTGTAAGTTTTACCCTACTTAGGAGACTTGAGTTGGCAAGTTCTTTGAGCTGGTAGTGTCGTGCGATGCAGTTTGCAGAGAGCCTGAATAAAGAGAGTCGTTACAATACATCTTCACGGTCACATGATAGGTATTTCTAACCTAACATGTTTCAGTGTTTTCAATCTATTTCTAGTGTGTTCATCATTCCCGATTCAAGCCGCTTCTGTATGCTTAGCTTCCATATTCTCACAACTGGTGGTGTTTATTTTGAATGGCTTTATGTCTCGCAAACACATATCAGTGTATTTTAGAGGTGGCCTGCAGTTTTTAGGTCTATTACATTTGTCGACCCTATGGCATTCAGTGCAGACGCCAAGCCACCCAAGGCATTCTACTGTTGAGAACAGTGCAGATGTCCTAGCAGCCAACTCTTTGTAAGACTTCCTCGTTGGTCATTTTTGTCTTTCCGCCTTGGTTTCAGAATTTATCCTAAGTATAGGAGGTGGAAGATATTAACTATATCTGCAATTAGTGGATTGTCATGTTTCACTGCCATATAACAGAGTGCTCAAAACACTGCTTCGGTAAACTAGGGTTGCAGTATTAATACTTTTCTTCTAATACCCAGAAGTATTTAAGGAAAAAATGTAAACATACAGCTTGTTTGTTCTTTTTTTTTCATGAAACAATTCTCCTTGTTGAATTCAGAAAATGGTTCATCTTTTTTAAACAATAGAAACACTTGTGTGTAGAATCACTGGCTTATGATCAGTCCTGTTAAGTCATTGGTTTATGGTCAGATCTTTTAAGTAGACATTCCTGACTCGGCGTGCTAGACGTTTTGCCACGCGAATTATGGAGATTACACTGATGATGACTTGCAGAGCTATCATCCTGTTTTAGCCGGATTGCATTTTCTGGTCTACATGATCTTAAATATCTTGATTCTATGTTCGATATAAGTATAATATACATTAAGTTATCTCCATTTTTACCTTGTAATCTAATTAATTCTTAGACTTAGGTCTTGACGCTTTGTTCGGCTCATGGGCGGCACTCTCTCTACACATCCTTCTACGTTCTCGCAAGGCATTATTTTTTAAAAATACTAAATAAGTTATACAAAATCATTTTGACTAAAATCCCAAATAAAACTGCAAAACGTGTTACCAAGTGGAGCAACTTTACAGGTAAGCTTGTTTTGCCGCTCAGCGAAGCATCCATTAAATATTGACTGTAAGGACCTCATGTATCTAGCTACTTACAAATGAATCTTTTTGACCTGTCCGTTCGGTACACTAAGTATTGAAAAAACTGTTGAATTAAACTTTATCTTCAACATATTCCTCATTTCGTTACAATTCTCATTTCAGAGTTCTCTTCCCATCTGATGACACAAATAAGCCAGACGTTGTATATTCAATATTTCTTAGTCAATGAATACACCATTTATTGAACAAACTACTAAAAATAATGTGTTTGCTTATATCACCTCACTTTGTCTGTCTTTCTGTCTGTCTGGAAAAAAAGTTGGTACACGTTTCTTCTTCCACACCCAATCTCGGATCAAGATGAAATGATGCACAATTATTTCTTTTACCTGACAACACCTGAATCAATAAAAACAAATAACCCAATTGGTTAATTAACTATTGTTAATTAATTATTTTCTTTGGTATCTCGGACAAGAAAAAAAAATTACTGACTGAAATGGTTGTATAAGCTGATTTAGACCCCCCACCCCCGCACACACCTACAGCAAAAGAAGAATAGACAATAACAATCCATTTTTTCAACGGTCTTTGGCGAACCTGTCAAATCGTCAATCGACCCCCAAGGGGGTCGCGATCCACAGGTTGAGAACCCCTGATTTAGAGAGTCTAATCTGTACCGATTGTAATGATTACTAGAATATTGTATCTAATCTAAACTATGGTGTTTTTATACTTCGACTTGTATAATTTGAATGCCTGTAACTTAATACAAATGGTATATAAATTATAGAGAACAAAGCTACAGGTTGAGAACCCCTGATTTAGAGAGTCTAATCTGTACCGATTGTAATGATTACTAGAATATTGTATCTAATCTAAACTATGGTGTTTTTCTACTTCGACTTGTATAATTTGAATGCCTGTAACTTAATACAAATGGTATATAAATTATAGAGAACAAAGCTACAGGCTAGGATTAAAATATTGAGCTTTCATCAAGAAACATTTATTATTAACATGACCCGAGGAAATAGTAATCCTTGCAAATGAATCCTAAATGATTTTTTTGTGGAGCTTAATAAAAAAGGGTTAAGAGTTCATTTCAAAAGGTGTATTTCAAGTGGCTATCTGTCGATTATCGATGCATCTTAGCAGATAACTTAATGTTGCCGAGTAAACCAATTAGATTTGATCCACTCAAATTAGCCTTATTATATAAAAAGAGCTGGTGGTTGGAAGAATCAGGATCGAAAGTGTGTACTTCTGACTCGCAAGAACTAGTTTGAATGATAATGTCCAGGCCCTCTAGCCAATCGGAGTTCATGACAATGTTAATGCAGGCGGAATTGTTGAGCCTGAACTCTGCCCTGTGGGCCTGTCTTTTTTTCGGAAGTTTCTGCTAAGTAAAGATAGCGTACATTGTTAGTTTATATTGTCTGACCTAGTGACTTGTAGGTGGAACCATCCATGATAGACTGGCTGGACTAATTGGAGTTGTTGATTGTATGGTTTGTTAGAGCGGCTGGTTGTTTATAATTGAATGAGTAATGTCTTCATTAGCTTCCTTCAGTCGTGAAACGACTATGGTTAATCTCGAACACTCTTTCATATGGCTGTGGAGCCCTATTTTGCTTAGGCACTCCCGTCCACATAAATTGCATGTCAAAGTGGCTTTCGCTTTGGTGATAGAGGTTAGAATGCTTACAGAATGATTTTCGAGTAATGTCTTAGGAACATGTAAACCTAATATCTATATTTTAAAAAAAGGTAATGTTTCCCTTTCAGACCTTGTGGTCTATAGAGCAGATTTTGTAATGGTTAGGTTATATCTATTTAAAGGCTATACGAATCAGTTGCTGTACGTTGGTATAAAAAGTTACAATTTCTTCATTGACTTCATATATCATGAGTAAACGAAAGAAAGAAACTATGACCATTACAGTTCCTTCAGTATTGAATATTATCACATTCTAGCCAGGTTCACCCAACCACAGGAAGGCAGGTATTAAAACTGGAACAATCGAAACTACAGCCCAGAGCGCAAGCCATATTGTGGTCTAGATTTTAGCACTTACTTAAGACAATTCCAATCTACAACTGTTAGAATCTAGATTATTGTTTCTAATAATAGACATTTGAAACAACTGTTTACATGTTACGTATGGACAATATTAGATTTCTGGGACTAGCACATGTTTAAATTTTGTAAACAGAAATGATTATCGATATTTTTTAATTAGTGGATGTACCAAATAAAAATCATTTAAATTAGATGGTTAATACTAGCAGTTGATTACTGAAGCACTTATTAGAATTAGGCAATAAGAAAAAACTTGATATAACACGACAAATACATTGCTAAATTATTATGAAAGTATATAAGACCATTGGCAAGATGTAGCCCTAGACCGAGACCTGGTTTAGACCAATAGCTCGCTGCTAAGTCACGCGTCGGGCTTCACGACCTGTGACGTCGCATAGACCTATTGGTCTAAACTGTCCATAAGTTTCGACGCCGAAGGTCAGTGTTCAGACCTTCTGTAACGAACTTTTTAAAAAGATCTATGCGCCTTCTAGAGCTCTCCAACAATAGCCGCTAGCACTAATACATCTCTACAAACTTTTTGTTTTGTGTGGCGGAAACAAACTCAAGCTCTGGTCATCTCTGTTGTCCTTTTTGTTTTGTGTGGCGGAAACAAACTCAAGCCCTGGTCATCTCTGTTGTCCTTTTTGTTTTGTGTGGCGGAAACAAACTCAAGCCCTGGTCATCTATGTTGTCCTTTTTGTTTTGTGTGGCGGAAACAAACTCAAGCCCTGGTCATCTCTGTTGTCCTTTTTGTTATGTGTGGCGGAAACAAACTCAAGCCCTGGTCATCTCTGTTGTCCTTTTTGTTTTGTGTGGCGGAAACAAACTCAAGCCCTGGTCATCTCTGTTGTCCTTTTTGTTATGTGTGGCGGAAACAAACCCAAGCCCTGGTCATCTCTGTTGTCCTTTTTGTTATGTGTGGCGGAAACAAACTCAAGCCCTGGTCATCACTGTTGTCCTTTTTGTTTTGTGTGGCGGAAACAAACTCAAGCCCTGGTCATCTCTGTTGTCCTTTTTGTTCACAACCATGTACACATTTTTCTCCATAACAACGTAACCTGATATGCACTCCCTTAAATTTGCAACAATCTATAGATCGCAGCTAGCACTGACAAATGGCGACGTTAAATACTTCACTCGTCCTTAACCTTTCGGCTCCAAGATAAACCCTTATTGTTAGAGAATGTTGTTGCAAAATTGGTATCTACATCTAGACTAAATAGACGAAATGACGAAACCATGAAAAACATGCAAAAACTTTAAAAAAAAACAACAAACTTATATTAAGTGTAATTGTATCTAATGTTTCTTGTCCATACAATCAAGACATAATAAATCTGTGGGATTGGAAAAAGTTTGACCAATGGGATAGTTCTGGATCTCTTCTCAGTTACGTGGGTGTGTTGTTTACATTAATGACCTCATTGATTTCATTGTACTTTAAACATGAGAATAGTCTAGATCTAGACATCTTTAAGTAATAAAAAGTATGTAACAATAATTCACTAACTTTTTATGATTATTTAGTAGGCCTACTAGATCTAGGCTAGCACTAAACCTAGATCTACATCTTATCATAGAAAGATATTGCAATTATTGCCATGTATAAGACCACAGTCACGTGACTTTTTATAAAGTAGGTCAGAAATTCGGAACTACCTCATTGTTTTTGTTAAGCCTTTAGCTTTCTAAATACGCTATGATTTAATCACTTGTATCTGGACCAGTTGAGAAGGGTGGAAAGAAGAAGGGGGGTATCTTAATGAATGTTTACATGATTGTTTTTGTAAGTCATGGAAAGAAATGTTCACTCAGGCTTCGAGTTCTCAAGGGGACATATTAAACCTACAACTGCACATATGTCAAGTACTATTTTTTTCCTTTGTTCAAGATTTTTAAAAAAGTTATTTATTGCCAATAGTTAATTAACTAATTGTCTTTTTAAAATTGATTCTTGTGTTGTCAGGTAAATGTACAAAATTTCAGCTTGATCTTAGATTGGGTGTGGGAGAAATAACGTGTACAAACTTTTTACTGGACAGACAGAAAGAGAGAGACTTGATATAAGCTTAGTAGAAATAAAAGCTGTAGGAGGGTGGCAGGAAATCACGTGACTTCGTTTCATCGCTGGCTGGGATCAATACAAAAGGTAAATGAGTTGAATACTTTCCTCACCTTGATGGGCTCTAATTCACTCTCCAGTTCGTTGTAACGCTTTGTGATCGACATCAGCTTTTTGGACTATAATTGACTTTTTAATTGTCGTGATGGTTTGTGCTCTACGCCAGCCATTCTCAACCCTGCGGCTAAAGGTCCCAGGGGAAATGGAAACTTGACTAATTCTCACTTTGAGAATCTAATGCGTTTTATTTTGAAATAAGTTTTTTTTTTGCTTGTTCGTGTGTTTCATTAAAAAATTTCTAATGTTACGGTCGAGGCCGGAAACGCAATAGTGTCGAGCAGTTATTTTTTAAAAGATGGACGTGGGTCATACTTCATGATATTGTGAACCATTTAACTCTTTCATCTCCTTAATTATATCCCACGTTCCGATAAAATAATTCTTTTTACTCATTTTTGTGTTTTCACTACCCAGTTAGGATTAAACTTCAATAACGTTTTTTTGTATGCAATCTGGAAATGTTGTATTAGGTATATATTATGACAGAAGAATGCATGCTCTTTTAAAATAACACAAATTAAAGTTTATAAAATCAAAAATGTATTTAATTTAATGGGGTCAGATCAACGTTGGTATCGTCAGTTAGGAGTGAAAGAGTTAATACCGAATCAAAGATATGTCTGCAGTTTTCCCTTATACAAACGTGTTATTTCTCCACACTCTTTCTCGGATCGAGTTAAAAATTTTCTCAATCATCCATTGGCGTTAACTCTTTCTCTCCGTAATTATTTACAACATTCTAGTGGAATCGACGTTGGTATCGTCAGTTAGGAGAGAGTTAACTGTAGACAATCCATAATAAAAAAAATTAATTAAACAATTAATCAATTAATTGCTGGTTATTAATTATTTCATTTCATTCCAACCGGAGAAATTAATCATTCGGTATGTAGAGGTATGATTAGATATGTCAAGATTATTTCGATAATTGCACACGTCTCGGTTCAAGTTGAAACTGTAAACAAATATTAATTGTACCAAGCAACAAACGAATTAATTTTAAAATTAACCAGTTAGTCAACAACACACGAATTAATTTTAAAAATTAACCAATTAGTCAATTAGTTATTGATTTTTAATAAAGTATGTCTGATATCGAATAAGAGAAATAACTTCTACATGATCGAGAAATATAGTTTGATTTGTGGAGTGCTCTCCCTTATGTAAGATTATGTAAGACATTTTTTTTAAAATTTTGCTTGTCGATACGCTTTCTCTACATTTTCAATGGTGACAAATTTTATTGTTTATTCGTGATCTTTAAGGCGCCTCAGTCCACCCAGCTCTAGTGGGTACCTGACCTAAGTTTGAAAAAGCAAAAGCTGTCATTGTGCTGGCCACATGACACCCTTGTTAACAGTAGGCCACAGAAACAGATGATCTTTACATCCTCCTCCCTATAGATCGTAAGTTCTGAAAAGGGAACTCTAGTGTAATGTATAATAGTAAACAGCGCACTGATCCCCTGGGCTAGTGTTATAATTTACTTTTTTGTTACGAACATCCTAATCTTATCCACCGACTAGCTAAGTATGACATAAACTAGTAAGTAAGCAAAATAACAATAAGTACAGTGATCTAGATGGCTATTGCTCATCATCTTCTAAGTTTATATCTAGAGGCCTATCAATGGAATATATTATTAATTTTTGTATGTTTTTACCTTAGCTAGAAATTCAAGTCAGATCCTTAAAAACAAACCAAAAGTTAGTGTGTTGTCTTGTGTTTACAATACAATGTATTTACTTCCTGACCTTTAGGAACTAAATATTCAAACACAGTTGTTGACCTTATAACATGGCCTACTTTAATGACATTATTTCTCAACCCGCAAAATAAAAAAAAAAAGATGATCATATTTATGAAGACATTATCATACAATAAAACACGCGTCATTGCAAAGAAAGCAAGGCGACATCTGAATTCCTGAGACTAAACAAGGTAATATCAGTACCTAATGTCCGTAGGGGCCGGAACAGAAAAGCCCCATGGGGGTTCCTACCTCACCATCTCCATATAGAGTGATTCTTACACTTTTTCTAGAGGCGCCCCTTAACAAAAAATAATTCATTTGTATCAAAATGTAAGCCCTGTGGGGATAAGGGAGAGTACTTCAGATTCCAGTATCGGTTTAAGAAGAGGTTTAAACATGTAATGAAATAAGAAAAAATAAGCTTGAAGACATAAAATTAAAACACATTTTCCCGTTTCTCTTTGCACATGTATGTACAATATGTTTGGAATTAAAATATTAGGTATCGAATGTTAATTAAGGCTAGTTCATTTAGTCCCATTTGTTTGCTGGTTTATTGTTTTTTAGATATTATTTTATTGTCTACAGTGTAAATTTCTACGTACTAGAAAGTTTATGTTAGGTGATAATGCTGTTTGTTGTAAAATGTTTCAACCCGGGACCATCGATAAATCCAAACGACAGTTTAGTGCGCAAACCGCACGACCAGGCAGCCATGATAGTAGTAGAGAGATAACCTGAAGCCAGCAATGGCCCTGAAAAAGCCCGAGACCATAGCTTTTGAGTATTGGCTATATGCTATTTGTTGAATTTTTTAAAAACTATCCTTTATTACAGGTATATCATGAGATTTGAAAGAATTTAACTTGGCGTTGATATGAGTTTGTATTCCAACTCTATTTAGATAAGAAACAGCTTCCCATGGCGTAGGCCTTACATTGTTGGTGTCTTAGGCAGTGAGGCAAAGAAGAAAGTTGTAAAAATGAAAAAAAGAGAAGAAAAAAAAAACCCTCAAAACAAATGAGAAGGCAACAATAAGCTCAACTTACTGGCGGGGTGGGGTAAATTTTTGTATATTTTAAACAATTTTTCTATCATTCATTTGTTATTGAGAGAGAATATATTGCTTATATTATAAACAACAACTTTTTTATGGTACGTGTTTACATTTTTAGATTTTTTGCTGGTCGCCGTCTGCTGGTTAAGTCGAATGGCACAATGTATTACATCCAGGACCGGATTACACTAGATAAAACCCTAAAATTTTTGAGATATGGACCCCTTGTAATAAAAATATTGGAGGAAGAGAGAGGAAGCCCTATGCTATAGTCTCTGTTGGTAAATTTAGCACTGATTACATCACAGCTTGGGTGAATGTTTTTATTTCCAACTACGGGATACTGTAATTATGCAAATATTGGTTTAGTTAAAGCATTAAACACAAATAAACTCTATGTGTGGCTTGACCTACTAGTAGAAAAAAAAGTGAACTCAAGGAACTTAATTCTTTCATCAAATTACGTAATCATCATGATTATCTTCTCCTGGGCAATTTTCAAATTTCGTTATAAATATTAGTTTTGTCATTCTTGCATTGTGGTCAGTGAAATTATAACAAGTTAAGATTTAAGAACCCTAATTAGTTCTTGAAGGTTTTAGAAAAAGTATGTAAAGTACCCTTAAAGACGTCGCTTTTTCTTTCTATGGCGGATGGTTTATTAAGGTGTCAAGTAGGCTGGACTCAAGGGTTTCCTTAACTAATACAATTCAAGGGTTTTCCTAGCAATCCTGAAATTCCAAATTCTTGCCTTCACTAGGATTCGTTCCAGAGACCCCTCAGTTCAGAGGCAAAGGGCTTTACAACTCAGCCTTTACGGGTTTTTGAAACTAGCCTGGCAAAAAAGACAAATCTTTAACTATAAATTCTTCTACAATCTACACGCTAAAAAAACTTATAACCATTATAAATTAATTGTGATAAACAGGCATTTTTTTTTCTTTTTTTATTAGTAGTATAAAAATTCTTATGTCATACATATCAAGGCCACTTCATCTTTATGACGTGGTCAATGACATCACTTTAAATATTTATTCTACTCTACTCTGTAAAGTTTAGTTAGCCATAAATTTATAATATAATCTCTTCCCATTTACAGTTTATGATATAGGTTACGCTTTATTAGACGTAGTCCTTTTTACTGAAATAAGCCTATCAATCAGTCTTACGTCTATGTTACTATCGATTAGTTTTCGTGTCTGGCACTCCCGACCTTCACCTCTCTTGTCATCTGCCTATCCCTGGAGACTTACAGTTATACAAGCTGAGATTTCGTGGTTTACGTAAGTTGAAAATAAAAAGAGAGAGAAACGGCCGCCAGGGGTCAGCACGTTCGTATCACTTCCTCCACTCAGTGCGAGCTCATCTTTTTTCGGAAGCAGAGCTTTGACACTTGACAGTGTCGCGAGCATTCCGGGGGGTAAGTCTAGAAACTGATGACCTCATTTGTTGGTCATTAGAGTTGACCTGTCATCGAATGTCGTCTTCTACCATCGTCACACACAAAAAATTTACTGAGTAAATTATAACTTGTTTTCTTGTTTCACTTTGGTGAAGATTTAGAAAGACAATCTCGCTAGTACTAAATTGAGTTTCATATTTATGGTGAGTATTTTTTACAGTGTCTATTTTTTTTTTTATTGATGACAATTTTAGTGATAAAAAGTATAAATTATATTTGAGTATTGTGATTGCATAGCTATAAAGATCAAACGTAAAAATACCACATTAAGATTTCGCGATATAATGTTATATTTCAAAGCATATGACATTAAGCTCATTTGTAGAAATAGTAGAAATAGTTGTTTCAGAATAGAAAATTTTTTTTTCATCCTTTTTTAAAACTAAGCTTTACAATGTGTACGTGTTAAATCTATGCAAATTATGCTAGGTTTGAAACTGAGGACATCTTAAACATATTTTACCGCTTAAATTTAAGTTTCATTTTTCACAGAATGTTTTAAAAGTTAATATAGTGAAGTTTTAAGAATCATTGAGCTTCTAATACTGTTAGATATAAGTATCCCATATTGCCTTTAACAGGAGTCAAATAAACGCTTCATTTAAACATTGTATAGGCAATATAAATAGTTGAATGAATTACCTATATTCTTTTTATACTTTTTTATATTACAACTCAAGTGCTATACAAATTGGGTGGCTCTATTGACAATGTACATTGTTCAAAAAATGCGAAAATTCTCTTAAGAAAAATTTATTTGTAAAAAAATAAAATATTTTGGCTTATGACACTTAACCTTTATTTTATTTCGAATAAAGGCTGTAAAGTCTAGCAATGTGGTGAGTGTGAGACTTTCAAAATTCACAGTACTATAATAAAGCTGTATTGGCTAAAATCTTATTTCAAATACCCCCCTCCTCACCTATCCATCAAAAGAGATCGCACCAACAGCACTCCACCAAAAGAGATCGCAACAACCGCACTCCATCAAAAGAGATCGCACCAACAGCACTCCATCAAAAGAGATCGCAACAACAGCACTCCACCAAAAGAGATCGCAACAACAGCACTCCATCAAAAGAGATCGCACCATCAGCACTCCATCAAAAGAGATCGCACCAACAGCACTCCATCAAAAGAGATCGCAACAACAGCACTCCATCAAAAGAGATCGCAACAACAGCACTCCACCAAAAGAGATCGCAACAACAGCACTCCATCAAAAGAGATCGAACCTACAGCACTCCATCAAAAGAGATCGCAACAACAGCACTCCATCAAAAGAGATCGCAACAACAGCACTCCACCAAAAGAGATCGCAACAACAGCACTCCATCAAAAGAGATCGCACCAACAGCACTCCACCAAAAGAGATCGCAACAACAGCACTCCATCAAAAGAGATCGCACCAACAGCACTCCATCAAAAGAGATCGCACCAACAGCACTCCATCAAAAGAGATCGCAACAACAGCACTCCATCAAAAGAGATCGCAACAACAGCACTCCACCAAAAGAGATCGCAACAACAGCACTACATCAAAAGAGATCGCAACAACAGCACTCCATCAAAAGAGATCGCAACAACAGCACTCCATCAAAAGAGATCGCAACAACAGCACTCCACCAAAAGAGATCGCAACAACAGCACTCCATCAAAAGAGATCACACCAACAGCACTCCATCAAAAGAGATCGCAACAACAGCACTCCATCAAAAGAAATCGCAACAACAGCACTCCACCAAAAAAGATTGCAACAACAGCACGCCCCAAAAGAGATCGCAACAACAGCACTCCACCAAAAGAGATTGCAACAACAGCACGCCCCAAAAGAGATCGCAACAACAGCACGCCCCAAATGAGATCGCAACAACAGCACTCCAAAGAGATCGCAACAACAGCACTCCACCAAAAGAGATCGCAACAACAGCACTACATCAAAAGAGATCGCAACAACAGCACTCCATCAAAAGAGATCGCAACAACAGCACTCCATCAAAAGAGATCGCAACAACAGCACTCCACCAAAAGAGATCGCAACAACGGCACTCCATCAAAAGAGATCACACCAACAGCACTCCATCAAAAGAGATCGCACCAACAGCACTCCATTAAAAGAGATCGCAACAACAGCACTCCATCAAAAGAAATGGCACCAACAGCACTCCACCAAAAGAGATCGCAACAACAGCACTCCACCAAAAGAGATTGCAACAACAGCACGCCCCAAAAGAGATCGCAACAACAGCACGCCCCAAATGAGATCGCAACAACAGCACTCCAAAGAGATCGCAACAACAGCACTCCACCAAAAGAGATCGCACCAACAGCACTCCATCAAAAGAGATCGCAACAACAGCCCTCCACCAAAAGAGATCGCAACAACAGCACTCCATCAAAAGAGATCGCACCTACAGCGCTCCATCAAAAGAGATCGCAACAACAGCACTCCATCAAAAGAGATCGCAACAACAGCACTCCACCAAAAGAGATCGCAACAACAGCACTCCATCAAAAGAGATCGCAACAACAGCACTCCACCAAAAGAGATCGCAACAACAGCACTCCACCAAAAGAGATTGTACCAACAGCACTCCCCCAAAAAGAGATTGCACCAACAGCATGCCCCAAAAGAGATCGCAACAACAGCACTCCACAAAAGAGATCGCAACAACAGCACTCCACCAAAAGAAATCGCACCAACAGCACTCCCCCAAAATAGATCGCAAAGACAGCACTCCACAAAAGAGATTGCACCAACAGCACTCCACCAAAAGAGATCGCACCAACAGCACTCCCCCAAAAAGAGATTGCACCAACAGCACTCCACAAAAAGAGATCGCAACAAGCGTACTTAGCACGCTAACAGCATGATAGCCGCGGTATATAAAAGCAATAATAAAAAGTAATAATAAAAAAATGATTATGGGACATCTTGGAATCAAAAGTATACTCTGATAGCTCAGAGAATACGTCAAAGGGGACAGTAATGGGAAAAGCTAAAGTCTAGTTGATGTCTAACTGAGAAGTAATGTCCTTGTTTAAATTAGATATCGATCTTTAATCCGATGGCTTTTGCTTGCATGGAGAAACTAAGTTTTGGTATTGAGAGTCACTGAACTGGTACATTTTATGAGATATTACTTTTGCTCTGTTTTGCAGATACATTAAATTAAATTGTGTCAAAAGTTTATAGACTCTAACGATAGATATAATTGACAAATATTGTAATATATGTTGTAGTGAGAATGAATTATTATTAATTAGAAATCTGTTGTTTTTTTTTTCTTTTGTTTCAGATTAAATCAATATCATCAAACATTGGTACGTAAGACGACACAGAATTTAAGATTTTTTTTTCTACTTTGACTCTTGTCGACTTAGACGCATTACCGAGTTGAAGTTTTCGCTGCATAAATACCAAACAAGATTTTACTTCTTAAGTGGACTATATTTGGACAATCCAAAAAACAGAAGAACAGAACACTTTATTATTTCTTTTCACTTCATAGCCAACAATCACACCAAGAACTATATTTCATTTTACTACTTTATTGGTATTTCTGAACAAAAAAAAATGGATAGAAACTTATCCTATTCAAAGGATGACTATTACTTAGATCTCCTCCATAGCAAGGAAACAATAATTCGTCTAGTCTATTTAATCATTGTATCCGTTGGAGCTGTTTCAGGGAATATGCTGGTCTTTGTTGCCATTCTGAAGTTCCGGTCTTTAAGACGCGCCACCAACGTCATGTTAGGATCCCTTGCGTTCGCAGACTTTTTGGTCGGCACGGTCACCGTGCCCTTGTATATCTTGTGGATGACCAGTCCAGGCATATTCGACTCGTCCATGTTCATGTGTGGCCTGGTCCTTCTCAGCTGCCTCCTAGTGGTCACCGCGTCTCAAATAAGCCTGCTCATTATGTCGGTGGAGCAGTACTTCGCCGTCTGCCACCCGTTCCTCCACCGCAATACGCTTATCCACCACAATCGTCTTCACACAGCCGCCGTCACATCTACCTGGGTGGTCAGCTTCCTAACCACAGCGCTGTCCTTCCTGGCGTTCAACACCAAGGCCGTAGCTTGCAGCTACTACGGCGTTTTCGACAAGACGTTCCTTTTCATCGCATCCATCTTCGGAGTTATCTGCCCGTTCGTTGTGATCATATCCCTGAACATTAAAGTGGTTTGCGCGGTGAAGGCCCACGACAAGCGCAGACAGTCTCTTCTGAGTGGCGCTTCTAGCAGAACAAGAGCATTCTCCTCTTCCTCTTTCATCAGCTCGAAATTGGATGAATCTTTGGATTCCCGGAAGGAGAACGATTCCATAGGCTCTACAACTATCTTCGACCCTGAAGATCGCGGTCCTAGAAATACCAGTTCATCTCAAAGGCTTGAAAATAAAGACGCTCTGTTACGACAGTTCGTGAGATCGTTCTTCAAGTACAATAAAATAAAACGCAGAAAAAATACGTACTGTGTGTCCCGCTCCGACCAACGCTTATCACGTGATATGTTTAGGCGAGGGCAGGAAATATTTTTTGTAGAGACCAGAGCCAACGCGTACATAGACAATACAACCCCATTGACGCTACGCTTCAATAGTAGTTCAGATCTTGTACATATTAGTCAAGAGAAAGTGGATTTGAATATATGTGTCACTGCAGCAGACAAAGCGGATAGACCCTGTAAAAGTCATGAAGCCGAAGATGATAATACGGATAATGAAAACAGAAACAACATGGGCCTTGAATTCACAACAACACAAAAAGACTTTTCCTGTCAAATTCCTAAGGATACAAACCTTAAAGACAATATTGATCTTAAGAAGCGCAGAAATAGATTTTTAACGAAAAAACATCTTTCATCGGATTCTGAAAGCAATATTACACATTATGTGACAAATAACAACATTAATTGTGAATCAGTCGACACTTTTAGAGATATGCGTAGATCACGAAGACTGAGTTTTGACCCTCAGATATTAAATAATTCTGATAACAATTTTGGAAAATTCTGTTCCAATCCAAGAGGGAATAATAGTCGCGCCGTTAAAGGCATGGCCATAAAATTCACACAGATTTGTCAAAGTAGATCGGATGATCTTATGCCCAGTTTTAACCAAGGATCTCGCAAAAGAGACTCTGGGTTAGGGCGGGAAATATCAACAGGAAGCAGCGTCAGCAGACGCGTCGCCAACATGGTGGCGCTGGTGTGTGCTTCGTTTATCGTGGCCTGGTGTCCATTCTTTGTCGTGGTTCTGATGAATAACTTCTGCGGGGACTGTGATTTGGCCTACTTCCTGAACGCTGTTATCATTGTAGCGTTCACAAAGTCTGCCACCAACCCTCTGGTATACGCCTTGTGCCACGTAGCGTTTCGAAGAGCCTACAGAAAACTCCTGACATCTTTGTGCATGATGAAAACGCCAGGTAGACTAACAAGTCGACATTCGTAAAGGGTAATACAATGTTTTTTTCAATTCCGAAGATTAACTATGAATGCATTTGCAGCCTAAATATTTTGCCACACTGAAATAGACAGAAGCGTTGTCCACCGGAAGTGTATTTTAAATTTTATTTTCGTCTTCTGCGCTTGTCTTTGGCAAGAGATGGCTTCATGGTTGTTTGGTATTAGCTCTTGGCTGTCATCTCGATGTTCCCGGGTTTGAAACTTGCCCATCGCCGTTCCCAGTCATCCTGTGGGAGGATTAGGCTAAGATGTTATAATCTTCAAATTGGAAGGGACAGTTAAAACAGGCAAAACAAACGTGTAACTGACTTTAAAGAAAGTAGAACATGACGCCATAAAAGCGCTGTGGCTGAGTGGTTAAGCACTTGGATTTCTAGACAAAGGGTCCCGAGTTCAAATTGTGGTGAAGACTTGAATTTTTTAATTTCTGGATCTTTAGGTCGCCTCTTGAGTCCACGCAGTTCTAAGCTCTAATAAGGGCCTGACATTAGTTGGGGAAAAGTAAATGCTGTTGGACGTTGTGCTGGCCACATGGTACCCTTGTTAACCGTGAGCCACAGAATCAGATGACCTTAACACTATCTGCCCTATCTATTCAAACAGCACTATTAGTAACACTAAAGTAAAAGTCAAGATGGCTACATTTAGCTGTACGGCATGGATCTATTACATCTGTCACACAGACATTACTCATCACCGTATCATTATCAACAAGTTTAGACTTCGTTTAGTATGAATGCATAAGGTATATGGTTTTTATAATAGAGCGTCAGTCTTTTACACATAACATTCTAAGAACAGACATAAAGCTAACATGAAAAAACTTCAAACATAAGAAATAAAAATAGAGGTTTTAATTGTTGGTCTTCTTTCTAAAATTAAACTACATTGGAAAAAAAAAGACAAGTATCACTGCTGCATTAACATTAAAACTGGAATGTATTTAAAGTAAAATTTGAACTATGGATTTGAAAATAAAACGAATTTTATTTATTATCTATCCCATTTGATAAACTCGTCGACTGTTAGCGACATAAACATATATTTTTTGTCTAGTTAGAGCTAAGCCAACAGGAATGTGGCAGCTTTCCATTGACAAGAATTATGAATATTAATTCAACTAGGTACATAAGGTTCAATACAGTACGGGGGGGGGGGGACTGGCTATATGGGGCAGTGAACGAACCGCATGGATGTCACTAACACTTGTATTAAATTCTCAAAAGATTGTATAGCATTATTTTATAAAAGAAGCACTCAAAGCGTCGTGATTTACAGACTCCACAGTGTATACATATTAGGGCAAGTAACACATTTTCCGAAATAATGTAAAAGCCTACAACCGTACACTGCTTCTTATTGACTTCGTCCCGTATAGGGGTCTACACACTAAGCGATTAGCAAGCAACATGAGGCCTATATAACTAATAAAGTTCAGGTTGGTGTGAATATATCCGGATGAGCCTATATAGGGACCAATTAGATCGCTCCCAGTCTTACAGATTTAGTCACATACGAACCGTTGTTGTCATGGTTGAGTTATCGCATGATCTTGCGAGGTCCTTCACAATTACACTAATATTATCTTGATCAGTATAACAAAATGGCCCAAAATATTTAGAGCCAATATGCAAAAAGAAGCACAAAGCATAAAAAATGTAAGAAAGCAAATATTACTGGAATCCTTTGCCAAAGAAAAAATAAAAAGATGAAATTATATATATATGGCTATGGCAAGCACAAGATAATCAACAGCGTTTATGAATGAACAAAACACCGCGTCATTTATTCCTGGAGATCAAGCCACGTTATCCAACGAAGCAACACTAATATGACAAGACAATGAAGAAGTAGACTTCAACTGAAATACAAAGAGACTTGGCTAAAATATAAAACAATCTTGACAGTATTGGTATTCCCACAAGGATATTAGATTACTTTTAAACAAATGAACATAATGCTCTGAGAGCATGTAACTCCAAGAAGTAGATACAAGCAATTAAGAAAGCAGCAGATGATCTTGTGAGCTGGGCGGACAAAAGAATTGAGGATGAAGAGTTGACATGGGTGTATTTTGTAATTATTCTGTCTTGTAGTTAAGCCAAGGAACTTATAAACGAAGTCACTGCATATTAAAGATGCGTAAAGAATAGGCTGAGAAGCATCATGTCGAAAGGCACTTTCATGGTGAAGGCTGTTGATACAGACGGTCTACGAGTAATCCATTAGGACACAGTTATAAACGATATGGCAGAGAATAGTTCGTTGATCGGGAATATGAACCAGCCTTATACGTGAATGTCAAGTACATGGCTATGTTAATATAGGCCTATAAGGTAGCATGGTTTTGTTCACGTTGTATAAGATCCAATTTCAAGTGTCATTTAGTAATACCGAAATAGTTAAATGAAATCATGAAGTACATTGTTCATATAGCTGCTGACCATGCAGGCTACCAACTATGAGAAATACATTATGTTTCGTAAACCCACTTTTCGTCTCATTATGAAACTTAGCAGAATGATTTTGAGGATACGGCTTGTAATTTGGGGGGCTTTATTGCATAGATATGCCGGGGCGGATTTTGACACCCAGTCCGCCCCTGATACTGTAGGTTAATAGGAAAAGACAGCAGTCTGATGTTTGAGCACTAAGTAGATAGTCTCAGTTTCATTGAGTGTGGATGTTTCTTTAGAGATAGAGATGATTAAGTCCCAGCTCAAACCTCCTGCAGGGTGATATGGGATGGAAAATGGCAGGGTTGGAACTCGAAAACATCGTGATTACAGTCTAAAGCGCATACCACAGGACATCAGGCAGCAGTCTCATTAGGGGTATCTCTATAAGTGTAAGTATTTTTGATATGTCAGTGAATAGACTGATTTCGAATAGTGAAGAAAAACAATCGCACAATCAAACTACGAATACAAAATACGGACCAATAGCCTTATCTTTGCACAGATCTATCCGGAATGTCATCTCTGTATATGATGGAAACAGACCAAGTCTCGTGAAACATAAATAGAAACCTAATTACCCATTCACTGTGTGCCAATGGTTAGTCCCGTTAATTAATGTTTCTTGTACACCTAGCACCGCCCACAGAGGCTAAGGAGTGATTGGCATCATAGAAAGGGATTTCTATTAGTATTATTATGGAGCGTTCTTTTATAAAGCTCTTCTGGGAAATGGGTCACTCTGATCTTAATTCCTGTCCTACTTTACTGGTATGAGTTCGTATAACGGGCTGGGGTAAAGTTAAGAAGATTGAGCATTAGTATGTTCTAAATAACTATATGATCAGGAGTGAAGTAAATTCAATGTACATTTAGAAATCAAGTGTACCCAACTCTAATTGAGGGTACTTGACTTAAGTTAGGGAAAGTTAAGGCGATTGGTCGTTGTGCTGGCCACATGACACCCTGCTCGTTAACCTTGGACATAGAAACAGAAAACCTTAACATCAGCCCCATAGACCGCAAGGTCTTAAAGGGGTGCTTTACTTATTTAATTATCGGTAAATGATTATGCTGTTTGGTATCAAATAAGAGAAATAAACTGTACTTGACAGTGTCGTGGTATATGTTGAATTAGACCCCTTTATACTTTGTGCAGAAAATTAGGTTATCAACTAAAAACTAATAACTGACCAATAGATAGGTATAAAACCTTGTTCTTTCATAAGCACTTAGTCGGCACTGTAATAAGTGGTCGAGAGGCCAAGTGCGCTTGAACTAGGCTTGGCTTGGCTACCTAGAAGGGGGCTCGAGGTTCGACACCCGACTCGGGCAGAGTTGTGTTTATTGAGCGCCTAAAGGCAGCACGGAAAACCAACTCCTAGATAACCCCCCCCCCTCCCCACTGGTCCACAAATGAGATTGGACCAAAAGCGCTCTGAATATGCTATAAGCATGAAAGTAGCGCTACATAAAATGTATAATAATAATAATACCGATGAGAATATGATTGCTGTAGTATAATGTCATCGATATAACAACATGAAACCATGACCCTAAAGTAATTTTTGTTGTAGTTAAAATCTAATCAGCGTTCGTAAGAATGTTTTTTTCTAAATATGAATTCATTTAGTTTATTTTTATTTTCAATGTTACAATTGCACAATGTTGGGGTATATAGGCCCTACAGTTAGGCTGGTCTATTGCTATACATTCAGATGATAGACGATAAATTAACATTTGCTAAATTATTTTGAAATTAATATATGACATATCAGGTCACTTTTTAAATATTTTTTTTTATTTCATAATTAAACATGACTTATATAGGAACATTTTACTGTGTGTGTGTGTGTGTGTTTTAAAAATAACAATTAGAAAAAGAATTACATTGACTTAAAGACAGAAAGAGAAATACTGTCACTGACGAGTCAATAAAAAAAGAATGTATTAAATAAAGGGAGACAAATAAAAGGTTACAAGAAGAAGATCTGGGTCATCAAAAATGTGATTTGTGCCCCTTGGCTTTTAAAATATACACCTGTCACCTGCATAACTTAACTATATTAGTCTTGTACAGTCATGTTTGACTTTCTAATATGTATGAACTTGTAAAATTCCTTTCTTTCTTTCAATAGTACATAATATTCAGTTTTCAAAGTAGTACATTAATAAAATTGAGTCTACAAGGTATATACAGTTAATTTTTTTACTATTTGTTCTATATACCTGAATGATTTTGTACAAAGTTCCGCTTTTTTCCTAGTGCCATTATAGCATTGAACGGGTTGCCTGAATCAGCCAGGAAAACCAATGAATTAGCAGAGTTTAAGTCGCTTATTAACATGCACGACTAGATTACTAAAGGATACGCGTAGACAGGGTCGGATTTAAGTATGTGAAGGCCCCGAGGCAGGACTTTTGTGGAAGCCCCTACAATTAATGGAAAGCCTTACACATATCCACTAATGAATTAGAATACATAAATCTAAAAACAAGCTATATTTTTAGAAGAAAGAAATGGAGTTCTTGTCAATTTAATATCTCTTTCCTTTAACAAAACGTTTTTAATATTCATATTTTAATTTTTAAAAATGTTTATTTTTTAGTTTGTTGAGGGTAAAGCCTTTGAGAGACGCACAGTCGTAGATACGAAGCTGTATTTACTTATTCCAAACATACCTCAGTCACATACTTCATAACCTTAATAACTTCTTTTTATTCACGACATTTTTTCCAGCGGAATCAATATGGAATAAGAGGTTAGAAACAAAAGACTTAAAAATTTCTGACCCGTCGAAATTCGGATATATTTTTTTATCTCTTTTGTGGAGATCCCCCACTTGTGTTCCCCTGGAGCTATAGGTCCGCATTCTTTCCTTTAAATCCGGCCCTGCGCGTAGAACGTAATTATCTTCTCTACCGAAGGAAAGGTCGGTTATTTGTGGGAAGCGTGGTCGAGAGGCTAAGTGAGCTTGAACTTGGGTTGTCTTGGCTACCTAGAACGGGCTCGAGGTTCGAAACCCGACTCGGGCAGAGCTGCGTTTACTAAAGGCAGCACGGAAAACTAACTCCTAGATACCCCCTCCCCCTCACTGGTCCACAAATGAGATTGGACCAAAGCGCTCTGAGCATGCTATAAGCATGAAAGTAGCGCTATATAAAAGCTATAATATTTGTAAGATAAGTGAAAATATAAGATAATATAGAGGAGTTTTAAAACCACCTAATGTATTCTGTAATAATAGAGCCTTAGAGTAGACGTCATGCATTTCATATTCATGTTTTATATTTAAATTGTTTATGAACTGTTAATAAATAAAATCCTTCAAGGAATATACAGATGATGATTTCACAGAGAGATGTGTAGAGCCTTTGGATGGGCCAAACAGCCAGAGATACAGATGAATATAGAATTCAAATGTAAAAATATCCACAAATTGTTTCTTACGATGAGAAATGTAAGCCTGAATGACTTTGTCTTATATCCTACAAATAGAAATGTAAGCCTGAATGACTTTGTCTTATATCCTACAAATAGAGATGTAAGCCTGGATGACTTGTCTTATATTCTACAATGACACTTTATGATCTCTTGCAATGAGAAATTAGACCTGGATGACTTTGTCTGATCTATGCAGTCAAAGCTATACATTATACATAACTTATATCAATTGGTGGTATAAGCTGGATTAGTCCCCTTTATACTTGTATAGGTTTCCGCTCTAAAAAAGAAACAATATGCAACTATACAACCTTGTCCGGTTAAAAAGTACCTGACTGACAGAATGCCCGAAGAGGCAATAACCACAAGTTCGAATTCAGGGCGTTTCCTTTTTTTTAATGCCTTTAAGAAAATAATTACGGCAAAATCCACCCAGATATCTCTTTCTTTCTTCCTTTCCCTCCACATGTTCCCAACTGGTCCAGATAAGGGGTTAAGATCAAAGCGTATTGAGAAAAATCATTAGTACTGTTTCCGAGAGTATCTCCCTAAGGCAGTTTGCAATCCGCAGAGCTACACCCTGCTGTCAGAACATTGGACGCCGCTGATCTCAAACTGTATCGGATACCTACTATTTCCTTGACACACATCAGCGCCGTACACACACACACACACACAGAGGCGCCCTACAGAAACGCTTCAAAAACCAGCTTAGGCGTCAACTTTTCTTGGCTGACATAGAAGAGAGCACCTGGTTGCATGCGGCCTCAGAACGAGACAGCTGGAGGTCGTCAACTTTCCTTGGCTAACATAGAAGAGAGCACCTGATTGCATGCAGCCTCAGAACAAGACAGCTGGAGGTCGTCAACCTTCCTTCGCTAACATAGAAGAGAGCACCTGGTTACATGCGGCCTCAGAACGAGGCAGCTGGAGGTCACTCACGAAGGCTGCGGAATACACATTTGAGACCAAAAGAAAATCTGCTGCCGAGGACAAACGCAGACGGCGATAAAGAAAATCTAAATCGACCACCTGCGGACAATGGTTATGCTTGCCCTGGATGTGGCAAAATATGCAGGTCAAAGCTGGGGCTGCGCAGCCACGAGAAATACTGCATTCCTCACTAATCTTCGGACTCGAAGACAAGCCTTATTATTATTATTATATATCAGAGAGAGAGAGAGAGCGAGAGAGAGAGAGAGAGAGAAAATGATTCTAATGATTTTTGATGTCGATGGAGTCGTTTTCCAATAGGAACAAAATACTAAGCTGATGAAATGGAACATAAAAACTAAGGCTCTAAGTACGTATGACTAATCCTTTGTGCAATAGGTTTCGATTTATCATGCAACTCGCTGTTTCCCAAACTTTTTCCTTAACGGAACACTTCGCTCTTTCTGAGAATTTAGCGGAACACTGTGCTAATTAATTTTGTTTTAGAAAGATTAATTCACGTGGTGGCCTACTAGTCAATTATTCAAATAGTTCGTGGAACACTTATTCGGGACCACAATGGTTCCGCGGAGCACAGTTTGCGAAACACTGATGGAACTTATTAAAGAAGTAAATAAGCCCAAATGTAAACAAGCCAAAGAGAAGTCTCTGGCATTTCTACTTTTTATATTACAAGTTCATCTTCTATAACCAACTTCGTATCATCTTCGTTTTGATCTAACTTGATCGTTCACCTCTTGTTGGTAAGTGATCGTTCACCTCTTGGTGGCAAGTGATCGTTCACCTCTTGGTGGTAAGTGATCGTTCAACTCTTGGTGGTAAGTGATCGTTCACCTTTTGGTGGCAAGTGATCGTTCACCTCTTGTTGACAAGTGATCATTCACCTCTTAATGGCAAGTGATCGTTCACCTCTTGTTGGTAAGTGATCGTTCACCTCTTGGTGGCAAGTGATCGTTCACCTCTTGTTGGTAAGTTCACCTCTTGGTGGTAAGTGATCGTTCACCTCTTGGTGGCAAGTGATCGTTCACCTCTTGTTGGTAAGTTCACCTCTTGGTGGTAAGTGATCGTTCACCTCTTGGTGGTAAGTGATCTTTCACCTTTTGGTGGCAAGTGATCGTTCACCTCTTGTTGAAAAGCGATCATTCACCTCTTGTTGGAAAGTGATTATTCACGTCTTGCTGGCAAGTGATCATTTATCTCTTGCTGGCAAGTAATCGTTCGCCTCTAGCTGCCAAGTGATCATTCACCTCTTGGTGGCAAGTGATCGTTCACCTCTTGTTGGCAAGTGATCATTCACCTCTTGGTGGCAAGTGATCGATCACCTCTTGGTGGCAGGTGATCGATCACCTCTTGTTGACAAGTGATCATTCACCTCTTGGTGGCAAGTGATCGTTCACCTCTTGGTGGCAAGTGATCGTTCACCTCTTGGTGGCAAGTGATCGTTCACCTATTGCTGATAAGTAATCGTTCACCTTTTGGTGGCAAGTGATCGTTCACCTCTTGTTGGCAAGTGATTATTTACCTCTTGGTGGCAAGTGAGCATTCACCTCTTGCTGGCAAGTGATCATTCACCTCTTGCTGGCAAGTGATCGTTTACCTCTTGGTGGTAAGTGATCGTTCACCTCTTGGTGGCAAGTGATCGTTCACCTCTTGTTGGCAAGTGATCATTCACCTCTTGGTGGCAAGTGATTGTTCACCTCTTGGTGGCAGGTGATCGTTCACCTCTTGGTGGCAAGTGATCGTTCACCTCTTGGTGGCAAGTGATCGTTCACATCTTGTTGGCAAGTGATCATTCACCTCTTGGTGGCAAGTGATCGTTCACCTCTTGGTGGCAAGTGATCGTTCACCTCTTGTTGGCAAGTGATCATTCACCTCTTGGTGGCAAGTGATCTTTCACCTCTTGGTGGCAGGTGATCGTTCACCTCTTGGTGGCAAGTGATCGTTCACTTCTTGTTGGTAAGTGATCGTTCACCTCTTGGTGGCAGGTGATCGTTCACCTCTTGGTGGCAAGTGATCGTTCACCTCTTGGTGGCAAGTGATCGTTCACATCTTGTTGGCAAGTGATCATTCACCTCTTGGTGGCAAGTGATCGTTCACCTCTTGGTGGCAAGTGATCGTTCACCTCTTGTTGGCAAGTGATCATTCACCTCTTGGTGGCAAGTGATCTTTCACCTCTTGGTGGCAGGTGATCGTTCACCTCTTGGTGGCAAGTGATCGTTCACTTCTTGTTGGTAAGTGATCGTTCACCTCTTGGTGATAAGTAATCGTTCACCTTTTGGTGGCAAGTGATCGTTCACCTCTTGTTGGCAAGTGATCATTTACCTCTTGGTGGCAAGTGATTATTCACCTTTAGCTGGCAAGTGATCGTTCACCTTTTGGTGGTAAGTGATCGTTCAACTCTTGTTGGCAAGTGATCATTCACCTCTTGCTGGCAAGTGATCATTCACTTCTTGTTGGTAAGTGATCATTCACCTCTTGGTGGTAAGTGATCGTTCACCTTTTGGTGGCAAGTGATCGTTCAACTCTTGTTGGCAAGTGATCATTCACCTCTTGCTGGCAAGTGATCATTCACTTCTTGTTGGCAAGTGATCATTTACCTCTTGGTGGCAAGTGATCATTCACCTCTTGCTAGCAAGTGATCGTTCACCTCTTGGTGGCAAGTGATCATTCGCCTCTTGGTGGCTGTCACGGCCTGGTTCTTGTTATAGGCGTGATGACGCGAATATCTCTGTGTGTTGTAGATACCTCTTCTAGTACTACTATAATGTTTTTCTGAACTAAATGCTTTCTCACACGCACTAGATTTACAGGTGCGTGAGAACACTTACATACTGAACTCTCCGACCACAACATTTAGAATTATTAATAGACTCACTGGTAGCAGACATGGTTTTTATTCACATAATATATGAGATATAATTCACAAAAGATATTGGCGACTTCAGCCATTACAAATTATACATCCAAAGAAATAACTTGATAATAATCACTTCGTACTGATACTTTCTACTCGAGGAGATAGCAACGCTCCTCTCTCTAGAAGAGTCCAAGATCAACTGAGATGTTCACCTGTGCTCAGCTTCCAACCAAATAAAATCTCGTGCTAACTGCACGGAATAGTTTAGTGACTACTAGTTACCAAATATTACAAGGGTTCTAAAACTGATATATGACAGTGGCAAGTGATCATTCACCTCTTGCTGGCAAGTGATCATTCACCTCTTGCTAGCAAGTGATCGTTCACCTCTTGGTGGCAAGTGATCGTTTACCTCTTGGTGGCAAGTGATAATTGACCTCTTGGTGGCAAGTGATCGTTCACCTCTTGCTGGCAAGTGATCGTTTACCTCTTGGTGGCAAGGAATCGTTCACCTCTTGTTTGGTAAGTGCTTGCGAACGCCAATTACTAGAATTATTTTTTTTGAGATCCTGATGGTCAGATGGTTAATACGCTTTGCACTGTGTTGCTGCTAGGCGGAATTATCAATATAAAAGGGTTTAGTATCTCCCTTATTTTGTTATATTTAAATCACCATTTTCGCTCAGTACAGAATTGACCCCTAGGAGTATCCTTGTGGAGTGTCACCAGAGAATGCTGACAATGTCCTCCAAAACTCCACTCTTTACCAAGAGGTCCGTACAAGACACTTGCCCCAAAACACCCCAATAGAAAGAAAACTTCAATATGGAGAGCTTCTGATTTGAAAACCACTGCGCAGTACATCTCATGTATTGGTCTAGTCATCCAACATAAAAAAGAGAACATAGAAGAAGAAGAAGAAGACCCCTTAGATGTTTGATAAAAAATGCCTGAATAAAAATTTCAATCCCCTAAAAGTCATTACGAAATAAACTTTCAAAACAAATAATTTGATTGTTTGACTAATTAACTTTATGACTTTAAGATTTATTTAAAAATAGATTTGTACAACAAACGCTGCAAACAAGCAAAGACAGGAAGTTAACTGGGTTTTTTTTTTTTTTTTTTTTTTTAAATCTCTTTTAAAAGAATACTTGATGTAATTTTAAAAAAATATTGTTTTCAGAACACAGAAAGTATCCGGTACAACTTTTTCGATTTTGTTTATATATATATATATATTTAGAGATCCTAACACCTTAGTACAAAAACAAATAGCTCAACATATTAGCAGCTCTCTAATAAGGAAACCGATACGTGCCCTGCGCAGCGAAACTGTCGGACCATAAGAGGTCCCTCTATACCAGTTATGCCCAAAACTAATTCAATCAGCGGGCCATTATAATTTCCAACCCTAGTGTCGCGGGCCACACGATGGAAAAGATACAAAAACTTGATAAAATTAACTTAAACTATTTTGTTTCAAACCCGAGGATCTAGTACTGACATTGAAGTATTGTGATAGTTGAATGTTCTCTTTACACTTCAAACAAATGGCGTATGTTCTGTTTCTATTTTGTTCTTCTTGTTTTTTAAAACAGCCTCAGACTTTCTTTATAAAAACAAACATGTTGGCCAGGAATGGTATCATGTTCTACAAAAAAGTAAAGATCCATTCACGTTTCCTAGAGGATTCTACAGTCCTATTTCATGAACGCACGCATGCTTTGGTAGTAGTCCATGAGATAGAAAAGAAGAAAACTCCAACGTAGGTAAAGATACATTTCGAATTTTTTTTAAAGGGGGGATGTAGGGGGGATTTTCTACATTTTGTGTCTACGTTTCGGCGGGCCAGGTGGAAGCACGTCACGGGCCGAATCTGGCCCGCGGGACGTATATCGGGAATCACTTGATTAGCTAATTGGTTAATTATTCTATGGACTTGTGTATTGTAATCGAGTATGAATAATTAAGTACAATATCAACTTGATCCGAGAATGGAAGCTTAAGATATAGTGACAAAAGGTAGGGATATTAAATCCATATACATACATATATATATATATATATATATATATATATATATATATATATATATATATATATATATATATATATATATATATATACATATATATATATATATATATATCTACATCTCAATAAGTATCATTTATTCCCCTTAATTGAATTATAAAAAAAAATAGTTTAGTTTATTGAAACCTGCCTTTTTACCTGCATGGGTGGACTACTTAAGAGGACTATGTGAAGCACAAATGTAAGTCTTCATAACCTTGTTTTATTTTATATATGTTTCTTTCCCTTCTGGTTGGTATTCAACACATAAATACAATCATTTGACCAAATCCTCCAATGTGGGGTAAAGAATTGAACTTCCGAGCCCAGGGCTAAAATCCAAATACCAACTGGTCATTTACTGCTCTAAGTGTAAAACTAATTTTAGACCGGCTGTCGGGAATTTCCGCTTTGACTTGACCACCATCATTCACTTCCTTCACATGTTACCTCCCCCCTTGTAGTAGATTTGAGTAGATAGTAAAGACTATGTCCCTTAGCGGTATGCTCGGCTTGGGTCCTCTGTTTGACTCTCAGGTAGAGAAGGGCAATTTGTCACAGAGACTTCGGTCTGACATTGATCAAGTAGGTCACTAGCTGTTTATATCAACATTGTAAGTTCGGCTTTCATGTGATTCATACTGTGGAAACTAGCGTCTTGAACTGGCGAGGACAATATAAAACGCAGATTAGTAAGTTGGCAACAAGCGTCTCTATAGTCTTACCTTTTTTTTTTACTATCACTCTTTATCATTGATCTATCAGTCTGTCGATACCACCATCTTCTCATTTATAATTCTCTGGGCTACGTTCACTGTCTCCATTTTTTTTAAAACATTTTATTATAACAATGTAATTTTCTTTCTTGAAACGTAAAATACTACAGAGAGAGACTGAGAGAGAATTTCTTAAAAAATATTTATTTATTTTTCAAATGATAACTTTCAACGCATAATCTGTCTATACTGAACACTCATTTACTATTTTAATTTAACTGAAAACATGACAACATCTTCTACTGTTGATCACTAGTCCTCAATGGAAACCATTCAAGAAAATTTTTCTGATGGGTGTTCCGCCAAAATGTGTGTATTAGTTTCTAGAAACCTGTCTATTCTTACCCTGGTCTCTATTAGATACTTAGTCACGAATTCACAGCTCCGGCTCTAATTAGAATCATTTGATATGGGTTGTTATTAATGGTATTCGGGTTAGGTTACAATTTTCTAATTCAATGTGGTGTGAACATTTCTAATTGAAAATGGTTGTGATGTGTGGCATAAAGAGCAGGTTTACCAAATTTGGGCATTAACAAGTACAAATCCTGATTTTATTAGCTGGACGTCTAAAGATACCACAAGAGACCATTCCCCCCCCCCCCCAACACCCCCCCCCCCCCAAATAATAAAAAAATGATAGATCTAGGATCAGAGTGCACTAAACTGACTAAACATATTTACAAAAGCAATAATGCTTATATTTATATATTTGATATATGGGTTACAAGGAACAATAGCACAAAGCCTTCACTTTAACTTTCAATGAAGAAATCATTAACATTAGAACTTTTTATATTTTAAACACTCTGACATTTGTCACTGGGAAATAAGAACTCTTTTTAAAGTACAAGGTGCACACTAAAAGGTCAGAGTTAAAGAAACGCTATTTGGTGAATGTGGAAAACTAGAACATACCCAACACGGGGGGGGGGGGGGTCCCAATTGGAACATACCCAAAACGGGGATCCAAACTAGAACATACCCAACACGGGGGGTCTAAACTAGAACATACCCAACACGGGGGGTCTAAACTAGAACATACCCAACACGGGGGGTCTAAACTGGAACATACCCAACACGGGGGGTCTAAACTGGAACATACCCAACACGGGGGGAGGGTCTAAACTAGAACAAGAGTGACAACAACATGTGTCTAGTTGTGTTCCAAAGGCAGAGGTGCCGTATTAGAGGTAGATATAAAAAAGTAAAGTTCCCCTTTCAAACCTTGCGATCTATGGGGCAGATGATGTTAAGGTAAACGGTAAACGAGCGGATGTCACGTGGACAGCACAACGACCAACCGCCTTTACTTTCCCTATTACATTCAGACCCCCATTAGAGTTGGGTGGACTCAGGGGCGCCCTCAAAATCAAGAATTTCAAAATGAAAGTCTTCACTAAGTTTCGATCCCCAGGACCCAAGGTTCGGAAGCCAAGCGCTCTAACCAATCAGCCCCCCCCCCCCCCCCAGAGGCAGACATAACAGATAAATAATTTGGTGATGTAGCTAGGTCAGACATTGTTGCGCTATTAATTCAGTTTTATAAAAATCCCTGCTAATGAAGATACCACGAAACAATGTATTAAAAAAAATATGCGTATTGTGTTATTGCACCTTAATAACATGTGCGAATGTAAAGATGTATTTAACTTTATAATTTATTGTTAAACCATCCATCCATCCATCCCACTATCCATCCAATCATCCATTCACCAATCCATCAGCAGCTATCTGTGCTTCCATCTATCGATCTATTTATTCATCTATCAATTTACGGATCTATTCATTCACCAAACAATTATTTAACCATTTAACCACCGCAATAGCTATTCATCCATAAGCTCGCTTTTCAGACCTTACAATCTATAAGGCAGTTGAAGTAAAAGTCATCTGTTTCTGTGGTCCACGGTTAACGAGGGTGTCATGTGGTCAGCACAACGATCAACCGCCTTTACTTTACATTTGACTAATGTCAGATACCCATTAGAGCAGTCTTCACTAGGATTTGAACAGAGGGCCCCCGGTTCAGAAGTCAATATTTACCGATTAGCCACAACGCCTTCCCTCCATCAATCAATCTTTTTTAAAAATTCATAAATCATCAACTGTTGTATCCATCCATCCATCCATCTATTCATCCATCTTCGTCCATCTATCTCTAGATCTCCTTTATCCATCCAATCATGAATCCATCCATCCATCCACCTATTCATCCATCTTCGTCCATCTATCTCTAGATCTCCTTTATCCATCCAATCATGAATCCATCCATCCATCCACCTATTCATCCATCTTCGTCCATCTATCTCTAGATCTCCTTTATCCATCCAATCATGAATCCATCCATCCATCCACCTATTCATCCATCTTCGTCCATCTATCTCTAGATCTCCTTTATCCATCCAATCATGAATCCATCCATCCATCCACCTATTCATCCATCTTCGTCCATCTATCTCTAGATCTCCTTTATCCATCCAATCATGAATCCATCCATCCATCCACCTATTCATCCATCTTCGTCCATCTATCTCTAGATCTCCTTTATCCATCCAATCATGAATCCATCCATCCATCCACCTATTCATCCATCTTCGTCCATCTATCTCTAGATCTCCTTTATCCATCCAATCATGAATCCATCCATCCATCCACCTATTCATCCATCTTCGTCCATCTATCTCTAGATCTCCTTTATCCATCCAATCATGAATCCATCCATCCATCCACCTATTCATCCATCTTCGTCCATCTATCTCTAGATCTCCTTTATCCATCCAATCATGAATCCATCCATCCATCCACCTATTCATCCATCTTCGTCCATCTATCTCTAGATCTCCTTTATCCATCCAATCATGAATCCATCCATCCATCCACCTATTCATCCATCTTCGTCCATCTATCTCTAGATCTCCTTTATCCATCCAATCATGAATCCATCCATCCATCCACCTATTCATCCATCTTCGTCCATCTATCTCTAGATCTCCTTTATCCATCCAATCATGAATCCATCCATCCATCCACCTATTCATCCATCTTCGTCCATCTATCTCTAGATCTCCTTTATCCATCCAATCATGAATCCATCCATCCATCCACCTATTCATCCATCTTCGTCCATCTATCTCTAGATCTCCTTTATCCATCCAATCATGAATCCATCCATCCATCCACCTATTCATCCATCTTCGTCCATCTATCTCTAGATCTCCTTTATCCATCCAATCATGAATCCATCCATCCATCCACCTATTCATCCATCTTCGTCCATCTATCTCTAGATCTCCTTTATCCATCCAATCATGAATCCATCCATCCATCCACCTATTCATCCATCTTCGTCCATCTATCTCTAGATCTCCTTTATCCATCCAATCATGAATCCATCCATCCATCCACCTATTCATCCATCTTCGTCCATCTATCTCTAGATCTCCTTTATCCATCCAATCATGAATCCATCCATCCATCCACCTATTTATTCATTCATTCATAAATCACTAATCTAAATAATTATAGTAAAAATCCCGTCTACCTTGTCTGAAATAATCAGCCTGTGATAACGCGCTGGCAAATGAATTACTATTTGTATAAATAACACACACATAGCGTCAAAACTGAAACATCAACGCAAACTGAATGATTCTCGATTATAAAATACCTTCAACGCACGCTAAATTGCTATAAGCTGTTACTCTTTATTTACACTAGCGTCTTATAGAGGAAATGAAGCTAAAAACAGTAAGTAGAACCTTTATCGAATGCTATTGAAGATTTGTTTTTCCTCTTGATTAAATGTCACAAAGACATGCGATGTATTTATTTGAGCACTTTGAGTAAAGGTTAATGGCGGACTGTGTCATGTGATCAGCACCATAAAAACAACTTTTACTTTCACCATGGGAGAAAACTGGAAATATATATTGACGTCAACATTTTTTTTTTCACGAAGCTGAAGACGTCTACATATTGGTTGGAAATTCTCCCTCCTCCTTCAGGGTGGTAGGGCACCTGAGAACAGTCTAACTTCTCAATAAGAAATGTTTAGCTGGGACACACTTGAGCCAGGGCTGGATGTAAGGGAGGACATGCGTAGCCTCTGGTACAAGGCCTTCACAAGAGAAGAGCCTCCACTATAGAGCTAAAACAATACCCCAATTTCGACGGGTCTACAACTTAACGTTTATCTTTTTTCTTTTTTCTAATTTTTACCGACAAAACTTTAAATCTTACGGTTGGCAACAGTTTCGTTGTTAAGAACTGTCCGCTTGTAGCTTGCTCGAAATATACAAAAGCAGCTCCGGATATACGGCAGTGAGTCAACACAGGGCCTTACACTCCAAAAACTCATAATATATTTTTTTTTATTTTACTAAAATATGCATATTAAAAATTAGATTCAATTTAAGAGTATTGACTTATTCATAGATTGTATGGCATGCTTTTAAATATAAGTAGTCATAAGTTGTTATGTATTGAAACTTTCGAAAACTTCTACGGGCTTGCATTAAAATCCTACCCCTGGGCCTCTACTTGCTAAAATCCGGCCCCTGACTAGAGTTATACATTTTCATCTCCCTGCTACGATGAGTATAAATAAAAACCTTTAATTGAATAATAATAATAATAACAATACTGCAGACCTGACTCATCACCAGAACATTTCTCACTGAACACTGTTATAGAGACTATAATAACTTTTTATTCTCTCTTACGAAGCTCGACCCTGGCATGCCAGAGAATGAATACTACTTCGTTTTTCACATAATAATAATAATATAATAATGACAATATTGAAAATGATAAGAATAATAAAGAACAAAAACAAAAACAAAAACCAAGAAAAAACAAAAACAAAAACCAAGAAAAAACAAATGTAAAGGGACCCCTCTTTTTGAGCACCTATATACACTAACAGCAGAGATTTTATAGGGATACAGTCAAATAAGGAAGACGGTGCTATTGTTAAGTTTTTTAGCGGCCCCCGAAAGGGGAATAGACGCTATTAGTTTTGTGAAGTTTGTCTGTTCGTCTGTCCGTCCCGTTTAGATCTCGTAAACTATAGAAGCTATGGAAAATTCGACACCATGATATTTTTGACCATGCAAAAGTTCTGATACAACATCTTCTTTTTTCTTTTCTGAGAGCGAAAAAATAAATTTTAAAAATCTACTATGCAAGCAGTTTTTTTTCACCATTTTTACAACTATTCAGTATCAATGGTAACAAACACGAGAGGCTATTAGTATGGCATATACAGAGTTAGCATAATGTCAACACATTTATACAAACGGTTTTAGATTTTTTTGTCAAAAAATTATGTTTTTTTACAATCGTATTGTTAAGTACTTTCATACTAACTTCAACTTTACAAAAAAAAAAGTTTACTTTTTTTTTTCAAGAGAAAAAACCGATTAGTATGCATATAAGTGAAACATATTTTAAAACAACAATTAATAAGTAGCTTTTCATATTATTGCGTGAACTGCAGAGCGGCACTATATGTATGAAGCACTTAACTAAAGGAAAATTTAAAAAATATTATTTTTTTTAGGCTTTTTATAAGACAATTTAATCATTTAGATAATCATTTCATGACATCAAACCAGGTCCGCATTACCTTCACTATTACCTATCCCTTGGTCTGCTGGACCGTTGGGGTACCACACAAGATCTGATAACCTTCTTTTTCCATTCTTTTCTGTCATTTGTCTCTGATAGAATTTCATTCTGATGTTCTTTCTGATAATATTGAAAATTTCCTTTTTACATGGCTGGGTAGACCACTTCGGGGGCCGATTTTGAGTATTTGTAACCTTGTTCATTTCTGTGGCAGCTTTAAGTTTATTGACTTAGCCTTTATTGTTTTATGAGACGTTGTTTTCTGGTAGACGGCCGATATCCAGAGACTATAGAACAAATAGTGATGATTAAAAACAACTAACGGATAGCTGGGTAAATACATAGAGCATTGTAGGGAGTGGCACACCACGTAAACAGAATGTTTTGAGTCCATGATAAAAACACTGCATTTAAATGCAAGTCTACAATATGAGTTGTTTACACAGTATATATTCAAGTAATTTTAAAGTAAGCACCCCCCCCCACCCCCCACCCCCCCCCCCCACGTCTATTTACTGCAAACGTTGGGAAAGAAAACATTGTTTGTTTGTTTGTTTGTTTGTCTGTTTGTCTGTTTGTCTGTTTGTCTGTTTGTCTGTCTGTTTGTTTGTTTGTTTGTCTGTCTGTTTGTTTGTTTGTTTGTTTTATTAATTAGTCCCTCCCCTTGTAGGCCTACTTGACGTGCGACATGTTGTTTCTGATATTGTTTTCTCCGTTCACATGCTCTGGTTCTAAAACTTGAAAATGTCTCCGGCTTTGTTCTCTGTTGTTTGCAGCCATGGCTAATTGTCCAGCAATCGGATTTACTCTCGATGTATCTTTTTGAAGTCTGTTTATTGGAGAGTTTCAAAGATGGCAGAAAATTTATAAATAGCAAGAATTTTGGTGTATCCGGTGTATTATTTTTAAAGGCTTGCAAAGCTGTACGATATTTTTTTTTTCACTTTGTGGTTGCACATAATCAAAGTTTCTGGCTATAGGGTATGTGGCATAACATAAACTCAAAATAAAAATTTAAAATAATGGGTTAATAACTAGCGGTAAAAACGCAGAGTTTATAGGAAGACCAAATTTTGAATGTGATATATTGTTTTCAAGAAAAAAAATCTCTTTTAGTGTGATTTCAAACAAAAACCTCTCAGGAATGTAAAGTTTAGTTAAAAAATGTTTTCAATAAATTATAGGTTTACGTAATTAGATCTAGAACTATGTAGATCATGTCTATCATTTAGAAAAATAATAATTCTCTTTTCTTTTATTTATACTGGGAGGTTATGCAATTGTTAGCTAGTTGTCAATCATACTTTGAAGAGTGGAATCATTTTGATTCTAGACATTATCTAATCTTCCCCTGTGTAAAGGTATCCAGTAGCTTCTATTGCCCTCGTTCCTTGACCTATGATCACCTCAAATAAAGGCCAACAGGTTTACGTTGTAGGAAAACAAACAAAAAAAGGGACTGGCTTTAGGATTTTAAATATTTTGAATTCTTGAGTAGGCCTAGGTAGTGTTATTTAAGAATATAGTATTATTATTTAGTAGAATTGTAAAAAATTGTATTAAAATGATAAATAGATGCAAAACTTATAAATGCAGAACCCAATATTAAGGGGGATAATTCAAACAGATATTAAAAGTGCGTTTCGCTGAGCAGCGTGGTAAAATTAAAAACAGTCAAAACAAAGAATGTAATATAATAATTAGAAATAAACTAAAATGTTTAATTTTAAAGTTCATTTTCATATGTATCCTCATCATTTTCTCTTAAAAGGGTTCTTTTTGTGATCAATATTACTGTAACTTTTAAAGTGTTGTGAGACATAAATTAATTTTATAAATTTATATATTATATTAAAACCTCTGATAGTGCACAACAGGCGCTTAACCCTACTAAAAAAAATAGAAGCACAGTATTTCTTATGTCAATCATGTTGTTATAGATACAAAGTATCCAGAAGTGCGGTATCCTTCAACACTTCTTCAAGGGTCTAAAGTGTGGAGCATTGTTCTATTAGAAGATACACTAGTTTTAAGAATCCCTGTTTCTTAACTCTAAGGCTGACCAAAACAAGTAATTCATCTCGGCGCATTGAATGTCTTTCGAGACACAATGCCTCATAGTGCGACCGGGTGGAAACTATCGTAGGAGGAAACGATTAGGCTAAAGGGTAGCAAAACAAAACTCCCGTGGGGGTGCCTAAGGGGGTGCAAGGGCATTCTCATTGCACTGCGCGGAGTTGTATAAAAGCTCCCACAACCTTGTCACAATCCAGGTGCTGTTCCTCAAGGGGCCGTTACATATATGGTATGTCTTGCACGGTTAGCCTGGTATAGAAAAAGAAAATGGCATGGGTCCCGGTGCACGCGGTCCCTGGCCGCGAGTCTGACACCCCGCCAGACAGAACAGTGTACACTGTTCTCATTCAGGCCAGTGAAAGAGAGCTCTTGTTCACTTTTGCTGGCCTGGAGTTTCAAGAGCCGAAGGCCCAACTCTACCTGGCAGTTTCAAGAAGAAGAAGACGTGCGGACACCGACGTCATCCATAGGAAAAGGTCATAGGGCTTTCGGGGCGATCGGTGTGGCCTGAACAAATATCCTCCCACTACATATGTATTACAAGAGTCATGCTCCTTTGTCTATGTTAGTTATGTCCCTCGCATTAAGCCAAGCGATTTACAATGATGACGTCATAACGATTACAGCTCAAACCTAATGTCTGTTAAAAGGTAATACTGGCATTCATCAACCCTTATGTCACATTCTCGGACATGTTTCTGTACTGTTCGTCCATCGTCTATCATGTTCACTTTTGTCATTGATAGAAGTTGAGGCATTTCTTGATTGATCGTGTTACTACTAAAGTAAAGTAAAGTTCCCCTTTCAGACCTTGTGGTCTATAGGGCAGATGATCTTAAATGTCATCTGTTTCTGTGGGCTACGGTTTACGAGGGTGTCATGTGGCCAGCACAACGACCAACCGCCTTTACTTGTCCCCAACTAACGTTAGTTACCCATTAGAGCTGGGCGGACTCAGAGGCGCCCGAAAATCCTGAAGTTAAAAATCCCAGTCTTCACCAGGATTCGAACCCCGGACCCCGTTCGATAGCCAAGCGCTTTACAGCTCAGCCACCGTGCCTGATACTAGTGAGGCTTGGTTTTTGTTTGAAAGGTTTAAAAAAATAAAAAAATAACACTTTTCTATATCTATCAATTATTAATTTGCTAATGTGAGAAGGAAATAAGAACGTATAAGTGTATACATGAATGACATGTATATTACTAAATTTATTTTTGTACTTATTCCGCTCCTGAAAGGTTTTAAGTACATAAATACTTGTTTAAAAGTATCAACGTGATCGGAGTTCGCAAGATGATGAAATAGCGTTAGCAATTATTTAAGGGGACTAAACCCTACATATTTAGACATATCTGTAATACTGACGGATTAGTTCCCTTGTTGGTATCAAACAAAGTTATTAATAATTACCAGTAATTAATTGACTGATTAATTATTTCTTTTATTGATTCATGTCTGTCTTGTCTATGCCAATGAATAATTGTGCGAAGTCTTAACTTGATCCCAGAATGGGTGTTGGAGAAATAATGTGTACACACTTTTTTACCAGACAGACAGACAGAGTAAATGGATATAAGATTTGTAATGAAACATTGATGTGAAAGGCATTAAAACATCCAGGGTAATGTAAAAAAAAAATAATAATAAGGGGGCGGTGGCTAAGTGGATAAGAGCTTGGCTATGATCATTTGTTGGAACTATGATGAAGACTACGATTTTGAATTTCGGGTTTTTTAGGGCACCCATGAGTCCACCCAACTTTAATGGGTAGCTGACTAAAGTTGGAAAAAGTAAAGGCGTTTGGTCGTTGTGCTGGTCACATGACACCCTCCTCGTTGATAGACTTTATAAACATTTGTTTTTTTAAGTAGCCAGTTTCTAATTGTTCTGTCTTTTTGGATATAAAAACAAAGAAAGTTTCTGTCACAATTAATATCAGTGTGTACATAACCATAAATAAACATGAATAGGACAAAGATGCCTGTGTGTAGTCACTGGATGAACTTTCTATGTTGTGTCTATTGTATTTATGTGTATTTTTCTGTTGTGTTGTCTTTATATGAGAAAAGAGTCCTTGTAATCACAACAAATTTCCGTAAGGATCAATAAAGCAGTCTTATGTCTTATACTTTAACCGGAGACACACAGGGCAAGTTTGTATCTACTTTAGAGTGGAAATCTTCCAACTTTACCTGGTGTTGATAGGAAATGACACTTCCTTCACTCCCCTGTTCGTGAATCGCCTCCCCTTTTCATACTGTCAGAGTCACATGCTTGGGTACAGTTACGTTGACAGTACAAACACTATTACTGCATGGTGAATTAGGGCTTTCTTTGTAAGATTACACATACACAGAGCTAGCTCTTGTTTGAATGTGCTGTCTCGAATACAAGGCTATTAGGGCTGTAATGTTCACAGTGTAAGTTTGTTTTTTAATTAATAGATTATGTTTATCCGGCTTATCTAATTGTATTGTTTAGTTTTTTTTTCATTATAAATACTAAATACTCTTGAATTTAAACGAGTTTAGACATTTTCTTTTAAATAACAAAAAATACACAATACTGCCATTGTTTAAAATCTGTTTCATTCAATTTTACCTATACGTCAACAAAATACTCATTTGTAGTTAAGCCAGGAAAGGTTGTAAGTAATAGGATGACGGCATGACGCTACCCTTTTTCTTGAATGCTTGAAAATTTTAATAAGAATTCTTTTAAGAGTTTTAATAAATCTAATCTAAATCACATTTGTAAAGGAATAAAGTTATGTAAATTTAAAATTGTATTCCTACTTGTGTTTTAATAGGAATTTTTTTGGTTATAAAGCTCAACTCTCTGTCTGTCTGGTACAAATTTTGAACATGTTATTTCTCCCATTTTCCATTCTCGTCTGAAGTTGATACTTGTTCTCCAAGACAAAACATGAATCAATCAAAACATTAACCTATAAATAAATTTTATAAACTAATTAATTTATTTTGTTACATATTGTTAAAGTGAAATAATTATATTGCAGTATATAAGAGGTAAAGCTGTAAATGTGGAGTGATTCCCCTTCAGATAAGCTTTGTTTAGTTTTTACATTTTGCTTGTTAAAATGTTAATTTTAAATTTGTGGAACCCCATTTAAGGGTGAGGCAAAGGGCGGCGGCAATTTCTGCTCTGTAGTAAACCCAACCCTGAAAAGTCTAAATACAAATTATATATAGTTTATTTGTATTGACGACACAGTAAGGTCTATCATGGACTTCAAAAGATAAATTACGTTATAGCAATCATTATATTGGCTTTCATCGTGTTGCATAATATTGCTAATGTGACACCTACAAATCATTTAAGAGCTTTAAGTTTTTATTATAACTATTTGACAGCAGCAAACACAAAAGAATCAAAGTAAAAAAAAAACACCATCACACACCCAAGCACACACAAAAGCTAACACACACACACACTAACGAAAGAAGCTAACACACAAGCTACTATATCCCCACAGCCATACTACCATACCCATACACACATGCTAGAAACCCCTCGTCTGAAATGTCAGGCCAGGCTATATATTAGACTCTTACATATTAGAGCTTCTGTTTGATCAGTGATTCATCTCAAGCATTCTCATAGCGACGTCTGCAATCAATGTTTACTAAAAAAATGTAAAGTTTCCCTTACAGACCTTGTGGTCTATAGGGCTTTTGTTTCTGTGGCCTACGTTTAACGAGGGTGTCATGTGGCCAGCACAACGACCAACCGCCTTTACTTTTCCCCAACTAATGTCAGGTACCCATTAGAGTTGGGTGAACTCAGAGGCGCCCGAAGATCCCGAAATAAAAAATCCCAGTCTTCACCAGGATTCAAACCCCGGACCATGGTTCGTTAGCCAAGCGCGTTACTGCTTAGCCACCGCGCCTCCCGCAATCAATGTTTACTTGAGATCTTTTTTTTTCTTTATCTATCTTTTCTTGGCGTTTCACATTAAATTTGATCTTCAAAATATTTTTCCCATATGTATATTTGGAAATATGAATTCGATTCTTTATAAAAAAGTCATTAGTATTCTGAGCTGAATGTAGGCGCCGAAAATATACAGATCGCATTGCCAAGTGCTTTTCGCTTGATACTGTCGTCACTGCTGTCTCCAGTTCGAAACCTTTTTTGTCGATTGTCGTTCATGAGCTATTGTACTGGTGGTTGTGACGTCCGACCTGTGACAATGGCGTTAGCAATCAGTCTAATAAACTAGTGTTTTCCAAACTGTCTCCCGCGAAATCACCCAGAAAAATGTCAGTTGTTAAGAGTAACAAAAAAACTAAAACAAATTAATTCCACTTATCTTATTCATGGCAAACCAGTAACACAGACTAAAAACGCAAAATACCTAGGTGTTATAGTAAATGAAAAACTGTCATGGAATCCACATATTGATGAAACTATAAAAAAAATCAAACAAAGCATTAGGATTTATTAAAAGAAATTTCTATAAATCAAATAAGAACATAAGACTAAAATGTTATTTAACCTTGGTTAGGCCAATAATAGAATATGCATCCACCGTTTGGGACCCCTCAACTCAAGAAAACATTAAGAAACTGGAACAGACACAAAATAGAGCAGTGAGATTCATAACAAATGAATATTCACATTTGACTAGAGTAACACCTATAGTAAAATCACTAAATTTAGAAAGCCTTCAGGACAGAGGACTCAAAAGTAAAGTAGCAATTATACATAAAACACTGAACCATAATCTTCAAATACAAAATTTAATAAAATACTCTAAAAGACACAAAGATAAAGGCACATTAATCATCCCACGTGCTAGGACAAATTTGTACAAATACTCCTTCTTCCCTAGTGCTATTAGAGCATGGAATGGGTTGCCTGAGCTAGCCAGGAAAACCACTGACTTGGCAGAATTTAAGTCATTGGTTAATATGCAAGACTAAATGCATGACGCGTAGGACGTAATCATCTTCTTTTTTGAAGTAACGTCTGTATTATATAAGATAAGATAAGATAAGATAAACCCTAGTGTTCATGAATACGTGTTGTACGAATTTCTGGAAAATTAAACTAGTAGGGCACCACTCTCTTTAAAAAAAAAGAAATTTAAAAAAAAGCAAAATACTCAGAATGTCCGAAGTGTTCCGTTAAGGGAAACACTGGTCTAAACTGTCCACAGGTTGCGACATCGCAGGTCAGTGCTGAGGTCTTACCCTTACCCCCCTGGCTACCGAACATTTTGACTCTTAATCTGAGAAAAAACATTAAAGTTATTATTCTCTTCTAGATCATTTGTGTTTATAGCTGTACATTAATCTCCCGACACAAGAGTTCAGAAAAGAGCAAACTACTAAATCAAAAAATAATGACCTAGCAGAAATGACAGGGGTTGTGCGTTATAACTGTCAGTGTATAAACAAAAATTGACTAATTGGCTAAGGCCAGGCCTGCTAAAAATAAATAAAATGCGCACTTTAACTTAAAGACTAGAGACCTAGTCACGTGACACACTCAATTATGACGTTTAAATGTTTAAATCCTATTTTTCGTTGTCTTTATTGGCAATAAAAAAAAAACTACGTCAGTCCTAGCTTTTGTGGACCAGGGGGTTAAGAGGGTTATCTGAGAGGTTTTCCGTGCTGCCTTTAGGCGCTCAGCAAACACAACTCTGCTCAAGCTGGGATTCGAACTCAAGCCCCTATGTTAGGTAGCCAAGCGGCTTCGGCCTATCTGCCACACATGTCACACTACATTAATATTCAAGCTAAAAGTCAAATTTACCACCATGGACATTTTTAAGCTATTTATGATCTATAATAATAGCCTTCAAATATAATTTCAAGAATTTTCTTTTCTTGTCACGATTGTCCGATATAGATTTAATACATTTTCTTCCATGTGCTACAATCAGTTCATGCAAGTGCTACATCTTTATTAGTGACATTAAAAACGGGTTGCCTGATTCAGCCAGAAAAAAACAACGACTTAGTAGAGTTTAAGTTTATGTATGACTAGATTGACATATGAAATGGCAATGAGTAGGATAAGATAAGATATATTGAATTGGTCCAGTCAGGATAAAGAGATTAATTTAGACGTTTTTCGTAAAATTTATATCCTTATACTATAAGGAGAGCGTGTAAAGCACAATGTATTTATGGTGATAATTTAAGATCACCAATAAAATCATGATTTAAAGTAAAGAGATCTCAACTAGTCACACAAGAAATGTGTTTATCTGTTTATTTATACAGAAGTTATTTAGGAAAACAAAAACTTGAAATCTGAACGCTCACATGGCGATACAAGTATCAGTCATAAGTAGGTCAAGGTGTATAATAACTTCTGCCAAGGTAGAGAGACATTTCGTTCAGAAGAGGGACCTGGGAGGGGTGGTAAGTCCTGATCTGATCGCTAGTTTTGTAGCTCAAGCGTGACCAAAAGAAAATGTGTGATCGATCGACTTGACGATCGCGATGTCGATGTCATCCTTCAATTACACACATACCAGATAAAAGGTAGAAATAATATTTTACTTCAGTGTTTCTCAAACTCATGTTCAAGTCATCTTTGTCTTATCTTCATGTTCAAGTTATCTTTGTCTTATCTTCATGTTCAAGTCATCTTTGTCTTATCTTCATGTTCAAGTCATCTTTGTCGGGGTTTTTTGGAGATCATCTTCATGTTCAAGTTATCTTTGTCTTATCTTCATGTTCAAGTCATCTTTGTCTTATCTTCATGTTCAAGTCATCTTTGTCGGGGTTTTTTGAAGATCATCTTCATTTTCAAGTTATCTTTGTCTTATCTTCATGTTCTAGTCATCTTTGTCTTATCTTCATGTTCAAGTCATCTTTGTCGGGGTTTTTTGAAGATCATCTTCATGTTCAAGTTATCTTTGTCTTATCTTCATGTTCAAGTCATCTTTGTCTTATCTTCATGTTCAAGTCATCTTTGTCGGGGTTTTTTGAAGATCATCTTCATGTTCAAGTTATCTTTGTCGTTTTCTTAAAGATTATTTTCATGTTCGTCACCTTTGTCGTTTTTTTTAAAGATCATCTCTATGTTTAAGTCGTCTTTGTCGAGGATTTTTGTGTGTTTATTTTTCACAAAGACGGTATATATAATGAGAGGGCAATAGTCTGCTGAAGAAATTCGACCATTTTGAGCCTAGACAGTTTGAGAAACGCTGTTCTACTTTCTACTTAGCTATGGAAAAAAAGATACGTTAGCGAGAGAATGTCTTAGATTTTAATGTCGAGCATATAGGTATAAAGAGAAATGTTACTTCTGTGCTGTTGTTAGTATTAGCCCGCTCTTGCCTCTCTATTTAAATAAAGTCTATTTTAAAAACATTTTTTTTTATTCTTAGGCAAAGGCGTATAGTGGCGTCAACTTTTTTTTTTTTTACTCATGAACATAAGTACATAGACAACGACCAAGGCAGGCATATATTGTATATTTAACTGTCACTATATTTTAATAGAGTGTATTAAAAACGCTAACCCTAACCCTAACTTCAAACACTGGAAGTAAAGGAAACTTCGTTTAATTTGGTTAGAATTGAGCATTCGGATCCTGGGACTAACGCGTGCACATTTTTAGGTTTAGAACAAATGAATATTCACATTTGACTAGAGTAACACCTATAGTAAAATCACTAAATTTAGAAAGCCTTCAGGACAGAAGACTCAAAAGTAAAGTAGCAATTATACATAAAACGCTGAACCATAATCTTCAAATACAAAAACAAAATTTAATCAAATACTCTGAAAGACACAAAGATAAAGGCACAATCCTCGTCCCATATGCTAGGACAAATTTGTACAAATACTCCTTCTTCCCTAGTGCTATTAGAGCATGGAATGGGTTGCCTGAGCTAGCCAGGAAAACAAGTGACTTGGCAGAATTTAAGTCTTTGGTTAATATGCAAGACTAAATGCATGACGCGTAGAACGTAATCATCTTCTTTTTTGAAGTCACGTCTGTATTATATAAGATAAGATAAGATAAGATAAGATAGAAATTTGTTGCTAACTAGTGTTACAAGAAACCTGCATACCCAGAAGAGGACAAAAAAGTAGGACTACTTTGAGGACAAAGCTTTGCAAAAGAGGACAAAAGAAGAAGAGAAACTAAAAAATAAACTCTAAAAACTAATCTTACACTATATTTGACAAAAAACATGCCAGGAAATCAGGCTGTATATCTTTGTGACAAGAGGGACAATAAGGGTGGCTACCTTTATTTTTTTTATTAGAGTAATTCCCCTTTATTACTTGGTTTAAGTCCCTGTTAACTGTTTACAATTGCCACTCTCTCTTTGAGTCTTTCAAATGACCAGTGTAGTTTGAACTAAATCTCTATAATGTTTAACTAATACTTGTGTTGTTGTACTATTGCTGTGTTACTCAAGAGGAGTGTGTCGCTGTTGTGGGAAGAGTATTTCGATAATGAGTAGACTTTATTTATTTGTTACTACCAAGTTGGTTTATGTGTGTTGGTTTGTAGTGTGTCTCATGGATGACGTCATTTCATTATTAATGCACGTATGATATTATTGTAAACCGTCTTTTTGGTTTTTCGGAATAAGACTTTATTGTGCCTCTATGATGATGGTTCTTTAATTATATTGACCGGAAACTGTCTTGCTACTTTGCTATGTTTCATTATGTCATTTTCTTTGGTGAGACTTTATTGCCATTTATATTTTTCATGATCTTTTTCTTTTGTTTGTAAATAAACTCCTTTTTGTTTGTTGCAACTGAAACCTCATACTTATTACTTGTCTGTCTCAGTAGTTTTGTACATCTAGAGGCTATAGTTAATAGCCTAGATAATATAATTGGGACCACAAAGTACCACTGGACTAACTTGCCAGTACAGTACAGGTCACTGGTCTTATGACCTATCCTAATTCTAGGTCACAATCTTAAAGACGTTTACCAGTAATAGGCCTACATAGTTATCGCAAACATACTTAATAACTCCACGAAAATTTATTTTCTAGAGTACAGGTTACATCGTAAAAAAAAATTAGCCCTTGCGCACTTAGTAATAGCGCTTTATCATTTTAAGTATTGTATTTCTTTTCAACAGCCTTAACTCTTTCTCTCTTAACTAACGATACCAACGTTGATTCCACCAGAATGTGATAAATAATTACGGAGAGGAAGAGTTAAAAGTAAGATCCACCATTCAAGTAGAAGATTGCCTGAAGATGTCATCTTTCTGATGTTTATGTGTGAGGTTGTGCATTTAAACCAAAATCTATACTAATAAAACACTAAACTATAATCTTCAAATACATGTGGTGGGTTCGGCACAGAATATAACAACCAAAATGACGAAGCAATTCACGACGCTTATTACAAGTTTAATGTACACAAAGAACCTGCCAAAGGCAAACATACAACATAGTTACTAATGAGCATAAAATAAACATCATTATATGGCCTAAATGAACAGACCATTGTGTAAACACAACATCAGATAGAAATACTAGATCTAGCAAAAAAAAAAAGAAAAAAAAAAGAACATCCTATAGTGTGAACCAATCATCTCTTTTATAAACACAAGAGAGATATGGACACACCAACAAACATTATAAAAATAAATGACAAAGTATTCTCCAAAAAATAAATCAACTAGTTCTACATAAAACTAACATACATTGAAGAGCTTCGCTCTTTCCTTTTCTTACAAACACTATAACAATTAAATAGAACAAATCTAGACACTGTTTCTTACAAACACTATAACAATTAAATAGAACAAATCTATACACTGTTTCTTACAAACACTATAACAATTAAATAGAACAAATCTAGACACTGTTTCTTAAAAACACTATAACAATTAAATAGAACAAATCTAGACACTGTTTCTTAAAAACCAGTACCGGTATCTACAACTGGTTGTAAAGAATTATAGAATACATAACAAAGGTAGTCCGACAATGAGGACAAAACCTGGGTAGCAATATGCTATATAAAAAATAAACAAGAATATATGATATAGAAGAAACAGTAAAAATGTGTTTACCTGCAGCCTTGGCCAAAACAATGAACTAAGGAAGAACACAGCAGGATCAAACAAGGTGGTATTGGAGTGGATGCGGCCCAGTGAGTTTCAATGCAGGACGCCAGCAGGAAAAGGAATTCAAATCCCCGCTACCGGGGCAGAGGTCTGGCTGACCGGTGCTTGGTCAAGTTGAGCGACCCGTATATCAGGTCCTCCCCATTACATACATAATCAAAAACCCAATAACATATTCAGAAAGACACAAAGATAAAGGCACATTCCTCGTTACATATGCTAGGACAAATTTGTTCAAATGCTCCTTCTTCCCTTGTGCAGAATTGAAGTCATTTGTAAACACGCATGACTAGATGCATGACGCAAAGGACGTAATCATCTTCATTTTTGAGGTAACGTCCGTATTTTTATAAGATAAGAAGATTAATGGATAATATCCAAATGTAAAGAACAGTGAAAAAGCCGTAAAGTTATATTTTTAGGACAATGCCCTCCGAAAAAGAGGACCGGACCCCGAAATAGAGGACATGTCGTCTTTTTGCCGGATGTCTGGTAACCCTATTCCTAACGAACTTGGCTTTTATAAATGTTTGTTGTATATTATATGCTTCTAGAAGATAGTTGGAACTTACGGAAGTTATGAAGAAATATAGGTTAGAGGTAGCTGCTTTGCTTCACTAGTGGATATAGCGATTAAAGAATGAATACTGAATCCCCAAATCATCATCTCACTTTGCTTAAAAGTAGCTGACAAGTAAATAATAAAATTTAACCTAATTTCCATGCTAAAGGTCAAGACCTAACTCATTTTTTAACGGGGAATGTCATTGAAAATAAGTTAAATGTTAGTAAAGGAAGTTATATATTAATTGTTTTACCCCTTCGCGAAAGAGATACTGCTTTTGGCGAACTTAAAATAGAACCTATATAACTATTAGCAATAGTCAATCACTTTGAAAGTCAGTACTAGTGTCATCTTTTAAAAAAAAAATATTATTGATTCTAAGTCAATGAAATGTTTCTATTTTTGCTTCAGGTTTTGTATTTAGGAACTGTTGAAGCACTTAACGTAATGGCCTAGAGTATCAGAGCTCGTATGACTAATAACATTCCCAGCAGCCATGGTCACTAATGGGAGAGTGTCTGTTCTTCACAGAAGGATAATACTAATGTTCATCTTGTTGACCGTTGGTCAGGGTAGCAAGAATGTGGATGGGCAAGATGACAACCTAAATTCAAGAAAGAATTCGAAACATGACACTACGGAAGTAAACATCACCCAGACACACCCTGGTGGCGACGTCATTTCAATGAATACTACAACTGCAAGTACCACATCAACAGCGATAACTAGGTCACCACCCTCTGCTGCTGTGACGTTCTTCACAACGCCATCAATGACATCATCAACGACAACATCCACTTCAACAACGTCTACAACTATGAAATCAACAGCTAGAGCTACAACTTCCCCTGCATTCACAACATTAACTCCGAAAACTACAGCAACCAAACTGTTTGTCTCCTCAACCACAAAGCCAAGTAACCTTGACCCTGCTGCTGTTGTGAAACTTTCAGTAGAGAGTACCACCGGCCAGCTTGCATCCAAGGAAGTTCAATTTGGCCTAAATGTCATGAAATCGTACGTACATATTTACAACTACTAAGTCGATAGTCTCTAGATAACATTCAATCTGTAAACATACATGGAAGGTAGATAACTGGTAAAGATCAGATTTCATGTTTTTGAAACTTTAAATCTGGCACTTGTGAGGAGTTATCTACCTTTCTATGTTTTGATTACACTGCAAGTGTAGTAGCGTGTGTAAAATTTCAACAAAGCCAAACAATCTGGGCTTTAAATCCTCATTCTATAACCCAGTGATGGGCAAACTATGGCCCGCGGGCCAAGTCCGGACAGTGAAGAAATTTAATGCCATATGTTTTGCATTAATAATTGAAAAACGAATTCATACTCAATGAAAAATTTAAAGTTTTGAGTACGAGCTGAGACATTAAAGCAACGTTTTCAATGCAACCATGTCGTTTATAAACGCTATATCCCAACACTTCACTTCTGAACCAAACAACACCATATATACATACATGACAGACAACAAAAAATCCGAAAAGAATTATTGAGCCAGATAAATCTTTTATAAAAATTGCCTAGTCCTCTGAAAATCGTTACAAATGTAAGTATGTTGTGTATTGCTAAAAGTAATAGAACACCATCTAATGGAATCTTTGCTAAACCATATATAATTCAAGTTTGCTGATTTTTTATAACTCTTTACTACAAATGAATTTAAACTATAACATTTAGTGTCGATTCAAGACATACATTTTTTCATCACAGTTAACTTGAAGTATTAGTACCTATAAGTTCTACTCCAAAGGCTGCTACCGGCGCATTGTCACAGCCTGGTTATCGTTACAGGTCTGGACGGCCTTGAGCTGGTCTGCCTTTGTGTGTTGTAGCTACCTCTTCTGGTACCACTATAAAGTTCTTTGCCTTAATAACTAAATGCCTTCTCACACGCACTATATTTGCTGGTGCGCAAGAACACTATCATGCTGAACTCTACGACCACAACATTTAGAATCATAAATAGACGCAGGGTCAGCAGACATGGTTTTATTACATGTAAAATAATTCATAAAAGATATTGGCAAGTCCAGCCATCAAGAAATATACACAAAACATAGTACATTAGAATCCAATGGAATACCTTAGATATCACACATGCTCCTTGCTCCCAGGAGTTCAAAAATCAACCTTAATATCTATAGATTACTACACTGGACAAGATATCCATAATATTCCTCTCTCTACGAGAGCCCAAGATCAACTGAGGTGTCCACCTCGTGGTCAGTCCCCAACCAGGAGAAATCTTGTGCTAACTGCACGGAATAGTTCAGTGACTACTAGTCACCAAATGTTGCAAGGGTTCTAAAACTGATATATGACACGAATGTACTAATATGAATGATACCGCACTATTGGTATTATTTAAAATGAAAACATTTCTGAATAGATATCATTTTGAATGCATTCAAGTTAAAACAAGGTTACAAAGACAGTTTGTGTCGAAACATAAACTCAAAATCGGCCCGCCACCAGGATTCGAACACGGGACTTCGGGTTCCAAGTGCTTTACCCCTCAGCCACAGGATCTCTAATTATTCATTTAGCGTACACTTTTATTTTTTAAAATAATATTTATTAACCTTATCCATACATTCAAAATTAATAACATGTTACATGTAATAAAGAGAAACTAAAAAAGATTTATTCTTCTTACAAAATTAAATAAATTAAAAAAAAAAAAAAAAATTATTGACCCACTTTAGGTAGTGAGTTAGCAAGAATGACTTGACAAGACTTTCCCTTAGCAAATAAAAAATAATATCTCCATTGTCATTTGTCATACAAACTAGATCTAGAATCTTGATACAGAATCTACTAGATCTAGGTAAGAACTCGTATGAGTTTATGAGTTAACATTTTAAATATTGAAATTACTAGACCTAGGCCAATGTTATGATCAGGTATAGTAGGCCTTTTGTTACCGGGTAATGGTGTACTATGCTGTTCATATCCGATTCATTTTTTAACGTAATTCTACTGTTTACGTGATGGGAGCCTGGTCGTGCTGTTTGCGCGCTGGACCCTCGATCGGAGTTATCGATGTTCGTTGATTCAAACCCTGCCCGTTCCCATCCCCCGTCGTCCTGTGGGAGGTTTGGAATAGGAAGTAAACTCTTCAACTCTGAAGGAACATCCGAAACATGTAAATACGTTAAATATTAAAAAATAAATCTGCACCTCTAAGCTGTCAGATGATAAGTTATTGCTTTAAAAATTAAAATTTTGTTCAAATTAGTAATACATTTATAACTCTATAAATGATTGTAATGAAAGCAGTGGCTTAGCAAGGTAACCGTGGCCCGAGTTCAAGAATATCTTGGTGGGCCCCCCTTCCCTTAATAAGATGAGTGTAAAGTGAGACAAAACAATTGAGTAATTTATATGTATCGGTAAATTTACTGAAAGACATTTCAACGCAAGTAGAGTAGCCTTTTTGTATCAGTAAATATGGCATTACGTTTGATTCAGCTAGGACTCAGACAAGTCATTAGAGTGTCTTAATTGTCAATGTTTGTTCAATGTCTTAGGAGAATTGAACGACTTAAAGATGTTTCAAATAAAGAAAGAAATGTTTGATGAGTTCTACATTCAACACATTTACGTTCCTAAAACTTCTAGGGGATAGCTTTTAAATATTAATATAAACTATAGTCTAATTCTACGTCCATTATGTAATGGTAATTACATTGAACATTTTTCTGGCCTTTTATGTAGCAAAGTCAGTAACCACTAACCAGTACATCTATTTGTAGGCTTTAAGGTTGCTTCTCGCTCAATGGAAAATATACAATATGCACTGTGTCACAGACCGCTATTCTGAACACATTGATACAGACAAAGCGAGAAATAAGATGCATGCTGTGGCAATGTCTGAAAAACATGATGATAAAAATGTAGTTGTCTAAATAAAAAAAACACAGCCAAATCACATATATCTGTTTACGATAAAAAAATAAATAAACAGCCAAATCTCGTACGCAGACTATATATGTCTTTATGAAACATTGAATCCGTGAACAATATTCTGAGTCAGTATCATCTGGGTCAAGTGTGACTAGAAGAATGGTGGCATCATAAAACTCTTTTGTCTTTGCACTTGAAATGAAACTGGGCATTAAAGCATGATGACATTTTTTTTATGTCCATGAAATCTGTCAAGTAAATGTGAAACGATGACAATGATGGTTCGGTAAAATACGTTGAGATTGAAAGTTGATTTTGAAGGTCTTCTCTTAAATCTTGAATTTGAATTATTTCTTCACAGTAATTAGTGGTAGGCTCATCAAATTCCCTGATAACTTTAAGCAATGATACAGTGCAACAATTGTAGAAACACCTCAAGATGGAGCTACTTCAGCAGCCGCATTTCTTACCCTCTAAAAGTCAGTTCCCCAATGATTGACTTCAATCGAGATCTTGTTCAGTTGACTCTCTGCTTTATGTAGGTCTAGCTGATTACTTTCAAAGATTATTGACACAACTCTGACCGCGCTTACAATTTTGCACTCAACAATAAGCAGAATTATATTATTATTATATTTCTAATTTACCTCTAAGTACTGTAGCTTCTAGCCTTTTTTTTTTATTCCTTAAAGGAACACAAAGTAATTTGTGTTAAAAGTTGTAGAACATCAAACTGTCTGAATCTCATTGTTTTAGAGAGAATCATTCCTTGGAGACCACCTTGTGGGCCACTTTTGTTGAGTGTCCTAGAAATTACGTTCTACCTATTGGATTCAAGATGCACCCATCTTGAGAAGGTGTGAGCAAAAACACAGACTAAGTTAGCAAAAACACACTCTAAGTCCTAGAAATCTACAACGTCTTTTACAGAGCTGACGTAATAATTTAAGACCAAGTCTAAGTTGTGGTTAGCACAGTGAACATAATGCGCAAGTGGCTTCTTTTTATGAATCGATTCCCAAAGGCCATTATACTATCCACTCATATTGAAAGCACCTTCCTAGCTTTAGCCTTGCAGTTTATTTAAAGATAAATTATTCATTATTTGGAGCAACTGTATAGCCAATTCTTCACAACTATGAAAACCTAGAAATGACTTTGTCATTGCTAATTTCTTGGGTATTCCTACATCGAAGATCACAAAAATTATGTTAATTTGATCAACTTTTTGATGTCTTGAGTGCTCTCACTAATGAAAAATGGCGCCGGTTGGTCCTCTAATTGTACAATTACTTTTGTTAGTACTGCATTGCCCAACGGTCTGTTATCTCTGAGGTTTTGTTGTCCAGTCAAATTTCAATGTTCATAGCTATTTTAGAGGTTTTTGTTTAAATAATAATGGTGTTAACTTTCTTTAACAACTATGAACCAAATAAATACTAAGCATTGGTCAGCGATTGACTTTATTCCATTATCAATGTAGACATCTCTCTATCTTCTAAATATTTGTTATAAACCTGCTCGCCAATTCTGTTTTTCGCATTTCACTGTAATAACACACGCACGATTGTTATGTAACATACTTTGATGTTTCTTTTGCTTGCTTAATATTTAATGTTATATTTGGTTTGTTTAGATTTTATTTTCTTCTTTTTAAAAAAATTCTGTTGTTAACATTTTTTTTAAACACAGCTAAACATTATGATAATGACGACTTCTATTTTATAGTATCTAAATTGTTAGATCGGATACAAAAGTTTTTAAATCACATTTGATTTTTTTGATAGTAATGAAACTATTATTTAATGGCAAATACATACCTCATAACTATTGAAACCATCAGAGACACAAAAAAAAATGATACAAGGATTAGCATATCAACAACTAATGGATAACCAACCAAAATTAAAAGCAAATTCATTTTTTTTTCTATTGATTAGGCAGAATTCGCTAGATAGTATTGCAATTGAGCAACACAAATTTTCAAATTTTAAATACAAAAAATAAAAGAAACAAATTAAGGTTAGAAAAAATTGAATAACTAGCAGATGAAATATTAATTTGTGACCAACAGGGCTATCCCTTATAGCAACATCTCTTTCCTTATCTTTCTGTATAACGCATTACTATTTTCTAAACCAAACTCCTCCCCCCCCCCCCCCAATCAATTCTAATACTATCAATGGTTTATAAAACATGCAGTGAAAAAAAGTAGGGTACGAACTGGCATTAATAGTCATTTCAATCGTGGCTAGCCACCATTACAATCAACCTGATGGAAAGCAGTTTCTTACATTCCAGCAATCCAAGACGCTGGTACATACTCTTTAGTTTAAATCACGGGTTAATGTTTTGAAACTCAAAAAAAGTTCGTGCAACGTTGTGGATATTTTGAGGGAGCTTTTCAGATTCTATGCCATAATTGTGTTAACAAAAGGGCATTTTTCTTCTATAGTGTCAGCCCTATGTTCTCACGAGGGCCCCAACTGGTCAAGAGTCATGGGCCCAAGTGCGATTCACCCCTTTGCTGCGCCATAGGCTGTGGGCCCGGGTTAATTGAACCCCTTCGCGCCATGGATGCTACGCCCCTGAATGAAAGTGAATCAACATTTCTAAATTTAAAGTCTTTAAAAAACGCAAAAAAATACATAGCATTAAATTTTGATAACCTTAGATTTACTACAAAATGTCTCTATTCTTTTATATTATGACCCGTAAAAGTTTTTTCTCCAAGTCTTTGGTTAGACACTAAAAACGTTTACACACCACTGCGCTAACCGAACCGAAAACAAGGGAACATTTTTCTTTAACATTAGACATGATTGTTCTGGGGGCATATTCAATATATGACTGAATTAAATTCGTGTTTTTTTTGTTTCCAAGAGATATAAAGATAATATTTAGCAGAAAATGGGCGTCGGAGGAGTGGTATAGCGCAAGGAATCTGAACCATGGGGTCTCGAGTTCGAGCCCTGGTGAAAACTCAATTCAATTTGGTATATGGCTCACGTTGTGAAAGCAAAGGGGTAGGTCGATCTGCTGGTCACATGATATCCTCATTAACCGACAACTTGACATTATCTGCAATATATTAAAGGGTTACCATTAGTTTACCTTTTTTTATATTATAATCGAGTATAACAAAATTATCATCTTTCTTTTTTTTTTTTTGCAGATTGCATAGCTGTCTTTGTAATCCACAAACCGTAATGTGTAAAATAATGCATCAGAGTCAAGTACTTTCGACTCCAATCGCTAAATATATGGCACCAAGTCCAGCGTTCCTAAACACCTACACATGTTTCTTAGAGCAGGACAGCAACGTAACGTGCAGTAGGGTGCCTGGGGTCGAGGCTGCAGCTGTCTGCCCCAACAACAACTGTGCTGCAGATTTCACAGCGTTCGGACCCGGCTGTCAACTCCACTTCGTCAACGTAGTGTGGAGAAAAGACCAGAAGCTCTTTGTCGATCTGTGGAAAACTGAGGTCAGCAGCATCTTCAGCTGTAACGCCAGCTGCTGGAATGCGGATCTTGGAAGCGGCGACGACGATGTGGATAATGACCAGTACAACGATGATGACGACTCCGTCAACCCTATTATTATCGGCGTCGTCGTCGCTATTGGTATTATCGTCGTGGTCATCTTCCTAACCATTATAATTTTCGTCGTTTTATCAAGGCGTAAATCTAAAGCTGGTCAGCGCCATAGAGCCTCCACGCAAGCGTTGACCAATGGCGGATTTGAATCCGGACACCATATCTTGAATTCTTCTCATTCAAGCTTAGAGGGTGATCAAGGACGCACTATAGGAGAACGGTATTCCGTCCCAGAAGTCGGTACGAAGAGCATCCATGTTTACAACGACCCAGTGGTCCAAGATCCTGGCTACGCCTACATTGACGAGGCGCAAGCTGGCACCAAAAGCGAGTACTCCACCTTAGATGAAGCTTCACAGTACCGACACGAGTACAAAAGAGCGTCCTCCAACACATCCGATCCACGACTTAGGCCCCCTCTCCCACTCCCTAAACGAACCAACAGCGAGCCCTTGCCCTACTACTCAGTGGCCAAGACCTTCGGTGACACGAACGATGCGAGCGGTCAGTACTTGGAGCTCATCGGAGATAATTCAGAAACAGCCCAGGGAAAACCAGGAAGCGGTTTAACGGAAGCTCCTTTATATGGGAAAATAGAATCAAAGGGAGAGAGCGTTAAAACGAATGAATATTTTGAGCTTGAAAAAGACAATTATGTGCTCTAACACTTTGTGTTGTTCCTTTAAATCTCTAAAAGGAGTATCGAATACATTCGTAGTTGCCATTTTTATATGCCATTGTTATATGTTTCGATGTGCAAATTCGAAAGCAACAAGCATTGCTCTCGATACTGTAGCTTCATGTTGGTTACATATAATGCTTTATATATAAATAGATATTACAACTGGTGTAGAGATTCTAAGACTAAACGGATCTAAAATAATTAGCTGAGTTTTAATTAATTTTAGAAATACATTTTTTGTACATAAGCAGTACACAGTAGATCGCCAGGTTCTCATTATTTATATTTTATGTCATCTGCATTAAGCTATGCAAGATTTATTTTTATTTCGTTTTATATCTGCCAATAAGTTGTTAAATGAGTGACCTCCATGGGGTTCGGTGGCTGAGGGATTAGGCGCTTATTTTCCAAACCTGTGGTTCTGGGTTCGAATCTCGGTGAAGATTGAGATTTTGAATTTTTGGATTTTTAGGGCGCCTTTAGTACAACCAGCCCTAGTATCTGAAGCCAAGCGATTCGCAACATATCAACTATGCCCTGAGTCCACCCACTGGGTACGTGACACCCTGCTCGTTAACCGATGGCAAAAAAAAAGATGATTTTTACATCATCTGCTATATAGATTTAGTGACCTCCGTTATCGTATTCTGCCCCTTAGTCTAAATCACAGATTAGGCACCACAAATAATCCTCATTTCTCTCTTTTTCTCTGATAGTCCCGTCCATTTCTTCATGTCATCCCCTTGCTACTGTTATATAAAATTCGTACTCAAATATCTCTACTTATCTTGTTTTAACATTGCAAACGGCAATTCTGAGATCAGAAAGTATGTGCTATGTAATCGAAACGCTTTTTTGTGTGTGCTAAAGAATTACGATAGTAACTCAATAGAACATGATTGGCTTGTGAGGAAAAATTTAACTGAATGGCATAATTATTATCACTGCCCGTTGTCCTGGGTACTTGAATGTCTCTGTTCTCTGGTCTTGATTTCATCGTATAGAATCGCTGACTTCGTTGACTTGATGGACATTCAAGCAGACACAAGAAGAACAATGCACTTGAAAAAATGATTTACTGGATAACAGTCATGAAGAATTCAAACGATGTTTTATTTACAAATGGGAATGATCATCATCATGTCAGTAAATCCTTCTGTTTGACCTAGCAGTTCCTTCACTATCCTTCTTGCTCCAAGCCCTAGCCATATTTCCCTAATGCAGGGGTTCTCAACCTGTGGATCGCGGCCCCCTTGGGGGTCGATTGACGATTTGCGAGGGGTCGCCTAAGACCATCGAAAATATAGATTGTATTGTCTATTCTTCTATTGCTGTATGTGTGTTGGGGGGGGGGGGTCGCGGCAGAGTGGGGGATTGTAAAAAGGGGTCGCCGAGCATAAAAGGCTGAGAACCGCTGCCCTAATGTGTACCCCTTTTCTGCAACGCATTAAGTCTGTCTACGTCACTACTTTTTTTTTACTATCACTAAATACAAAGCACAATATATTTACTTACAAAAACGAACATACTCTCTAAACTAAACTAGGTTACTACGCTGTAAGTGTGAGCATTACAATGTGTGACGTCTTTTTCAAACCAAGTAGCAAGCGAGTTAACTCTTGGTTTAATGCTCACTATGTTTTCAATATTGAGTTGTCGCACTTTTAAGGAAGTCATTGCTATTATTACTATTTACAGATCACTAGAATATAATGCAAAATATTATGAAAGGTGTGAACTGTGAACTAAAGTAAAAAGCTGTTTCTTTAATGCTATTGATATGAAACCTAATTTTAAAACATGAAACTGTATTTTCCTTTATACTCATCAAACTCATAATTATTATCAGCCTGGAGACCAGATGCTAGGTTTAGTTAATTTTTCAAATTTACTAGAATGGTTACGAAATTATATACATGTGGTAGCTAAAAATTGGTTATCATTTAAAATCATTAAATAAAAAAAAATAGTTAACGTTTGTAATGAACATCAGAAGTAGCAGGTCCAAGTTTTTATATTAATAAAAGAAAAAACCAAAAACTGAAATAGATATCTACCATTTCATTCCATGATCGCAACCTGTCACCGCAATAGTCCAACGTCGTCATTTACAGTCAGGAAGAAAAAAACAACTAACAACCTATTTACAGAAAGGAAAAAAAAAACAACTAACAACCTATTTACAGAAAGGAAAAAAAAACAACTAACAACCTATTTACAGAAAGGAAAAAAAAACAACTAACAACCTATTTACAGAAAGGAAAAAAAAACAACTAACAACCTATTTACAGAAAGGAAAAAAAAAACAACTAACAACCTATTTACAGAAAGGAAAAAAAAACAACTAACAACCTATTTACAGAAAGGAAAAAAAAAACAACTAACAACCTATTTACAGAAAGGAAAAAAAAAACAACTAACAACCTATTTACAGAAAGGAAGAAAAAAGCAACCTATGATGAACATGATATTTAGCCTAAGTTTGAATCCCAGATGTGAATTTGACTTCTACAATATCGAAGTAGCTAACACAGAGTAATAATACTTTAAAAACTGCCATATGAAACATTAGTGAAGCGTATATTCCCTTGTCCACACATTGTGTCTTTTTAAAAATATTACTGTTGATAGATTTATAAAATGAATATAAATGAACAAAGAACTCTACATGATGTAACAAAAATGTAAACATCTACATGTCATTATATACGAGCATTGAACGCTTTACACTTTCATTATTATTACTACGCTAAATTTTTTTTTGGGTAGTTTTTCGTTTTTATTCATTAATTAATAGTGCATTATTAGGTAAAAACATATATACTTAAAATAAATCATATTGTTTTTTTATATTTTCATAGTTTCTTGTGATTGCAATATTTCCATAAACATACTTGACCATGTATTAAAACAATAATACATTAAATAGTACATGTTGTTTAAATCTTTCAGACATTAATAATTTCAGCTTCGAGCCTCATTTAATATGAAATAGAAAAATTACAAAAAAAAATTTGTTAACATAATAGTAGTGTTTAATCTTCTTTCAATATTTGTTTATTCCTGTTTTTATTACCATTGTTTATTTAGCTAAACTAAGAGTGAAATGGATACTTTTGTTTTATCATAGCTGTCACAGTCTCGCTTGACATTAACTCTTATTCGTTTACCTCGGGTCCAGAAGGTGAAGAGCACGAGAAACCTCTGACATAAAAAGAGGAAGTAAGAATAACTAAATTCACTTTAAGTCAGTTGAGTCGTCTTTGGGACTTGAGACAGTGCACATATTTTGGTAGTTGCTTTATGTACTTAGAGCTGGATACATTGGTATTGAAGCTTATTGTTACCCGCTGTCATGCGGACCTATTTTAGTAGTGAAGTTGTATTCTAGAGGACTTATGATATTTTGTGTCCGCTGGGATGCCTATGTAATTATATTTCAATACATTGGAGATTTAATAAACGTCATATTTGTCTGCTAAAGTTTGGATTTAAGTCAATTTATTCACTTTAAGTCAGTTAAGTCGTCTTTGGGACTTGTGACAGTACAGATATTTTTGGTAGCAGCTCAGCGACCTTCCTTTCTGAAGACACGAGATTTTGAGTTCGAATTAAGGCTTGAGAAACTTTTTTTTTAAAGTAGGTTTTCAAAAGGCAGCAAGGAAGCCTTCTCCCAAATACCCCCTCCCCCACACCAACTGAATCTTAATAGCAGAGAGAGTGATTTGGGATGGGGGCTGTTAAGACTGAAAGGGTAGCTTACGACCATAAGAAATAACTCATTGGTGTAGATGACGGTTGTTGACTTCAAATACCTAGATTTCTGGAGGACAACTAAGCCGTTGTAGGTGTATTATATTTTAAATGATAAAAATTGAAATAACTTGAATACTTTTCTTTGTAAACAAAACTAAATATAACTTTTACTATAATATAGACAAATTCAACTTGATATGAAATAAACGGATATTTTAAACTAATCTAACTCATAATAAAAACACGTCTTTACACCACGGCATCCTGGATTCGTCAGGCGTACTTAATGCAGCTTACGACAGCGCCGCTTATCTTTCATCATTCTAACATTAACTTAATACTCTATACAGCTAACAATAAATACTACCTTTCTTCATAATCACTTTGATAACACACACACACTCCCTAACAGGTGGTCAAGGGAATCTGTTGTAGGAATCTTAACACATTTGAGACCAAAAGAAAATCCGCTGCCGAGGACAGACGCCGACGGCAATCGACCACCGGCGAACAATGGTTATGCTTGCCTGATTGTGACACAATATGTAGGTCACAGCTGGGGCTTCGTATCCACGGGAAATATTGCATTCCTCATTACTCTTCGGACTCGAAGACTAGCCTTATTATTATTACTAGAAGAAACATCCTGCCAAGCGATGCTGCAGTGTCTGTTGGTGCTGTTCAATCCGAATCAGCAATATATGACTTGTGAAAACGTCGCAACATATTTCCATATAGTGTAGAAATACAACAATGTTATTAGAATGGCGAGAGTTAAAATGGCAAGAGTTAAAATGGAAGAGTCAAAATGGTGAGAGTTAAAATGGTGAGAGTCAAAATGGTGAGAGCTAAAATGGTGAGAGTTAAAATGGTGAGAATTAAAATGGCGAGAGTTAAAATGCTTAGAATTAATATGGTGAGAGTTAAAAATGGTGAGAACTTAAATGGTGAGAGTTATAATGGTGAGAGTTAAAATGGTGAGAGTTAAAATGGTGAGAGTCAAAATGGTGAGAGTCAAAATGGTGAGAGTCAAAATGGTGAGAGTTAAAATGGTGAGAATTAAAATGGTGAGAGTTAAAATGGTGAGAATTAAAATGGTGAGAGTCAAAATGGTGAGAGTCAAAATGGTGAGAGCTAAAATGGTGAGAGTTAAAATGGTGAGAATTAAAATGGCGAGAGTTAAAATGGTTAGAGTTAATATGGCGAGAGTTAAAATGGTTAGAGTTAATATGGCGAGAGTTAAAATGCTTAGAGTTAATATGGTGAGAGTTAAAAATGGTGAGAACTTAAATGGTGAGAGTTATAATGGTGAGAGTTAAAATGGTTGAGTTCAAACTGGAATATAATCTGAAAGATGAGTGGCGGGGGTACGAGGGCAGCTTATCAATGAACACCAAAAACGTGTGTGTGTGTGATTGACCTTTCTCCCCCCTCCATTCTCTTTTCAAAAATCCCACTCCTGATGACGTGTCACAATTATATATGTACAAGAACAGCTGCCGTCATGTTTTCTTTAGGGCTTAGCATTATTTGGATAAGGTCGGTTGTTAAATTAACAACTTGAAATGTCGACACATGTTGCTATTGGTAAGAACAACATGGGACTGAGCTCGCGAACAAGTTAATGATATCTGTACACATCAAAGTAAGGGTTGAACGTAAGGGATTACATCAGCTTAAAGAAGGAACCTGCACACATTGTGGCACTTCTGTTTCTCCCAGCCCCAACGTTCTCTTTCTCTTAGCTCACGTCTCTTATAGTTTATTGTTATCCTATGTCTGTCTGTCTCTTTCTTCTTCTCTCTCTCACTCTGTTTCTCTCTCTCTCTTTCTTTCTCTCTCTCCCCCTCTGTCTTTCTTATTTCTCTCTCATTTTCTCTCTGTCTCTTCCTCTGTCTCTGTCTCTGTCTCTGTCTCTCTCTCTCTCTCTCTACATATATATATATATATATATATATATATATATATATTCTTAACCGAGATTCGAACCCAAGATCTCTCGATTCGTATGCCAAGAGCTTCAACAATTGCATATTGACTGAACTTTGTCTGAAAAAAAAAATTGCTGAACACATTAATTCCCGGCCCCCTTGCTCTCTTGCTGAAAATAAGAGAAATAGTAATATATGTCTTTTAACTCGGAATACAATAAAAATTATTTTAAAAATATTTTAATTTGCTGAAAGGAGGAAAATTAAGCATAGTAGATAATAGTTTAAAGTTTCTTTGCGAAGGTTTTAATATGATTGCTACAACAAACAAAGATTAAAAACAAAGATAAGTTCCACATGTCTCTTCTCTAATCCTTTTTTTTTAAATAGAGTTTTTTTATAGCGCAACTTTCATAAATATAGCATTAGAGCGCTATGGTCCCATCTCATTTGTAGACCAGTTGGGGTAGGGGTATCTGGGAGAAAGTTTTTCCGTGCTACTTTTTAGGCGCTCAATAATACACTACTTTTCTTGAGTCGAGTGTCGAACCATGAACCCCCTCGATAGGTAGCCAAGCCAAGCCCAAGCGCAGTCGGTCTCTCGATCACACATCCCACATCTTTATCAGCCATTGTAAAAGAACAGCTGTATGCTGAACTGTAAACCGCAACACTTGGACCTGTGTTACGATGTTACGGGGACTACTCATCTGGAAGAGTATTCCCCCTTGAATGACACAATGACCTGTGGTTAAGTGTCCCACCACTCAAGTGAAACTCAAAAATGCAACACATTCATTCAGCTCTAAAAACACCACAAAGCTATGTGAAACAATCATTGGCCTCCCTTTGTCGAAGAACGTCTATGGTTCATCTCAGAGCACACTGACATTCCCGTCCACAGATAGCGCAGGCCAAGGTGGCTTTTGCTTCGGTGGTAGAGGAGCTGGCCGTTTTTCGGATTGTACTTTTTCTTCCTAAGCTGAGACCCATGTACTTTCACTGTCCATAGCTTTCTTGGTCACCGTCTCTCTCCATCTGTTGCGGTCTAGAGCTATGTCCTGTGAAACAATACAGGCAGGTTGAAAATGCTCGTTAAACCATCATTACTAATAATTAATAACTATCAAAATTTTTTATTTAAGAAAAATCTTCTTCTGGACCTTTCTCCATGTGGATGGTCGTTTGCATAGATATAGTTCTATAGGCTTGCTGCATGGATTCTTGTTCACACTTATAGACAACTGTTTTTAACTTGTAAAGACTAAATCAGTCAATGTCTAGTGACTGCATTTATTTTTGTTTTGGCTGCAAAATAGGATAGAACAACGTTACCATTTATTTGGATTAATTAAATAAACGTATATGCTGCACCCAACGCATGAATGCGCCACCTAGAAGTGGCTAAATACATTACAATGACTCTTTATGACGTAATGCTATAAAGATTAAATCAGGCGCCGTATTGCCCTCATTGTAATATAGAAATGTAGCTGGCAACAAATGGCACCTGAAAGAGACAGTAGGAGAGCTCTTACGAAGGCAGCGGGACACACATTTGTGTAATAAAAAAGTCGCAGAAGAAGTAAGGAAAACTTCAATAGAACCCTGCTGGACAACGACTTCAATCAGATGCGGGAAAATATGCTGGTCGCAACTGGGCTTGCGTAGCCATGTCAAACGCTGGACTCATCATTAATCTACGTATTTGAGAGAGATTGCCATCATTAGTATAATGCAAAAGTTCAAGCATATTTACGTTTTAAGAGAAGAATTTTTATGGGTAACTTCTCTAGTGACTAAAAGACCAAACTTAGATGCACATGCACGATCACAAGTTTGGGCATTTCTAAGCAGTAGATGCTGTGAACGTGGACATTGACATTAGTAAGTTAACATTTCTACAGTTCTTAGCATCTTATCTTATTGATTACAGACGTGACTTCAAAAGAGAAGATAATAACGTCCTTCGCATTTCATGTGGCTTTCTTCGTTTCTAGTTATGCCTTTTAATCAGTTGACTTAAACTTGGCGAAGTCGTTAGTTTTCCTGGCTGGTTCAGACAAATATTCCATTCTCTAATGACATTAGGAAAGAAAGAGTACTTGTACGAATTTGTCCTAGCGTATGAAATAAAATATGTGCCTGTCACTTGTGTCTTTCTGAGTGTTTTATTAGATTTTGTTTTTCTAATATGTTGGTTTACCTAGCTGATTCAACTGAGCCAGCCAGGAAAACCAATGACTTGACATCATTTAAGTCATTGGTTAACATGCATGACTAGATGCATGACGCGCAGGACGTAATCATCTCCTTTTTGAACTAACGTCTGTATATAATTTATAGCTCCTCCTTCGTGATTGAAGATGAGCACATTTCTCATTTCCTATGGACTCGAAGATGACTGTAAAGTCCAAGCCTCGCTTAAAAAAGCCTGCCGCATACGTGACATGAGTGGGTTAGGTCAGTTGCAGATAGTTCTATTTCTTCTCTCAGCTTTTTTTTTTGGGTCGGAGCTCTTTCACGCTGACCACTCTTCTAGCTTCAAATCTCGAGACTACGAGACTCACAGCTTCACGCCATGAGGAGCGATCGAGAGCTAGTGCTTCCCAGCCGTGAATGTCGATACCGCATTCCTTGAAGGAGCTCTTGAGATTGTCTTTATAGCGCTGTTATATGCCTCCTTATGTCTGGGAAGACAATGGATGCACCCAGGTGAGTCAATGGCTTTGGTTTCATCTTGAGACAGGGCAGAATCTGGTATGACTGATCAAGCCAATCTGGAGCGGCAGAGTTTCCCACCAATTTATCCATATATATAATATATTTTTAAATACGTTTTATATTTGAAAAAAATACTTTATTTAAAATATATTTAAGTTAGTATTTTATAATTAACAGTAAAAAGAAATCCATACTAAAATATGTGTTCCGCTAAACTCTTAGGTTAATTTGTGTTCCGCTAAACTCTCCGAATATGTTAAGTTAATATGTGTTCCGCTAAACTCTCCGAATATGCTAAGTTAATATGTGTTCAGCTAAACTCTCCAAATGTGCTAAGTTAATATGTGTTCAGCTAAACTCTCCGAATGTGCTAAGTTAATATGTGTTCCACTAAACCCTCCAAATGTGCTAAGTTAATATGTGTTCCGCTAAACTCTCCGAATGTGCTAAGTTTGTATGTGTTCCGTTAAACTCTCCAAATGGGCCAAGTTAATATGTGTTCCGCTAAGCTCCCCGAATGTGCTAAGTTAATATGTGTTCCGCTAAGCTCCCCGAATGTGCTAAATTAATATGTGTTCCGCTAAGCTCCCCGAACGTGCTAAGTTAATATGCGTTCCGCTAAGCTCCCCGAATGTGCTAAGTTAATATTTGTTCCGCTAAGCTCCCCGAATGTGCTAAGTTAATATATTTTCCGCTAAGCTCCCCGAATGTGCTAAGTTAATATGTGTTCCGCTAAACTCTCCAAATGGGCCAAGTAAATATGTGTTCCGCTAAGCCCCCGGAATGTGCTAAGTTAATATGTGTTCCGCTAAGCCCCCCGAATAAGCTAAGTTAATATGTGGCTGATAGGGATAAACTGTTTGGTGGCTGTTAGAGATAAACTGATTGGAGGCTAATAGAGATTACCTCATTGAAGAACAATAGAGATAAACTGATTGGTGGCTGATAGAGATTACCTCATTTAAGGCTAATAGAGATAAACTGATTGGTGGCTGATAGAGAGATAAACTGATTGGTGGCTGGTAGAGAGATAAACTGATTGGTGGCTGATAGAGAGATAAACTGATTGGTGGCTGGTAGAGAGATAAACTGATTGGTGGCTGATAGAGACATAAACTGATTGGTGGCTGGTAGAGAGATAAACTGATTGGTGGCTGGTAGAGACATAAACTGATTGGTGGCTGGTAGAGACATAAACTGATTGGTGGCTGGTAGAGACATAAACTGATTGGTGGCTGGTAGAGAGATAAACTGATTGGTGGCTGGTAGAGACATAAACTGATTGGTGGCTGGTAGAGAGATAAACTGATTGGTTACCTATCAAAGAGAGTTCGATACAGAGTTGTGTTTGATGAACTCCTGAAGGCAGCGCGGCAACCTTCTTCTTGACACCCCCTACCCCCACTAGTCCATAAAAGAGATTAAACTAGAGCGCTCTGAGCATGCTACAGTCATAATTGCTGCTCTATAAAAAATTAATTAATATAATTATCTATCTATCTATCTATCTATCCAAATATTGTCCAGTATTGCCTGTCCTGTTCCACAGTTTCAATTACTATCCCAACTCCCAGAACCCGTCAAAAGAGAAGAAATGTTTTATTCTAACTTTTAGCATTTTGCATTTTTTTTAAATTAGATTAATTCTCTGGATCAAAAGGTTACATTTAGCCAAAGTGTAAACTGTTTCATGAACATGAGGGTTAGTTTTCTATTACATTAAACAAATATGTTCTCTCCGTAATTAATATTTGTTTTGTAGTTGTACAGCCTAGTATAATATAAAAAATGTAAACTGTGCTTTGGTCACATTTCAGAGGGAGATAATTTAAGGTCTACTGACTAAAATTTAGTAAGTAAATAAGGTAAGACACCTATCTTTTTTTCAATAAGTAAATTCTTATAACTTAATAAATAAAATAAGTAATATCTCATCTAAAGCATTGCGTACCTCAAATGATTTTGTTTTATTGAACGGAGTATCAAAATTAAGCAATTAATTAACACTCTATAAATATTTTAGAAATTTTAATATAAAATATAAATTGTACGAAATCGTTTTGCATCGGCTGCATATCAATGTTGACTCTAAACCTAGTGGCCATAATTAATAGGGCTCAAAACTAGCTAAAACAGTAAACCAAGCACACAGATTCCTAAATAAAATACCTAAATGATTGTGCTTTTGGCTGGAGAAAGTTTCCTATAGTTATTTATTTCCGCTACATTACTAATTATTGATAGATAAATACGACTATCTTATTGTTTACAGCCGTCCCAGACTTCTGCACCACCGTGAAGTACATTTAGTGTAAAGTTGGGTATTGGCCCGCTGAACTCACCACTCTCGAAAATTCCGAGAGCAGGCTTGAGGCAATGTAATATTTCGATTAACTCCTCCTGGACTCGATAACAAGCCTTGGATATATAATGATAAATTTGAAAAAAAAAAAAGAAATGTTTAAATCCTTGCCAATCCTGGTTACTCCCGTGTACAAGGCTGCCCAGAGTATATAAACATTCTAGTGCGATTCTCTAGAAGAGGAGATACAAAAAAAGCATAGGGAAGGCGGATTCAACCTTCGCTAGACTCCGACCAAGAGTTTGGAAAATACTAGTAGCTCACCACTGCGACCAAAATGGAGGTCTACAAGGCATGCGTTCTTAGCACGCTACTGTACGGCAGCGAGTCGTGGACTACCTACTGTTACGTATCTAGGCGTTGTTTTTTTCTTTCTTTGACCTGTTGCGGTCGAGAGACGGGTAGGTTGTCTGCCCCTTGTGTAATAAGTTTTTTTTTATTTTATTCGTCAAGCCACACAGACAGTGACCGGTCCTTGACCTGTGTGTGTACCTCTGGTTGAAAGGAGGGTGTTTTTTTTTCTGTCTCTTTGAAGAGCGTTCTAGATCTGGGAAATTGATGACGTATTTGGTTCTAGAAATCACTGGATTTGTCTTGAGGTCGACGCGCGGTAGATTATATAAAGACCGCCCGCGTGACGTTGACAGACAGACATACGGAGACAGCCGTGAGACAGAATAGCGGAGACATTGCGTGACCCGTGCGTGGTATACCATTTATCGTGTAAGTTAAGATTTTTCAAGGCCTTGCTTGTATTTGTAATTATATTTTCAAACTCTTGTATTGTAATATTTTTACATGCCATTTTTGTAAAAGGGTTTTGGTCAACCCTTCCAATTTGTATTGAGTAAATGTTTGTTTTTTTTTTTTTTTGCTTTATGTGATACAGTTAAAAGTACTATTCGAGTTATCTTTTATTAAACATTAAGTTGATATTTTACCTTCCGATTTCTTGTGTCATTTTTTTTTGTTATTCATTGTAAGTCTTTGATTAAATTCAGACTTAAGATAAGTGACACAACTGCTTTTCTATTGTCACGTTCCCCTAGGCAAGCCATTTAAAAGTAGAATTCAATTCGTAATACGTGACACTACACAAAGTTAAAGAGAAAACTAAACTCATTCCAGTTGCGCTGCCTTCGAAGGATCCTAAATATAACAAGGAAAGAACGAGTGTGTAATACCGAGATCCTCGCGAGAACGGGCCTTCCCAGCATCTTTACAGTCCTCAGGCAACGCGTGCGCCGGATGGAGGACAATCGCATCCCGAAAATCATTCTCTACAGGCAACTTGCGTCTGGCTCAAGAAAAACTGGTCGCCCCCACCTCCGTTACGTGGATGTGATAAAACGTGACTTAAAATCAGTGCACATTGACACTGACCATTCGGAAGACATAGCCTTAGACCGCATTATTTGGAGAGAAACGCTGACCAAGAAAGTTATAGAAAGCCAGGAAAAATGTGCATCAGCTCTTGAAGAAAAGCGTGCAATACGGAAAATGGCCATCTCCTCTATTACCAAGGCAAAACTTGACCTGCAATATATGTGGACGGGGGTGTCTCTCCAAACTAGGGCTCCACAGACATATGAAAAAGTGTTCGAGATGAACCACAGTCGTTCTACGACTGCAGGAGGCCAATATAAGTGTGATGATATTGATCCAGACATGGCAACATAAACCGACAGAAGTCTAGATTACAATACTGGATCAAGTTAGTGATATGAAAAGAAAATTCTAACACTAGTATAGAGTCTGTAGACTGATCTAGGTAGAGACATGAAGTAAAAGATTATAGTTTTGCCAAGCTAATGATTTGTACATAAGAAGGTACACAATTTTATCATGAGCGTTTTTTTTTAAATTATATTTACTCTATAGTGAATATATGTGGAAACTAGTACTGGTGTATGTTTAAATTTAATAATAAGATGATTATATTTTGAAAAAAATATATCAATCAATAGTTTTCCCTGTTTGGAGTATTAGCTAGAAAATCGTTAAAGCAACTTTCGAGAGCCGCTTCTAGGTTCCAGGTATTGCCCGTGAAGAGTTTGCTAGCTAACAAGAGGTATTGTTATAAATACAGTAATGTTTCATATAGATATATATATTTCATCAGATATTGCAACAATGCGCACGTCCATACTAGTTCTTCTAATCATGGCCTTGATGGCCGTGTCTGACGGAAAAGGTTCTAGTAAGTTCAAATATTATTATTTTTTTTAAATTCAAATAATATTGAAAAGTATTTCTTTTGAGAACATAGAATGTCGCTTTAAGTTAAACAACAAAAAAACATGAAAGATACTTTCCTTTTAAAAGACGAGGTCTCCTTTATGCCAACTTATTTAGCAATTGTTTTCTCAAATTAATTAATGTTATAATTGTACAGCGCTCCCTCTCCCCTTTGAGCTGAGAAAAAAAAAATCCTTTGCAAATGTATCGATCTAGTACACCTTTTAATATTACAATGATAAGCATTTAGATCTTGACTTAGAAGACAGTGCGCCAAATTTTTCCTGAACCTTAATTTATTAAACTCTTGAATCAATACAGCCTTACGTTCGGGAAATTCCGAACGCGATAACCCTTTCAAGAACGCAATATTCCTTTCAAAAATGTATGCTTGAACTAGACCCTAGATTCAATCTCTAGCCAAATTTACTTTTTTTTTTTACTTTAAAAGTGTTAAATTTCTAGGAAAATCGTTAGAGAACATTTTAAAAAATAAACAAAATGTATATATGTTAGTAAAATATTCAATGACATTTTTCAGTGTTTCCCAAACTTTGTTCCGCGGAACCCTAGTGTTCCGCAAGACTTGAATATGTGTTACACGAACTACTGGAATAACTAACTAGTAGGCCACCGCGCGAATTAATCTCTCTAAAAAAATAAGCAAAGTGTTTCGCTAAATATTCAGAATTCGCGATCTGTTCTGTTAAGGAAAACAATTTGGGAAACACTGTAGTATATAATTGAAATATAAATGAGTAAAACCTACAAGACCTTCTAATATATTCGTTTTCCTACAGAAAAGTCATCACCTGTCAAAGAAGGAAGCAAAGAAAAAGGTGAAAACGATCATATATTGTAAAGTAAATTATAGCTTTATTCGCATTTGAAGTAATACTCTCTAACATGTTCTTGTAACTTTCTCTAGAGTCTAAAAAGGGCTTGAAGCTACTCACCAAGGAAGAAACAAGCAGAGAGAAGGCAGGAAGTAAAAAGGAAAGAAAAAGTAAAGAAGAAACGAGAAGTCGAAGTGATGAATCCAACGATAACAACAGCAAGGTCGACAAAAGCAAAACATGGAGCAAGGTGGATGGAATCGAACTGAAGTCTTTGCTTTCAAGTAGCAGAAGAACATCGTCTGCGCCAGCCATTGTTAGCGAAAGTCCCATCATTAAAAGGTCCTTGTCGCTCGCGGGTTCTCTCCTGAATCCTGCCAACCTAGTAAAGACTGTGGTGGATGCTGCTGTCAACTTGTACTGCTCTTTGGATGGCCGCCTGATTCCTTGCAAAGACGGTTTGTGAAACGAATAAATATTTAAACATATAAAATTGAAATATTTATTATTAATTTAATGTTAATACATTTTTAGTCTATATACTAAATACTCTGAGATATTTCTTATTCCATAAGCTAGGAAACATTCGTACAAGTGCTTTTTCTTCCTTAGTGCTATTAGAGGAAGATCGGGGCTGCCTGAATTGTTTATGAAAACCTAGCAGTGTCTCTAGATCTAATTAAAGATGGATTGGTTGTAACTGATATGTTGTACTGCAAGTTTAATACCAATTTACCAATCCATCCTAACGTTCAGTACTATAAAGTACAATTTAACACGATGCATTTTGATCTATTAACCAAAAATATTTGTACAAACATGACGTAGCATATAGAAAAGGTAAATTTGCCTCTATCGTTGTTTTTTTTTCTGAATATTTTTATTGAGTTCTGTGTCTAATTATTCCTATTGTGTTATTTTCTTTTTAGCACAAGGAGGAAAATATTTAGGTGAGTTCATGTACAGAAATAATTTATCTTTAGCCAAATTCTATTTCGTTGATCTTTTTGTCTGTCTGGGTGGATTTATATACACTCTTTCTCAAATCAAGTTAAAATTTATTTATTTATTATCGATGACAGAACATGGGTCAATAAAACAAAACTAATTAGTTAGCCATGTAGTTAGAATTAATAATTTTTGTTAATCCAAAAAAAGGAGAAAAACCTTGCAATATTGAGATATATGGCAGCAATTGAAGTGTGCTCTTTCAGTCAACAGTAGCTTTTTAAAAATTTTTTTTGGTTATATTTTGTTTATGTATTTTCGATTGTAGCATTGTCAAAAATATTTTTTACCCCTTTTATTAATTCTTTATTGTTACATAACTATACTGAGTAATCAAGAAACATAAAGACATGGTTTTGTCACATGACAATATTTTAAACAATATAACTCTTTAAAATTCATTTTCATTTAGACACATTTTTACAGAATTAAACAAAACAACAAAAAAAAAACTTGCATATCATTATAAACACGCACGCACCCTTTAGAAGAGAAAAAGAGCTGCACCCCTGAGGATTTGTTCATTTACATTCCAGCGCCTCTAAATTTCCGGTGTCGGGCCCTCGCTGACGTCATCTTCGTCGTTGACTCCTCGGGCAGCATCGGATCTATCAACTTTAAGAAGCAGCTTTCTTTCATCGCCAACATCGCGGCCTCGTTCTTTGTCGGCGCCAATGACGTCAGGGTGGGCCTTGTGGTCTTCAGCACTAACGCTCAGATCTGGTTTGATTTGAAGGAATACAATGACTTGTTCTCTATTCAGAAGGTAAGAAGTAACACTGATCAGCAGTGGTGCCCATCACATTTTGATCTTGGCACCATACACATTTCTTGTAATCAAGCCTCTGGGATGGGAGTGGTGGCTGAGTGGTAAAGCACTTGGCTACCGAGCTGACTGTTTCTGGGCTCGAATCTTGATAAAGAATGGGATTTTAAATTTCGTGATTTTTTAAGGCACTCCTAAGTCCACCCAACTCTAATGGGTACTTGGCCTTAATTAAGGAAAGTAAACTGGTTAGTTGTTGTGCTGGTCACATAACTATCTCGTTAACCGTCGGCCATTGAAACACATGACATTTACATCCTTTGACTCACAAACTATACAATCTGAAGGTGAACCAAGTCTCTTTGTTTTCATTATACAATGTGGATTGAAGTTTGTATAGGGTGTAAAATATCTCGACAAGGGCCGTTTTTTTTTTTGGGCCGCAGGGCTTAGGTCGGACATCACAGATGTAATAAATAACGTAAAGAATTCAAAAATAAGAAAAAAACAAATTTATTAACTTAAGAATTCTGAAAATTGTTTGGAAATAAATACAAGCATTTAAACTTGTTTTCCCATTACGTACAGAATTACTGTTCTTTTTAAACAACAAAACAAATTTTCATTCTGGTAAGAAACACACACACAAAAAAAGTTAAATTATTGTTGTAATTAAATATTCATAAGTCCGATTCAGGTAGTCGGACATCTTTAGACACAACCACTGTTGTCAGAATAACCGGCTTGTCCAATTACACGAACATATGTGTTTTGAGATTTCGTTGTTCTTCAGTAATCAAACCGAATAAGCAGTTCGTCCTATTAACCGCTTGTTTGATTAAATGGATTAGACTTTTGACCCTATTTGTTTTCTGTTAAAGATGTTAGTAATAACTAAATAAACGTGTAATAAATTTAAAAAATCTTTGTGCCATAATATGTGTCCGAGTCCAGTGGAAAACAGATTTAAAAAGTAAAGAGTCATTACAATTTTTTAAACACATAATGAAAGCTTTTGGTTTTTTGTAATCGTATATTGATTCATTTTTTTTATTTTTTTTTCGTATCTCTCAATACTTCACTGTTTCAAATGTTTGCAACTTTTTAAAAAATCGACGACTGGAATTTTATAACTTTCAATTCCACAGGCCATACTGGAAACCCCTTACGAAGGCGAAGTTACGTACACCGACAAAGCCCTCAAGTTAATCAGCAGTTCTTACTTGTTTGAAAGTTTTTCCGGAGGAAGAGACAACGCCCCTGACATTGTTGTCATTCTGACAGACGGACAGTCCACAAACCCATTTGCAAGTAGGAACGCGATTCTCTTACTTTTTCTTAAGCATTAACATTGAGAATTAATTAATACTGAGGCTTTAAATCCAAAGTTAACTAATAAGAATATGTTGATGTGTAAATAAAGCCAGTGAGAGAAGCTCAAACAAATCATCAATTGAACGTCTTGCATTGGTCCCGTCTGGGGAGTGGACCACCAAAGAGTTTGCTCCAGGCGTCTCAGTTCTAAACGAGTCTCTCTCTGTGCCCACTCCTTACCCATCTGCTTGGCATCTGCTTACTGTGAAGGCTCCCGCACGGTGTTGAGTATTTGAACTGGAGGTAACACTGAACTCAAACTACTTCATTAACACCGGCGAAATGCCCAAAAACAATCCAGATGTGTAGTGGACGCTGATGTTGGTCAACAGATATGTTTAATGATCAAGAAGGGAATCGTCCGATGTCCACTATGTCCGTAGACTACTTCTTATTCTTGCTGGGATAAGAAAAGCGTCTTGCCTCTATCAAATCCTAAAGCGTTCTTACTTTTTAAACATCTGTCACGTCAATTATCGCTAAGTAAAACTTTCCCCTTATTCCCGAAACAAATACTAAATACAAATCATGTCATAACATTACACATCCCGCCGCCATGTATTCCTTCGGTTTCCTTTTCCTCATTCTTTGGGGGGGGGGGTCACATGACAGTGTACCTGTTACATAGATAGTGTGCAGTTAATGACGTCAATATAAAAAGTTAAAGTCTTGTTTTATCTTCCCAGCTCTTTCTGAGGCCAAAAAATTAAAATCTCAAGGCGTCACCATGTTGTCTGTTGGCATCACTTCCGGTATAAAAGAAACAGAACTCCTCTCTCTGGCGAGCAGACCCGAGTTCTTCTTCAAAGTGGAAGATTTTGATGTACTAAACAATTTCTTAGGCCAAATTGTGGAACAGACTTGTCAAGGTAATAAGATGCACATTGAAAGCTGGCGAGGTTTTATTTTGTATTTTTATAATGTGTCTTAGAATTAAGTGAGAAATGTTTGTGACTTGTTGTTTTGCGACTATTACGAAAGTAGAATTTTAAAGCTGTTTTAAAAGTTCGCCTTTGAGATTGTGTCTTTTGTTTAGAAACCCTAGTATGAAAAAGATGATCATGTTCAGAGCTAAATCATCGTACAGAAGACATAAATAAAAACATGATACATTTTGTATAATTTTAATAAATATTTTCGATTCAGTTTCAGGGCTCAGTTGCAAAAAATACACTAAAATAGTATAATATATGGTGTGAGTTGTCTCCGTGAGGTAGAAGGGAGTATATCTTCTATCGACCTAAGAAGAAAAACGAAGTTAAATCGGGTCACCGGCAGGCAATGTATTGGTCTTCGTTGTTTGTGGCAAATTATGTAGGTCACATCTAGAGCTGCGTAGCCAGGATATATGCGGCACTTCTTCTTCGGATTCAAAGTTACCATGCATCATCCAAGCTCATCTTTCCATTCTCCATTTCATCATTCGTAGCTGTTATACCATTAGTTCCATATCTGCCTTAAGGTCACCTGACTTTGGGGCACTTGCCTTTGGGTAACCTGCCTTTGGGTCATTTGCCTTTGGGTCACCTGTCTTTGGGTCTTCTGTCGGCATTTGAATCGACTACCTTTGGGTTGTCTGTCTTTAGGTTTTCGCTGAGACACTGCTTTTTTTAAACCTTTGTTCTGTAATACGATTATTATATAAAATATTTTCCAAATAAATGAAATATTTGTATTGTGCCTTCGTGTTAAATCTGTACAAAATATCTGGACACTTTCACAAACCTTTTTTTTTTTTCAAAACTAGATCGAATATGTCTTCTTAGAAAGCTTATATCGAATCACTCTGTCTAGTGCAAAGTGTATACACGTGATTTCTTCCACACCAAATCTAGGATCAAGCTGGAATTTTGTAAAATTATTTCTTTTAGCTTAAAACACAAGAATCAATAAACAAATAAACAATTAAATATAAGTAATACATTTTTATTATGGTATGTCGAACAAGAGAAGAAAATTGTATTTGACTGAGGTGGTGGTATAAGCTGAATTAGTCCCCTTTATATGTCATCGTGAAATAGTACTAGATATAATATTCCATATTCATAAGCTCTCTACTAGCAGAGCGGTTACCGTGTTTACTTGAGAAACCCAAGAAGGCTTGAGCCACGAGTTTGAAGGAGGTTTTTCCCCTCATTCATTTTATTTTTATAAATGCATTCTTATTGTCAGTCCAGATTCTTGATCTTTTACAAATTTAATGCCCTAACTAATTCATATAAATACGCTTAATATGGACTTTGTTTTTTTTTAAAGTAATTTTTTAATGTTATTATGTTATTGTAGTGTAACTGAGTTGTTTATTTTCTGTGTGTCCAGCGTGTCAGAAGTTCGTGTCCATTGTTTGTGTGTGTTCCTAGTATTTTTAACATTGTCACATGAGACGTGTCTGTGCTCGTTTACTGTGTACTGTAATCTTGTTAAATAAAGCCATGATATCGGTATTCTAGTAGAGTTATTTCATTACAGTTTTACTTGTATTTCAGTCTCTGAGGGAGTAAAAGTCAAAGTACAAAGTAAGTCATGCCATTTGTTTCATTAACAAAACTTCATACTATTAAAAAGTCTCTTTCCATCTTACAGATACTTATTACTCATCTGTTAGGATGATATGAGGGCCTGTGTATCGTCTATTGATGCAATTCCTTTTTCTCCACGCAGCTAATAGGATGGCTCCAAACAGAGACAGATAATCTTGTCTCATATATTACAGACGTTACATCTAAAAAGAAGATGATTACTTCCTACGCATTATGCATCTAGTCATGGATACCAATGACGTGTAGTCTGCCAAGTTACTGGTTTTCCTGGCTGGCTCAAGCAACCCATTCCATGCCCTAATAAGAAGGAGCATTTGTACAAATTGTCCTAGCATATGGAACGAGGAATGTGCCTTTATCTTTGTCTTTCTCAGTATTTTAATAGATTTTGTTTTTGTATTTGAAGATTATTTGAAGATAATGTTGGCTATCAGCATCGTCGCATGATCATCCAGTATAGTCACAGCTTTCTCATTTTTCCTCGTGGCTATCTCCTTAAGCCTTTTTCACGTTTGGATTAGATTAGAGTTTAGCGACAAGACAGTGGAAAAAATGGCAATTATTGATCTTTAAATAAAACTAGGGTGTTCAATAAACGTGATAATTTACAGTTTTACTTATCATTGATAATACGATGTCTCACTTAAAAGACACTATGAATGTATATTCCTCAAATACCACTTGTCATTGATACATTTTTTTTAAAAATATATAGTCTTTCTTTCTATTTTAGCGAAGCCGAGTGTTACAGGTAATGCCAATTATTTCACCATTACTATAACAAACACGTTTTAAACATATGGATTTAATATTCGTAGAGGTTAGTTCTTGTAAAATGAAAAATTAACCTATGTAGAGAGCAACCTACTTATTAATAGCTTTGATGTTTCTCGAAATTGAATTGTTGTAGTGATCTGAAACACTACAATCATCCTCATTCTTCGGAATCGAAGGCACTGCCATTTTTAGTCATAATAATAATACAAATATAGTCAAACACACACAAAAACAACACAGTAGTTTCTAGCTTAAAAAGTTGGCCTGCTTGTTTTGGATTACAACAGAAACAAACAAAAAAAACACAAAACAACAAATAATTGAATGAATATCATTTATACAATTAAAATATTCCTGTGAAATGATAGAAAAAAAAAACTGGAATCATCTTAACATAATATATGGATAATTATACTTCACAAGTGAAGTCCGTCACTACATAGACTCACGGTACGGGACGTTTTGGCGCGAGATATCATTTGACGATAATTTAATAAGCACGTAGCTTTTAGAACAATGTTTATTTCACTCTACCATAATATTGTATGTATAGTAGGAATTCTAACACCGTTCAGCGAATTGTTTTTTTTTTTTGTAATTATATAGGTTTTGTTTATTTCATGAATATAGGCCTATAATAAGTCAGATTCCTGAATGGAGTACGAGCTGTCCAGAAAGGCCGTGACCTTATATATGAATTATATATCCGGGGAGACCAGCCGCCTTCTAAACGAAAAAGTATATTGACACAATAGTGTTGTTGACTTAATCTTTGAAGACGTTCTTGTAACAAGTAATTCATGAACACTTGCTAAGTCTATTGACACAGACGAAAGAATCAATGTCATTGTACAAACTTATCAACAAAGGAACATCATTGAATACCTCAAGGGACGTGCACACAACTTTTTAATGAACCCATGAATTCCAGCGACTTACGCAAATAACCATGGTGTCTATGTATACTTAACTTACAGTATCTTGAGAAACATGGTACATGTATTATATTTTTACTTATATTAGCAAGTGTTTGGTATGTATAGCTGGAGATACCATACAGTCATTAAATAAACCAATGTTAATGTCAACAAATAATTGCATCCATTTTTAGTCTATCATCGTTTCATTTTGTTTTTTATTTTTGTTTTTAATTTTAAAGTAATATCTTGAACAACTTTTTGAAAATAAAAGTGTGCCTCTTAATAAACACACATACACAAGCCAAAATGTTTATTAAAGAAAATGGTGTCAAAAACAAACACACATTTACATTTAGTACAAGAAAAATATGTCTTAACACAAACACTCATGCAAAACATAGATATGAATAATTCTTTTAAAAGAAATAATACAATAAACGTACATAATGTATTTCGCGCTAAAACGTCCCGTCGCCAAAACGGCTCGCGCCAAAACGACCTTCGCGCCAAAACGTCCCGTCCCGCCAAAACGTCCCGTCGCAAAAACGGCTCGCGCCAAAAACGTCCTGCTTCGACAGACTCTTGCATATATGACAACATACATGACGTTTGTAATGACATTGAGGAACGTCTTCTTGTTTGCTAAGACGTAGATAAGAATAATGTGTTCAATTGTGTCCACATAAATAGTGCATACATAAAAAAAAAGATAAAACTAAGCTTTAATATCCCCATGCAAATTTCAAATGTCGAATGTGAAACAGTAATTGAAAATCATTAATTTTAAAACGGAGGCTCGTGGCTGGGGAGTAAATAACTAGAATTCCGAACCGGGAAAATGAATTGTTTGGGAAAGATAAAGGTGGTTGTTCGTTGTGCTGGCCACATGCTAACCTCGTGAACAGTGGACCACATAAACTGACCTTTGCATCATTTGCCCTATAGACCACAAGGTCTGTAAGAGGAACTATCCTATTTAATCTAACACATATTGTTTACTAAAAATATAGATAGTAAAGGCTTAGGTCAATATGTATCTAAAAATAGTAAATGAAGTTTAAAATAAAAAATATAAATTGACTATGAAGATAATTACTGGTATTGAAGACCTTTGCATTTTGTTATAAACTAATACTAAAAAAATGTATTGTGTGAAAAACAAAATAATTGGTTGCTTAAATGAGAAAACCTTGAAATAGAAATGTTTATTTCAAGCTTTACTTGATACTATTAAAATGGGAACTAAGTACAGGGAATGCACTCATTGTCTTTCTAATTTTTTTAAGTCTCGAGAACAAGAACCGCAGTATTACGGTGCATTTTATTTATACCTATGTAGAGCATAGGCATCGGTATATTTTTATATTTGTAAACATTTTATTGGTGCTTTTACTATATAGCACGCCTTTAATCTTATCTTGCTTCTATTATTTGTAAACAGATTTTTTAAAATTAATGTTGAATAATTCTTTTTGTTCTTTCTTCCACTTTCAACAAACAAACCTTTTCTTCTCTTCTTCTTCACCGTTTTCCTTTTTTATTTCCTTTATTTTTCGGTCTTTGTCTGTTTCCACTTTCGATCTTTCCTCATTTAGTTCTCTCTTTCCTCATTTAGTTTTCTCTTTCCTCATTTAGTTCTCTCTTTCCTCATTTAGTTCTCTCTTTCCTCATTTAGTTCTCTCTTTCCTCATTTAGTTCTCTCTTTCCTCATTTAGTTCTCTCTTTCCTCATTTAGTTCTCTCTTTCCTCATTTAGTTTTCTCTTTCCTCATTTAGTTTTCTCTTTCCTCAATTAGTTCTCTCTTTCCTCATTTAGTTCTCTCTTTCCTCATTTAGTTTTCTCTTTCCTCATTTAGTTTTCTCCTTCCTCATTTAGTTCTCTCTTTCCTCATTTAGTTCTCTCTTTCCTCATTTAGTTCTCTCTTTCCTCATTTAGTTCTCTCTTTCCTCATTTAGTTCTCTCTTTCCTCATTTAGTTCTCTCTTTCCTCATTTAGTTCTCTCTTTCCTCATTTAGTTCTCTCTTTCCTCATTTAGTTCTCTCTTTCCTCATTTAGTTCTCTCTTTCCTCATTTAGTTCTCTCATCCCCCATTTAGTTTTCTCTTTCCTCATTTAGTTCTCTCTTTCCTCATTTAGTTCTCTCTTTCCTCATTTAGTTCTCAATTTCCTCATTTAGTTCTCTCTTTCCTCATTTAGTTCTCTCTTTCCTCATTTAGTTGTCTCTTTCCTCATTTAGTTTTCTCTTTCCTCATTTAGTTCTCTTTCCTCATTTAGTTCTCTCTTTCCTCATTTAGTTCTCTCTTTCCTCATTTAGTTCTCTCTTTCCTCATTTAGTTCTCTCTTTCCTCATTTAGTTCTCTCTTTCCTCATTTAGTTCTCTCTTTCCTCAATTAGTTCTCTCTTTCCTCATTTAGTTCTCTCTTTCCTCATTTAGTTTTCTCTTTACTCATTTAGTTTTCTCCTTCCTCATTTAGTTCTCTCTTTCCTCATTTAGTTCTCTCTTTCCTCATTTAGTTCTCTCTTTCCTCATTTAGTTCTCTCTTTCCTCATTTAGTTCTCTCTTTCCTCATTTAGTTCTCTATTTCCTCATTTAGTTCTCTCTTTCCTCATTTAGTTCTCTCTTTCCTTATTTAGTTCTCTCTTTCCTTATTTATTTCTCTCTTCCCCCATTTAGTTCTCTCTTCCCCGATTTAGTTTTCTCTTTCCTCATTCAGTTCTCTCTTTCCTCATTCAGTTCTCTCTTTTCCCATTTAGTTCTATCTTTTCCCATTTAGTTCTCTCTTCCCCCATTTAGTTCTCTTATTCCTCATTTAGTTCTCTCATTCCTCATTTAGTTCTTTCATTCCTCATTTAGTTCTCTCATTCCTCATTTAGTTCTCTCTTTCCTCATTTAGTTCTCTCTTTCCTCATTTAGTTCTCTCTTTCCTCATTTAGTTCTCTCTTTCCTCATTTAGTTCTCTCTTTTTTGGTATTTCCATTTTTTTCTCACTTTAATGTTTCTCTTTTCCATTTACACATCTGTTTTTCTATTCCCTTTTTTGCTCCTTCCATCTCTCTCTTCCATCTCTCTCTTCCATCTCTCTCTTCCATCTCTCTTTTTCATCTCTCTCTTCCATCTCTCTCTTCCATCTCTCTCTTCAATCTCTCTCTTCCATCTCTCTCTTCTATCTCTCTCTTCCATCTCTCTTTTCCATCTCTCTCTTCCATCTCTCTCTTCCAACTCTCTCTTCCATCTCTCTCTTCCATCTCTCTCTTCCATCTCTCTCTTCCAACTCTCTCTTCCATCTCTCTCTTCCATCTCTCTCTTCCATCTCTCTCTTCCATCTCTCTCTTCCATCTCTCTCTTTCATCTCTCTCTTCCATCTCTCTCTTCCATCTCTCTCTTCCATTTCTCTCTTCCATCTCTCTCTTCCATCTCTCTCTTCCATCTCTCTCTTCCATCTCTCTCTTCCATCTCTCTCTTCCATCTCTCTCTTCCATCTCTCTCTTCCATCTCTCTCTTCCATCTCTCTCTTCCATCTCTATCTTCCATCTCTATCTTCCATCTCTATCTTCCATCTCTCTCTTCCATCTCTCTCTTCCATCTCTCTCTTCCATCTCTATCTTCCATCTCTATCTTCCATCTCTATCTTCCATCTCTCTCTTCCATCTCTCTCTTCCATCTCTCTCTTCCATCTCTATCTTCCATCTCTCTCTTCCATCTCTATCTTCCATCTCTCTCTTCCATGTTTCTTTTTCCTTTCTTTCTACTCCGTTTCTCTCCCTTTTTCTCTCTTTACAGTTTCTTTCTGTGTTTCTTTTGTACTTGTAAACAATGTCTCTCTTCTTTTCTCTTATTTCCAATATTTGTATCTCTTTGTCTCTCTTCAACATGTTTCTCTCTCACTCTCTCTCTCTCTCTTTTTTTTCCGTCTCTCTACTCTCTGTTGTTATTCCAACTACAAAAGTAACTTTTTTTTTGTTAATTTCAGAACAAGAACCAGCCCAGTACAACGGTAAGATGGACAGCATTGCATTATTTTTTTTTAAAATATTCAAAATAAAGGGAATTTTTTTCAGGGTGGTTAAAGTTCTTGGCTTCTTGGTTCGAGTCTCTTTGAAGACTGCGATTTGAAATGTCGGGATTTTCAGGGCTCCCAACTCTAATGGGTACCTGACATTAGTTGGGTAAAGTAAAGGGGGTTGGTCGCTCTGCTGGCTTCATGACACCCTGGCCAAGGAACAAAAATGACCTTAATATCATCAGTCCCATAGATCGCAAGGTCTGAAAGAGGAACTTTTACATTATATATTAAATATTAACACAATGAAATTAAACATGTGATTAACATTTTTCTTTTGTACTTTTCAGAACAAGAACCAGCCCAGTATAATGGTAAGAAAACATCGTTTGTTTGTCAACACTAAATGTATTATCATATAAGCCCTAACGTGGATAAAAAGTGTAATGTAACTATAATACATGTTCTAATACATGTTCTAATACATGTTCTAATACATGTTCTAATACATGTTCTAATACATGTTCTAATACATGTTCTAATACATTTTTAAATACACATTCTAATACATGTTCTAATACATGTTCTAATATATGTTTTAATATTTATTCTAATATATGTTCTAATATATGTTCTAATATATGTTCTAATATATGTTCTAATATATGTTCTAATATATGTTCTAATATATGTTCTAATACATGTTCTAATACATGTTTTAATATATGTTTTAATATTTATTCTAATATATGTTCTAATATATGTTCTAATATATGTTCTAATATATGTTCTAATACATGTTCTAATACATGTTCTAATATATGTTCTAATACATGTTCTAATACATGTTCTAATATATGTTCTAATACATGTTTTAATATATGTTTTAATATTTATTCTAATATATGTTCTAATATATGTTCTAATATATGTTCTAATATATGTTCTAATACATGTTCTAATACATGTTCTAATATATGTTCTAATACATGTTTTAATATATGTTTTAATATTTATTCTAATATATGTTCTAATATATGTTCTAATATATGTTCTAATACATGTTCTAATACATGTTCTAATGCATGTTCTAATATATGTTCTAATACATGTTGTAATACATGTTCTAATATATGTTCTAATACATGTTCTAATATATGTTCTAATACATGTTCTATTATATGTTTTAACATTTATTCTAATATATGTTTTAATATATATATATATATATATGTATGTCAAATGGCTGTGTGAAGCGTCTAGTGTGGTAGCTTGACTTGTTGCCACCGCTGGCTAGCATCTGTGAAAGGGGAGCAGTTTTGTAAGTCTCTCTTGCCAGTACATAGCCTCTCCACAGCAAGTCCTATGCAGTACCTCCTCGTGGTGGCAGATGGAAACTGAGGCTGCGAAGCCTCAGGCTAAACTGCAAGGGTCTCGGAGGAGGTTTGGCCCCAAGATGTGAGGCAGGCATGGCCCCAAGATGTGAGGCAGGCATGGCCCGTCGGCCACAAACCAAACCCCTAGCTATAGGTCAATAGCCGCACTGCCTTGTGTATGTGTCCCTGTAAGGTCTAAGGCTAAGGGAGTAAACCCTAACAGAAAATCCGGTCCTGGAGCCCCGTAGGCGGGGGGACAGTAGTAAGACTACTGCTCTCTGGCAAACTCCTGCAGCCACCTGTCCCCAAATTGTGATGGCTCGCCATCCATTTGGACCCGGTCAGTATGGAAGAGAGGCGTGTGCTGACGTGTGGGCAGCCCAGCACTCGCAAATTTACCGCCCAGGCTTTCCCCCATCAATGAAGAGGTCACTCCATCTCTGACAGTAATGTCTTTGGAAAAACACGGAGAGTGGTAGTTACCGGTGATAAGTTCCTAGCTGATTGGCGTAAGCTGGAACGCCAGGGACCACTCTTGACGGTAGGAGGGGCTTTTTAGCCTCACTGGATAGCTACTGCCTACCTTAAGCCGAGCAGCCCTCGGACAGTAAAGTGCTATCCCGCCACAGCTTGCCGCACCACTGGGTGCTTGGTGCTAAGACAAAATCAAAAAGCAAGCTGCTCACCCGCACCTGCAAATACAATCAAAAGAAAACCCTCAACATTAATGCGTTTAGCAAGCTGGAACATACGGACAATGTGTCCTGGCTTCAATACTGACCCTGAACTAGTCACAGACATGCGTCAAACAGCTATCATCGACAGAGAACTCAGCAAACTAAACATTGATGTGGCCTGCCTGCAAGAAACCAGACTGGCAGACAGCGGATCTCTTACAGAAAGCAACTTTACATTCTACTGGCAAGGAAAACCAGAACAAAGCCCTAGAATACATGGCGTCGGCTTCGCAATAAGAAACAGTCTCGTCCCCTGCATCGCGATGTTTCCCATTGGCAATGAAAGAGTATCACACATGAAATTTGCATCACCGCAAGGCAAAGTTAATATAATCTGTGCTTACTCACCAACCCTTGCTGCACCGGAAGAGGACAAAGACAGATTCTATCAAGCTCTAGAGGACGTAATTAAAAGTATTCCAAAATCCGAGCACCTCTATATAAATGGAGACTTTAATGCCCGTGTTGGTGGTGGAAATGATGCATGGCCACAATGCTTGGGACCTCATGGTGTTGGCAAAATCAATGACAGAGGCCAAAGGCTACTCGAGTTTTGTAGCTCTCATGAACTGTGTGTAACAAATACATTCTTCTCTGGCAAGGAACGCCATAAAGTCTCTTGGCAGCACCCACGCTCAAAAAGGTGGCACCAGCTTGACCTCTGCATCACCCGAAGGATGGATCTGAAAAGTGTCATCCACACCCGTTCATACCATAGTGCGGACTGCAACTCAGACCATTCACTAGTGCTAAGCAAAATCAAACTACTTCTCAAGAAGGCTTATACTTCCACTCAACCCAGAACTAGGCGAATTAACGTCAACCATGTAGGTGACCCAGAGAAGTGTGCACTCTTTGGCGAGCTCCTGAACAGTTCAATCCCCTCGTTAAGTAACGAAGAAGACATCTCTATCAGATGGGAGAAATTAAGAGATGTAATCTACAGTTCGGCAATCACCGCCTTTGGGCCTCAAAAACACAAAAATGTAGACTGGTTTGAGGCGAATCTAGCACAAATGGAACCTTGCATCGAGAAAAAGCGATCTGCACAACTCGCTCTCAAGACAAAGCCAAGTACAAGATCTTTGGAGGCCTTCAAAAGTGCTAATAAAGAGGCGAAACAAATGGCTAGAAAATGTGCTAACAACTTTTGGAGGGATACCTGCAACAGAATCCAAGACAGTCTCCACTCAGGAAATAGCAAAGCTCTATTTGATGGCATTAAAGCGGCCCTGGGTCCAACAGTGTCTAAGCCTGCCCCCCTTCTATCCAAATCAGGAGAAAAAATTACAGATCAAACCAAGCAGCTAGAACGTTGGACAGAACACTACCTCGAAGTCTATGCCACACAGAACACAGTAGACGATGTCGCCCTGGCTTCTCTACCAGATCTTCCAGTACTGGAATGCCTAGATGATCTTCCGAGCCTCAGTGACCTTAAAAAAGCAATTAACTGCATAAAAAATAGAAAATCTCCTGGGAGTGATGGTATCCCAGTGGAAGTAGTGAAAGTCAACGAATCACTTCTGCTCCCTGAACTCTATATTCTCCTCTGCCGCTGTTGGGAAACAGGTCATGTCCCACAGGACATGCGTGACGCAACTATAGTCACAATATACAAGAACAAAGGGGATCGGAGTGACTGCAACAATTACAGGGGTATCTCTCTCCTCAGTATAGTGGGCAAGATCTTTGCTAGAGTGGCACTATCCAGGCTGCAAGTGATAGCTTCTAGAGTCTACCCAGAGTCTCAGTGTGGATTCAGGAGTGTTAGATCCACTGTAGACATGATATCTTCTCTACGACTACTGCAGGAGAAATTCAGAGAGAGAGACAGACCCCTTTACATCGTTTTTGTTGATCTGACTAAAGCTTTTAACATGGTCAGCAGAAGTGGCCTTTTCAAACTCCTGAGGAAAATAGGTTGCCCTCCCAAACTACTGCAGTTCATTGAGTGTTTTCACGAGGAAACTAAATGCACTGTCAAATTCAATGGAGCCCAATCAGCACCTTTTGAGGTTTGCAGTGGTGTCAAGCAGGGATGTGTGCTCGCACCTACTCTGTTTGGCATATTCTTCTCCTGTCTACTGCATTATGCGTACAACGACATAAACGAAGGTGTGTTTCTCCATACAAGATCCTCTGGAAAACTATTTAATGTTTCAAGGCTGCGGGCAAAAACCAAGGTTAGGAAGCTACTCGTCAGGGAACTCCTGTATGCTGATGATGCAGCTATTGTGGCTGATTATGATATTCAGCTACAGTGCCTGGTTGACAAATTATCTGCTGCTTGCCAGAAGTTCGGCTTAAACATCAGTCAAAGCAAGACTAAGATACTTGTCCAAAACACAAACACTGCACCTCAAGTAAGCATTAATGGCCAACCACTAGAAATTGTTGATCACTTTTGTTACCTTGGCTCCATCATATCCAACAACACTCTACTGGATAAAGACATAAACAACAGGATAGCCAAGGCAATGGCCACCATGTCACGGCTGCAGAAAAGAGTCTGGGACAACATATTGCTGACTAACAGTACTAAAGCCCTAGTCTACCGGACCTGTGTGTTGAGCACCTTGCTGTACGGAAGTGAAACATGGTCAACCTACTCATGGCAGGAAAAAAAGCTGAATGTTTTCCACCTCCGATGCCTAAGGCGGATCTTTAAAATAAGGTGGCAAGATAAGATAACCAATGAGGAAGTGCTACAAAGAGCAGGGTGCCAGGACATCCGCTCTGTTATCAGCAGCAGACGCCTTGGCTGGCTTGGCCACGTTCGTAGAATGCCAGAAGGTCGACTTCCACAGGACATCCTGTATGGCGATCTGATAGAAGGCAGGAGAGCCGCTGGTCGCCCACTTTTACGTTATACGGATGTATGCAAACGCGACATGAAGCTCTTCAAAATCGACACTGGCAACTGGGAAGAGGTGGCACTGGACAGATCCTCATGGAGAGAGAGCATAAAGGAAGGGTCAAAGATTGCAGATGCCATACACAACAGAAGCAGAAAGAAGGGTGAAAATGCAACGGCGCCTGGTGATTATATATGCCCAACCTGCGATCGCAGCTGTGTATCAAGGATTGGCCTCTTTAGTCACACAAGAAGTTGCAAAGGGAAAAGATCGTCTCTCGAGACGTAAAATGCCACAGAAAAAAAATAAAAAAAAATATAAAAAAAATATATGTTCTTTAGATGCATTTAATGCCATTCCATAACATCGTAATCCGATTTCGTAAAAAAAAAAAATTAACACATTTTCCTTCAATCTACAGAGCAAGATCCGTTTTACTACCAAGGTAATACAACATTTTATTGTTCATGTTTAGCAATAATTAAATACATTCAGGGGGCGCGGTGGTCGAGTGGTTAAGCGCTTGGCTTCCGAAACTGAGTTCCTGGGCTCGAGTCCCGATGAAGACTGGGATTTGGAATTTCGGGATTTTTAGGGCGACCCTGAGTCCACCCAACTAGGCGGTTGGTCGTTGTGCTGGCCACATAACACCATGCTCGTTAACCGTTGGCCAAAGAAACAGATGACCTTAACATCATCTGCCCCATAGATCGCAATGTCTAAAAGGGGACAATTAACTTTTTTTTGTTTTAAATACATTCTCCATTTCAACTTAGCTGTTTCTTTTTGAGTGTTTTCAAGGTATTTAGTTGCTTTATTTTATATACCACATCTTTCTTGCTTACAGCATATTCAGTTGACTATGGTACAATCTCTTCGGTTATTGTGAATGAAGTTTTGTGCTGCCTTTGGGTGCTTTTCTCGAGTCGGTTTGGTGACCAAGCCTTTTCCAAGTAGTCTTGGCTTCTGAACTCACAAGTAGACGTACTTTGAATACTAGCAACTATAAAAAATCAATATTAATAATAATTATAATAATAATTTAATTTATAGAGCGCTGTTAACAAACGTGATGTAGGCTCAAACATACGTTACCTCTTTATATTAATAAATAATTGTACATATTGACAATGTTATTGACATCCTTCAGTAGTAACGACTATGGTACATCTCGAGCACTTCTTTATGTGTCTGTGATGCCCTATTTTGGAGAGACACTCCCGCCCGCATATATCGAAGGTTAAGCTGGCTTTCGCTTACGTAGATACGTTACTGTCGACTACGCATAGGACTTTTCTTCCAGCCCTAGGCACATGTTTTTTCACTGTCCGTAGCTTTCTTGGTCACCATCTCTATGCATATGGTGCGGTCTACATATATCCATGTTTACCGTTTTGAGGTCTGGTCTTAAAGCGTCTACGTAGCGGAGGTGGGGGAGATATTGATAATAAGATAAGAAAAATGTACCTTAAACTTTATTTAAGTCGCTTTAATTTCTCAGTAAACATTTGTTGTGATGTATTGTCAAATTACACCCTGTTAGTTTCACCGCTTTAACTACTAAAAGAATTCAATATTTAAATGGGTGCATTCAGTTTTGCATAATTATTTCCTTGTTTTATTGGTTTCATTTTCAGAGCACGAGCCAACGGAAAAGATTGTTACAATGAAAGGCACAAACAAATTAACAACCACTACACCAAGAACAACCACGACAACCAGGGCTTCGACAACGATAAAACCTACAACTACGACTACCACTACCACAACACCGAAGCCTACAACCACAACAACCACTACTACAAAGCCCAAATCAACCACGACTACAACCACAACTACAACGCCTGAACCAACCACCACCACAAGTACCACGACAACGCCGAAGCCTACAACTAAGACAACCACAACGCCAAAACCAACTACTACTACAACAACGACGACAACACCAAAGCCTACAACCACAACAACAACTACAACCACACCTAGGACAACCACCAGAACTACAACCACCACAACAACAACTACTACCCCAAGAAGAACAAGTAATTATTTTCAAATCCTTTACTTTACCTACGATAAAACAAACATCTATTTTAGTAGGATTAACTAATATCATATGTCATAATTGTAATAACCCTTCTTGCCTTTACATTTACCTTTGTCCGTTGGGGCACCACACAACATCTGTTGACCGTCTTTCTCCTTTCCTCTCTGTCTTTTACATTTGATAGAATCACCTTCAATGATAGATCCGTCCATTCTTTTATATTGTCTAGGGATGGGTACGAGGCTCAATGGAATGATTCAATATTCCGCTGTTTTGTATCAAATCTTTTAAATAATACATTATTTCTAAACATTATTTCTAAATCTTGAAAATACAATCTTATTGAGTGCTAGATTGTTTCCTAAGACGAAAAACTAATTTGAAGGAATAAGGTTATAAGGGCCGGCCTTAGGCGTAGGCAAACTAGGAAGCCGCCTAGGGCCTCAGATTGGTGGGTGTCTTGCACAGGACTGAAAGAAAAATATTTTTAGAGAAAAAATTGCGAAAATGAATAAAATCCCAATGGCTACAAGCATTGCTCTCTCTATGATTCAATGCATATTCATGTTGTTAGACATACCTGTTAGACTGGATATGTAAGAAGACCACTGTTTTTTCCTTTTGGTGAAAAATCATACATTATTTCTAATCTGGTGATCATGAATAGTCCATAAAGCATATTTGTGCTCTCGGCGCTTTATGAATTTAACCTTATTTGTTGAATTAGAGATTAGATACAGCAAGTTTTTTGTTTGTCTGTCTTAATGTTTGTTTTATTCAATTGGCTCACCCTATTCACATTGCTTAGGGCCTCCGTGCTTTAGGCAGGCTCTGAGTCTATAGATCTATATCTTAATTAAAAGATTTTTATTTTCACCAGCTACAACAACGACATTGCCGCCGCCACCGAAAGTGATCCCCTGTCGAAACGCCACTAAGGCGGACATCTTACTTCTGATTGACGCCTCTACCAGCATCGGCTCTGTCAACTGGCGGAAACAGGTCAAGTTTGCTGCAGAGGTTGTCCAAGCGTTCACAGTGGGTCCTAAAGATGTCTTGTTCGGAACTCTTATCTTCAACAGAGTCCCCACACAAATATTTGATCTGAAAACTTTTTCTAATAAAACTGCAGTCTCAGATGTAAGTTGAAACACATCTATGCTTTCTCATTAGTAGTATAATAATATTGCTTTTAAATTCTGTAAGTGCATACATTTAAAAAAAATACGACCTTTCACTATTAGATATGCATACCTTTGTACTTAAGCGAATCTGCTTTAAAGTTTATGTAGAAGATTGCAAATAATTTGAAACGATGTGAAAAGAGAAGAATGTCAAAGGACATCTAAGACTATATTATATTATATTGTATTTGGGTTCTTGCTGTTTAACTCTTTCTCTCCTAACTGACGATACCAGCGTTGATTCCACCAGAATGTGGTAAATAATTACGGAGAGAAAGAGTTAAATTTGAGCTATCTGTATTTCCCCAGTGATTTCAAACTCTCAATATTTTGTCTTAAATTTGTATCATAGCGGGGGAGTTGTGGCTGAATGGTAAAATGTTTGGCTTCCCAAACGAAGATCTTAGGTTTGAATCTCGACCGGGGATTTTGAATTTCTGGACTCTTAGGACGTCCCTGAATCCACCCATATCTAATGTGGAAAGAAACGTGGGTTAGTCGTCGTATTGGCCACATGAAACCCTCGTTAACTGTCAGCCTGAGAAGTAGATAACCATTGCATTATCTGCCTTATAAATCGTAAGGTTGTAAAGGTTACTGTTCTTTTGCATTAGTGCACACCCAAGACGATCTTGCATCGTAGTTTGGGCTCATTTATTATAAAAAGTTGTTTACATTATTGTTTACAATATAACGTTACCATATATTTAACTCTTTCTCTCTTAACTGACGATACCAGCTTTGATTCCACCAGAATGTCGTAAATAATTACGGAGAGAAAGAGTTAAATATGTACTCTACAAGTCAGAGTTGCCCGAGTTAGCCAGGAAAACCAGTGGCTTTGCAGAGTTTAAATCATTGATTAACACACATGACTAGATTGACCTAGTGACACGCGTAGGACACATCTTCTTTTCTAAAGTAACGTCTGTATTTTATAAGATGAGATCAATGAACGGTCATTAAATGAGAAGGAGTTACAGGTCATTCTAAGGTTGACTTCTTTAGCACAAATGAAACAAAGATGTCCAGAGTAGACATTCGCTTGTTAGTCAGTCACGGTAAATAGTTTGCCCTCGGTATGATGTATGGGGGAGCAGGGCGGTAGAAACTAATAATATGTAACGAGTTTCGTCTTGTCTATTCAAACGTTGACATGTGAAAGGGTGTCGATCCCCATTTATGAATGACCAACAACTAATTGCTTGTGTTTCAGTCTCTGCTGGCCATCACGTACCCTAACAACCCTGGCACGCACACCCACCTGGGCTTCGCAGAGATTCGAACCAACCAGCTGTTCAGCACAGCCTCGGGCGGTAGACCGGACGCCAGGGATATTCTCATTGTCATGACCGATGGACAATCAAACTACCCTGATCAAAGTAAGTGCAAGTCTGCTAACCAAAATGTGCAATAGTTGAAACGCTCAATATAATGTTATTCTATAGACTAAATCTCACAACACTACTATCGTATGTCCTGTTATTTATCTATACTCTAAAGTAGAATGTGAGGTGTATGTATGTGACTTATAGACATCAAAACCGCTTGACCAATCTTGATAAAACTTGGCAGGAATGTTTCTTGGGTACCAACTTAGACCTTGGTGTATATATTGTAGCCCTAAAACAAACTTAAGACCCTAAAAAAAAAAAAGTTGTCCGACTCTATTACAGCTATAGTATTTTATGGATATAGGCCATGGTTACTATGTTGACATGAGAAAAGATCAAATGATTTAGACCTAGATCTAATTTTAAGAAATACACTTTGCGCAGATAGTTTTTTACTTTGACACATGAAAATACAAAAGAAGATCCATTGATTTCATTATATAATAAAATTAACCACCTTCAATTTTGTGTTTCAAAAGCATTTTTACATAAATTAGTTCCTTATATCTGTAACTACAGATTTCCTGACGAACATTCTTTCATTAGACAATACCGTAATGAATCGCGTACTAAAAATGAATTCGTTTAATTGTTTACTTTATAGTCCCATCCCTAGATCTAAAACTCTTAATTCAACTCTGAGATGATAAAACTTCTCTTCGCACAGATAGTTTTATACTTTAACACACGAACATACTAATTATAGTCCATTCATTTCATATTTTGATCAAATAAACATTCAAATTTGGTTTTCTAAAGCATTTTTAAGAGACTACATTCGTTTACGAAAGCTGCGAAGCCGATTTGAGATAGGCCTAGATCTATATTCATTCATGAATCGCGTACTAAAAATTATTTCGTTTAATTGTTCACTTTATAATCCCATTCATTTAACACAGCTATCGCTCTTTTCGTTTTTAATAGATATGAATGTATCGGCTTCGGGTAAACCCATTTTTGCAAAACTAATTTTATTAAGATCATTAGCTACGTTTAACATACATCTAAATCCAATCCACTAGATTAGTAAACACAAACTTAGACCCACAGGCCGCGGGTAATGTCAGGCTAGTATATATATATATATATATATATATATTGTCACGTATTACGAATGAATTGAATTCTACTTTTAAATGGCTTGCCTAGGGGAACGTGACAATAGAAAAGCAGTTGTGTCACTTATCTTAAGTCTGAATTTAATCAAAGACTTACAATGAATAACAAAAAAAAAATGACACAAGAAATCGGAAGGTAAACTATCAACTTAATGTTTAATCAAATATAAAGTTACAAGAAAGAAAAACAAACATTTACTCAATACAAAATGGACGGGTTGACCAAAACCCTTTTACAAAAATGGCATGTAAAAATATTACAATACAAGAGTTTGAAAATATAACTACAAATACCAGCAAGGCCTTGAAAAAGAAAAATCTTAACTTACACGATAAATGGTATACCACGCACGGGTCACGCAATGTCTCCGCTATTCTGTCTCACGGCTGTCTCCGTATGTCTGTCTGTCAACGTTACACGGGCGGTCTTTTTATAGTCTACCGCGCGTCGATATCAAGACAAATCTAGTAGTTTCTAGAACCAAATAAGTCATCAATTTCCCAGATCTAGAACGCTCTTCAAAGAGACAGAAGAAAAAAGAAAAAAAAAAAAACACCCTCCTTTCAACCAGAGGTACACACATAGGTCAAGGACCGGTCACACTGTCTGTGTGGCTTGACGAATAAAAAAAAACTTATTACACAAGGGGCAGACAACCTCCCCGTCTCTCGACCGCAACAGGTCAAAGAAAAAAAAAACAATGCCTAGATACGTAACAATATATATATATATATATATATATATATTGTTTTAAGAAACCTCAGAATTTGCGGTATTCAATTTTAGCTTCGTCATCATAGGAATCCTTGGGCCTTAAGCCTTTTTTTTAGGGCCCTAGTCATTGCTAAACGCAAATTATACAAGTCCAAGCATTAGCAGTTCAAGAAAAAGTTTAGAGATTTGGAGTAATTATGTTACATAGTTGATGAAATAAAATTGAGTTTGTGAATTGGCATAATGGAAAGATTTTCAGTTTTTATATAAATTAATGTGCTCACATTTGAAAAAAAGCAGCTAGATTTGAGAGCATCCTATGTTTTATTGTTTCATTATCCTTATCTTTCGGAAGAAAATACATAAGAAGAAAAAAAAAATATTTTTAAACAGCTTATTTTAAGTGCAGTTGTATCAATTAGTTTGGTGACAGATGGAGGTTATCCGAGTTAAGATTACCGTGATCGCTTTTTTAAATGTCCTATAAAAAAAAGATGTACGACTTACGTTCGAACTCAAGGGCTCAAGCCTTCTCAAACCAACACACTAGTCGCTTTGCAAGCGCTAATGAAAATAGAAGGTTTCACAGCTACTTATTGTTAGCTTCAAAGTTTTAAGCGACGAAGTATAAAGGGGGCTAATTCAACTTATACCTCCACATGTCAAGTACAATTTCTTTCTCTGGTTTGATACCAAAAAAAACAACAACTGATTCATTAGCAATAATTAACCAACTAATTGGTAATTTTTAAAAAAAAAATTAATCTTGTTTTTGTCAGATACAAGAAATAATTGTGTAAAGTTTCAGCTTGATTGGTGTATGGAGAAACAACGTGATCAATTTTTATTTTTTTTACTAGACAGCAAATAGACAGACAGAGTTGACATAAACTCTGCATAAATACAACAGTGTCGCTAGCGGCAAAAGACTTTCTTTTGGTCTAATCTCTTTTGTGGACATATGGGGATAGCGGGGTGTCGGACGCTCACCAATTAAAAGAGCTCAATTACGAATTTTTATCGAGGCTACCTTAGTAGATTAGTAGGTAGTGCAATTATGTTTACCTTTATAAATAGTCGACTATATAAATACGCAAACAGTTAATAGCTATTTGTGTAGGCCTATTTGTCCATGTGACATTTAGGTATCTTATATGTTCATTTAATAGTCCCGATAACTAGTAAGTCCCCAACTAATAAAGTTTCTGGATTTCTTTCTGGTTTTCATTTTCTTAACAAAAAAAAAGGCAGTGTGCTCTGTACTGTGCGCTTTGGACTGTCGCCTCGATGATATCGGGTTTAACCCATTCGCGCCGTCATCCCTTATCGTTCTAATGGAGGTTTGATGTAGGATGTAATAATTAGTCATTCTGAAGGAACATCCGGAACTAGCAAAACATCCGCGCACAGCATCGTATGGATTTAAAATTGCAATAATAATAATAATAATAATATAATAATAAGGCTTATCTTCCAGTCCGAAGATAAATGAGGAATACAATATTTCCCGTGGATACGCAACCCCAGCTGTGACCTACATATTTCGCGACATCCAGGGCAAGCATAATCATTGTCTGCCGGTGGTCGATTAAGATCCTCTTCTCTCAATAAAGGCTCTAATAAACCACACAATGATGAGCAAAAAAGATAGAAGACCGAGTGCTTATGGTTATAACAATGAGCCGGTAACACTTTGGCGAACAGATAAAAGGGAAACAAATGGTCTATTTAACAGTTGACAGCCTGTGAGCAAATGAAAAAACGCTTGTTCTGGCTAGACAACAGCTTTTTCACGATTGAACACATAGACAAGGATAAGGAGCAACTGATCTGCATACATATGGCCGCATACGTGCACACCGCAAATGCAACCAGTGGCGTAGCTAGGGGGCCCAGGAGTGCTTGACCTATTAGGGGGATTTTCTAATTCGCCCCTCTCTCCCCACACTCTGGCTACTCCTTTGAATGGAACAATTTAAAATAACTACAGGGAGTTATGTCGAAAAATAATCTACTGTATTGTATAACAGTCTGTATTGTATTCAGTGTAGTGTACAACCTTAGCTTTGGCTGAGAGCTTAGTGAAATTCGCTATATTGTGGTACTAGTCAAGTATTGTGTTATCTACAATTTAGCCCTAAGTAAATTTTGATATATTGCAGCGTCCAGTGAAGCCCAGCTGCTCAAGAATACTGGCGTCACTGTCATTAGTGTTGGCATTGGAGTGACCAATACAGACGAGCTGCATGCCATGGCCAGCAAGTCAGAGTATGTCTTCACCACTGGAGGCTACGAGATGCTGGACTACATCAAGCGAGACCTGGTCAAGTTGACATGTGATGGTCAGTTAGTTGAAACATAGTAAAAGAAAGATGGTTTAGGCAGAATGTAGCGAAGAGTGCTGATTACTTTATGAAGACTGCTAATGGACACATTTAACTTTTAGGAGATTCAAAGCGTTTTAAATATAGTAGTGGGCTAGAAATAACTGCTCAGTACTATTACAATGCAAAGATGAAATAAATTATAGACGGGACAAGAAAACTTTATTTTCTCCCTTTGATAAACCCACAATTTCAAAAGCAATACCCAAACTACAGCCTCGCTGGGGCATAAGGGGCACATAGAATCCCTGATTCACTAAATACATTTATTTAATATGTTTTATGTTAAGGGAGGCGCGTTGCTGAGTGTTCAAGCGCTCGGCTTACGAACCGATGGGTCCCGGTCTCGAATCCTGGTGAAGACTGGGAATTTTTAATTTCGGAATCTTGTGGCCGCCAAAATCTGTTATTAGTTAGGGAAATGTAAAGGCGGTTGGTCGTTGTGCTAGCCACATGAGACCCTAGCTAACCGTGGACCACAGAAGAGATTACATTTACATCAACTGCCCCATAGATCGCAAGTTCTGTGTCAAGCCCTAATAATTGTACATACATATATTACATATAATACACAATGTATTCATCGTAAGGATGCCTAATACAAAAGTTCAATTTAAAGATCGAGAGATTCCATTAAATAAAGATAGTAAAATGGGTTCCTGATAAAGAGTGACTTCTTAGACTTGTTTCCCTTCTTCTTATCTTATAAATTACAGACATTTCTTTTAAAGGAAGATAATTTCGCACTACACGCGTATTCATTCGAGTGTTAGTCAAGTCATGCATGATAATCTGAGACTCACACTCTATTTAAATCATGGATTTTCCCACTGACTCAGACAACATGTTTCTTTTACAGTCTAGTTTAATTAATAGATAAATGATTCCAAATATAAAAAAAAAATGTTGTATTTGGTTTCTAGGTCTCAACTTGTCATAAATGTAACTTTTTTTTTTACAATTTTCTTATTGACTGTTTGAACTCTTCATAAAGGGAGGGTATATTGTTTGGAGATCTATGTCTTGAAATTCTCGATTATATTCACTAAATAGTTTGATAAACAAATAGACATTCAGGAAAATATTGCACCCCGTCTTAACCTGGATTTTTTGGGGGGAGCGGGGGTATAAGCAGAGCCTGTCCTAACTATTTCGGGGGACTATGCGAAACGGATTGCGCGGGGCCCATTCTTGGCGGGGATAAGCATAATGTCAAAATTAAGATTTTTAAAATTAGAAAATACATTCGTCTTTGCAATAGATTTTTATTAAAGGAAAGCTGACAATTTAGTTTTTTTAAATCCCGTGTGGGATTGGCACCTCAAAATGACAATTTTGTCCATTTTTCAGGAGATTTTCATGAGTTTTCATCACATTTACATGACTTTTTAGTATAATTTGCAATTTCAGGAGATTTCCAGGAGATTTCCAGGAGGTTTCCAGGAGATTTCCAGGAGATTTCCAGGAGGTTTCCAGGAGGTTTCCAGGAGGTTTCCAGGAGGTCCTATAAATGAAGAGTCCGCGGAAACCCTGCTATTATAAACAAGTGAATAAGGTTACAATTAGAATAAGGTTACAATTAGAATAAGGTTACAATTAGAATAAGGTTACAATTAGAATAAGGTTACAATTAGAATAAGGTTACAATTAGAATAAGGTTACAATTAGAATAAGGTTACAATTAGAATAAGGTTACAATTAGAATAAGGTTACAATTAGAATAAGGTTACAATTAGAATAAGGTTACAATTAGAATAAGGTTACAATTAGAATAAGGTTACAATTAGAATAAGGTTACAATTAGAATAAGGTTACAATTAGAATAAGGTTACAATTAGAATAAGGTTACAATTAGAATAAGGTTACAATTAGAATAAGGTTACAATTAGAATAAGGTTACAATTAGAATAAGCGCGGGCATTTTAAAGTGCGGGGCCCACTGCAGCCGCATAGGTTGCAGTGGTCTAAGACCGGCCCTGGGTAGAGGTACTAATGAAAAAACCTTCATATCTTGCGTGTTTTTGTTTTGCAATTACTATCCGCTTCATAAAGAAGTCGTCATTCAAGACACATTTTACTTATTGATAAGTCTTTTCGTTATTTCTTAGCTAAGTTCTTGTAATGAATACACCACCCCCTTCCGCTGTACACACTCAATTTGTGTCGCTAAAATGTTTAATTAAAGATGTAGGATACATTAGAAAATGGTACTATGGCCACCAAAATAATCAGATGCAGAGATTTCAAAGCGTATAGTCATACCGAGTCATTTTTGTTTTCTAAAACGTATTTGTTTAAATATATATTTATTTTTAGGTCACCTTAGCTTTTTTTAGCTTTCGACATCTGTTGATATATTATTTACATCCTAGGAATCCTTGGGCTTTTGCCTCTTTTCTTTGCATCTTTTTTTGGGCTTTGCATCTTTTTGTTTATTATACGTCTATTTCAATTTTTGTGAATTATGTAACAATTATTTTACCTACTGCGATTTTGTTTCCTTTTCAGGTGTTTAAGCAAAGGAATATCTCCATAATTTATATCTTCATAGTAAATAAAAGTGTGCAATAAATTCAAACTAGAAGACGATCTGTGTTTGTTGTATTTCCATTCAATATACATCAATGCATTTAGCTAATGCTGAAATCAATTTCTCAGTAATACCGACAGCCTGTCATGCGATTGGTCTTTGGTGAAATTTTCAAAAAATATATAAATATTTGTGTACGCTACGAGAAAAGATTTTTAAAAAATGTTCTCCCGGTAAAAGAAAAAAATAAATTAGTCTTTAGAAAAAAAAGTTCATGTCCTTTATCACAATTTTATCACAAATTTTGCCGTTATTAATAACCACAACCAGCGGAATAAAAATGAAGTTAGTTTCAAATCAGGATGAACAAATAACTTGTGCAGACTCGCATCAGTATATATGAACGGAACGGATACTCAAGAAGTGATTACTCTCACTGACAAATTATTGACTAATATTAACAGACAGATGCTAACGTTTCTTCATTGCCAGGGATCAGAGAGGCTTAGACACTTAATCCATTAACAAAAAACAGTAAAATTAGCAATATTTAGCTAAAATAAAAAAAAGGAAACCTCTCCGTCCAAACCTAAATCCATAATGTTTAAACTCTTTTTAATTTCGTTTAATCGCATCACGTAATCTGTAGATTTAGCTTTATTGCTATGAAGAAATATAATTTGATATCATTTTTCTTTTCTTTAAGCTTCTTTAGAAGATTACGGGATTATTAAGTGAAATATAAGCCAAACGATCGTTTCAATCTCTTCAAGGCAGCAATCATTAATATTGATGTGATCCATGAAAGAAAATACTAATTCTTTACATGGAATCAAAGCGACAGATGGACACATTTATATATTTTATTGGGAAAGCAAGAAATCTAGTCGTCTATAGAATGCCTGGTCACTATATAGTTATAAGCTGATACTAAAATTATAGTATTTGTTAGGCCCCCTCCCCCGCGCTGTGTCCTGTGTAAGTCCAAACTCAAACAATGGAATAGCAAAGGCGAAAAGCCATCAATGTAGAAAATTCTCGATGCTAATGAACCGTGTCAAATAATGCCTTTAATACATAATGAAGGGAACTATCGTATGTCGGTAACTAACATCTATGTCCGTAAACCTTCAGAGAACTAAATGCGTCTCTCTTTATGCCGCCAAAAGTATTCTGTGCTAAATTTCGTGACACATTAAATCCTAGTCTTTTAATTTCATTGTCTCGTGATTGTCGCTAAGCCCAAAACTTACATTTTTTTAATGCTAAATTTTCGCGCCAAACTCCTAATCGTGGTCTAACCTAGTTCTTCAATGTGCTGGAATAACACAAAAATAATGTGCCCAATGTTTCATTTGTTCGTGTCTTCAATTTCAGAAATGCATGAACCAAAATAAAAAAGAATAAATGGATCTATTGTCTAAATCAGAGTTTTCCAAACTTTTTCCTTAATGTAACACTTTGTACATTCTGAGTGTTTAGAGGAACACGTTGCTTACTTTTTAGAGAGATTTATTCACGTGGTGGCCTACATGTTAATTATTCCAGTAGTTCGTCAAACAGCTATTCAGGGTATCGTGGAACAGCTATTCAGGGTTTCGTGGAACACTGTTTGGAGAACAGTAGCCTGAAGCTGGAACGTGTCAGATTTCAAATTGTAGAAACTGTTGCGTAGATCTTTATGTGTTTGGAATGCGTTTTAAAAATGTCAACACTTATTTACATCTCTTTTATGTTTTAATTCTCCTCCCTCGTCCACGCGTAGATTATCAAGGCACCATTTGTGTCAATAAAATAAAAAAACAACACATGTTGACAAATATTTGACCTAATCAAAAAAAATTTGGACTAGAAAAATTGGATTCTAGTGTTTATGTTTAGCCTTCTAACAACTTGATCAGACTTAAACGTTCGTTCCTTTAATCTGGTACAAATACATACAATACGACACAATCATTAATTATGGTGTAAAAAGATTAATTGGCAGGTACCAATTGATTAGCGTTCGCAGTAAATTACCTAGTAAACAACTTTATCAAAATGCAAACACTAAGTGCTGACCCTAGTAAGAACATTGGAAATGTATAAAAGGTACATCAGTTGCACGTTACAAACCCTACATTCAGGCTTATTAACTAAGGTGTGATATTTATGAATAAAAAGGTTAATTTTTGCTTGTTTATGTGTTACATACTATCTATTATTACACTACGTTAATTAAGATTTTAATCAATTAGTGTTTCAAGCCATTGAAGTTTTGTTTATATTAAATTTAATTGAAATCAAATAATTTCAAATATCATCGTTTGTTATGATAACAGATTCTAATATGAATTGATTTACATTATTACAATATTATTTTATACTTTAAAAATATTTTACCCATAGATACGTTTGGTAGTGGCACGTAGAGTAACACAAAAAAACATACACAGACACATAAGAAAAACAAATTATTTATCCCTGTAATCTGGCTCTACCTATGTTAATTGCAATGTCTTTGATTCCGAAAATCAAGGATGAGTGCAGTATTTCACATGACCACGCCAGCTCAGTTGAGACCTAGATAAAGCCAGTTCTACTCGGGGATAGGTTTAATTTGACGTCTTCTGTGGCTGTCGTCTTCAAGGGCTTTTGTTTGGGCCTCTAATGGGTGTAGGGTTGATCTTAAAGATTTACGTCAATCATTTTAAAGACTTAGAGGCGCGGTGGCTGAGCGGTAAAGCGCTTGGCTCCTGAACCGGGGTTCTCGGATCCTGGTGAAGACTCTTTAATTTCGGGGTCTTTGGGCTCCTATGAGTCCACCCAGCTATAATGGGTACCTAACATTAGTTGGGGAAAGGTAAAGGCGGTTGACACCCTCGTTAACAGTGGCCACAGAGGCAGATGAACATTACTTTACTTTACAGACTTTGGCTCCAATTGAAAGGTAAAATAGATCTAGTTATAATCACATTGTAGCAGATATTAAACAGACATTAAAAACAGGTCTAAAAGCAAAGTCAGTTGTCATTAACAACCCCCTCCCCTCTTTTTTTTTAAAAGCTGCAAACAGATGAGCTACTTTCGTAACATGTTGCCCTGGTCAAAATTAATTTGCATATTTGCGGTTGTCGGCCTTTCTTATTGCATGCCAGGTATGTACATCTTGTTAAAGTTCTTAATTAAACATTGCTACAGAGTCATCACATCTATCCTCAATAACAAGTTGTTGTTGTTTTTTATACCTTTAAACTACATAATCACACATTTTATATGGGAAACATATCAGAACCTTCTATAACTAAATAATCACACATTTTATATGGGAAACATATCAGAACCTTCTAAAACTAAATAATCACACATTTTTATATGGGAAACATATCAGAACCTTCTATAACTAAATAATCACACATTTTTATATGGGAAACATATCAGAACCTTCTATAACTAAATAATCACACATTTTATATGGGAAACATATCAGAACCTTCTATAACTAAATAATCGCACATTTTATATGGGAAACATATCAGAACCTTCTATAACTAAATAATCACATATTTTTATATGGGAAACATATCAGAACCTTCTATAACTAAATAATCACACATTTTTATATGGGAAACATATCAGAACCTTCTATAACTAAATAATCACACATTTTTATATGGGAAACATATGACAACCTTCTATAACTAAATAATCACACATTTTATATGGGAAACATATCAGAACCTTCTATAACTAAATAATCACACATTTTTATATGGGAAACATATGAGAACCTTCTTTAACTAAATAATCACACATTTTTATATGGGAAACATATCAGAACCGATATTACTTTCATTTTGCTAGATATGAAGTATTGATGTTTATCCTGTTGACAGATCCCAGGTCATGTAAGAACTCTACAATGGCAGATGTCGTGATCCTGCTGGACGCCTCAACAAGTATTGGAGCCAATAATTGGAAAACTGAGATCACTTTTGCTTCAGACCTGGTCAAGTCCTTCACCGTAGGATCAAATGATGTCCGCTTTGCTGCAGTGATGTTTAACAAGGACTCTTCCAAAATATTTGACCTTAAGTCATTCTCTGCTGCACAGGATATTGCGGACGTAAGCACTTCAGTTATAAAGAAAAGATAAATGACGACTGCTTTATATCTTTCTATCTTAATTTATAAATCACAGACGTTCCTTTAAAAGACAAAATGGTTATGTCTCACAAGTGTACATGTGTCTATCTAGTCGTGTATTTTAACTGTTGACTTAAGCTCTGTTAGGCCATTGGTTTTCCTGGCTGATTCAAATCTTATTTCCTGGTTCCTTCGGGTTTAATGATACTTGAAAGTACCATCTTAACGCGTCATTTCATATTTAGACAGATTAAATACGAAATCCATACCTTTGTGCTTCGTGACTTAATCTTAAATGAATGTATTGATTAAGTTATTCAGGTTATTTCCCTTGCTGGCGTGAATGACAAAGTCGTAAAGCATCAAATGAAATGGATAACAGTTCGGTAGCACTATGCAAATATTTGCTTTTCGAGTTTGTAAATTTTTGTTTAACTTTACGTTGTAACAGGCTGACAGTGTTACTTCTCTCGCCATTGTCGGGATAACTCCTAATCGATGTAACAGAAGTCTGAAATTAAACTAACTGGCAAACAGATGTCACGCTAATTATATTGCAGCTCTTAGTCTGTTAGACCTGTCTGTTTGATTGACGGCCGTAAAGGAACTCCGTACTTTAACTGAAACGAATGCGAGGATCAAAACAAAAAATATGTTTAAAGTGCTCGTTGGTGATAACCTGAGGTCAGCGCGATTAAAAGTCGTTTGGTTGTCTATTGTGTTCAACATTCTTTTTGAAAAGGTTTTCAGGCCAAAGTAACGAGTCAACATTTCTTACTATTTCATAAACATTCAGATGGCATTCTCACTGTAAACATTCAGATGGCATTCTCGCTGTAAACATTCAGATGGCATTCTCGCTGTAAACATTCAGATGGCATTCTCGCTGTAAACATTCAGATGGCATTCTCGCTGTAAACATTCAGATGGCATTCTCGCTGTAAACATTCAGATGGCATTCTCACTGTAAACATTCAGATGGCATTCTCGCTGTAAACATTCAGATGGCATTCTAGCTGTAAACATTCAGATGGCATTCTCGCTGTAAACATTCAGATGGCATTCTCACTGTAAACATTCAGATGGCATTCTCGCTGTAAACATTCAGATGGCATTCTCGCTGTAAACATTCAGATGGCATTCTCGCTGTAAACATTCAGATAGCATTCTCGCTGTAAACATTCAGATGGCATTCTCGCTGTAAACATTCAGATGGCATTCTCGCTGTAAACATTCAGATGGCATTCTCGCTGTAAACATTCAGATGGCATTCTCGCTGTAAACATTCAGATGGCATTCTCGCTGTAAACATTCAGATGGCATTCTCGCTGTAAACATTCAGATGGCATTCTCACTGTAAACATTCAGATGGCATTCTCGCTGTAAACATTCAGATGGCATTCTCACTGTAAACATTCAGATGGCATTCTCACTGTAAACATTCAGATGGCATTCTCGCTGTAAACATTCAGATGGCATTCTCGCTGTAAACATTCAGATGGCATTCTCACTGTAAACATTCAGATGGCATTCTCACTGTAAACATTCAGATGGCATTCTCACTGTAAACATTCAGATGGCATTCTCGCTGTAAACATTCAGATGGCATTCTCACTGATACGAACAAAAAAGAGAAATTGAAGTTAATTAGTTGAATAATGGCAATGATTCACTATATGAATGTATGTTTATTGTAGGAATCATTTCATTGTACTTATTCATTTCTATTGAATTTTTTTTAAAATCTGGTAACCTAATCTATTAGGAAGCGCCGTGGCTGAGTTATTAAGCGCTTGGCTTCTGAACCGCGGGTTCCGGGTTCGAAACCTGGCGAAGACTGGGCTTTTTAATTTTGGGATCTTTTGGTCGCCTCTTAGTCCATCGCGATTAGTTTGGGGAAAAGTAAAGGTCGTTATGGTGGTCACATGACACCCTAGCTAACCGCGTGCCATAGATACAGATTACACATACATCATCTGCCCCATAGATCGCAAAGGTTTGCGTCAAGCCCTAACAATTGTACATACATATTATTATTATTAGAGCTTTTATATTGCGCTACTTTCATGCTAATAGCATGCTTAGAGCGCTTTTAGTCCAATCTCATTTGTGGACCAGTGTGGGGGGGGGGAGGGGGTATCTAGGAGTTGGTTTTCCGTGCTGCCTTCAGGTGCTCAGTACACACAACTCTGCCCGAGTCGGGTGTCGAACCTCGAGCCCCCTTCTAGGTAAGCCAAGCCAAGCCAAGTTCAAACGCACTTGGCCTCTCGACCTTCCCACACACATAAAGAACACATCGTAATTAACCTTAATACCAAAGCTCCGAAGTTAGTAGAATGAATCTTGGTGAAGAGTGGGAATTTTAATTTTTAGGATCTTTTGGGCGCCCCTCAGTTCACATCGCTCTAATGGGTACCTGAAATTAATTAGGCAGTCGGTCGTTTTGCTGACCAAATGATACCCTCGTTAACCGTGGGCCACAAAAAACAGATGGCTATTACATCATCTGCCCTATAGTTTACTGCGTAAACCTAATCTATTTGCTTGTTGTTTGATTCTAAATGTTGAAGTGAAAAGATAAGAAGATCTAACAGAGACCCATACATGTTAACGAGTACGGCATTTATGTACTGTGAATATATATATATATATATCACCTTAACCTTTAACCAATCCCTTAGACTGTTGGACCATTGGGGCACCACACAAGATCTCTTGATCATCGTTCTCCATTCCTTTCTGTCTTTTGCCTTGCACTGAATCTCCTCAAGAGAAGGCTCCGTCCATTCCTTTCTGTCTTTTGCCTTGCACTGAATCTCCTCAAGAGAAGGCTCCGTCCATTCCTTTCTGTCTTTTGCCTTGCACTGAATCTCCTCAAGAGAAGGCTCCGTCCATTCCTTTGTGTTGGTCTTCCCATCGCTTTCTGTGTGAATCTCTTCTTTTTTTTTCCTGGTACTGTTCCCTGCAGGTTGATCTTTGCGAGCCCTGAGGACCTTGTAGCCTCGTACTATGGCCTTAGAATTTTAGTTTGCGTTTTTCCACAGTAGCTAGCAAGTCATCGTGGGGGGCCTAAGTGCTGTACTAATCCAGTCTCTAATCTCTTCGTCTGTGATGCGGTCTTTGTATGTGATACCTAGAATCCTTTTGTAGCATCTCAATTCCATTGTCAGGATACTACTCTCTAGTTCTGTAGTCAGTGTCCAAGATTCACAAGCATGTAAGAATGTGGCCATGACCTGTGTTCAACTACACGTTTTTACATCTATGACATTTTTGTGTATATATGCTAACCAGAAAATACCTTATTTATTAGCGCTTGCTGAAAACACACAACTTTCTGACAGAAAAGTTTAAATAACTACATTTTAATTTTTTTTCTGGTTTAAGATATTATAATAAGTATCAGCCTGGATTTTTTACCATGGCTGCTACTCTTTAAATTCAATGTATAATTAAGATTACTTTCTAACACCCGATTGCCTTCAGTTCAGAAGTCATACTAAACTAAGACAGTCCTCAACAGTGAATAATAAGTTGAAAGTTCCAGGAGGTCCTTGCACATATATTTTAGTCATTAATGAAATATAAATACTCTTTGGCAAGTTCTGAAAATTGAACAATAATAAACCGTAAATGCACTTCTTTAAAACAATAAATAACTTATTTTAAAACGTCCGTCTATATCTACGCCAATTTTCTACCATTCTAAGAATCTACTCTTTCAGTCCCACAATGCCACACTCTTGTTTCTGCTTTCAAAGTCCATGGTCAATTAGTTGTAAGACCTGAATTATAAATATTAGTAAAGTCCCCTTGTTCCATTTAATAGTTCCTATTTTGTGTACTCAAATGTTTTGGTCCAAATGTTAGACCATGAATTTTATTTATTTTTTTGTAGACTTTAGAAAACATTCCTTATCCAAACACTGTCGGTACTAACACTCACCTGGCACTGGCTCAAGTCACATCTCAGAAGCTGTTTAGTACAATGTCTGGAGGCAGATTCATTGCCAAAGATGTTCTGGTTATATTAACAGATGGTCGATCTAAACACCCAACACTAAGTAAGACCAACCTCAACATTATTAACTAGTAAACTATTTATTTAGTAAGCGTCCGATCCAAACTTTTGTTTCTAAAAAGACAAACTCTCTTTGTAATTTGGCTTTTTTTAAATTAGTATTTCTACCTTGGACTACACGTAATGAGGATCTATCTAAAAGGTCAATGAGTAAAAACTGTCTTCTAACAAAAGAGTTAATTAACGAATAATGCAGTCAAATGTTATTTCACTGTTGTTTCTAATTGCCCAAATATTTCTTTAAAAATAAATCCTACTTTTTGTTAAAGATAAATGAATGGTACATTGATAATATTATGTTTCGACTGATTTATTTTATTATACTTTGAAAGCTTTCTACATTACAACCACGGATATTGGTTTGTTATAAAACTATAGGATATATCCACGAAATTGCATTTGCCATTTATGTTGTATACTCTTTTTTAGCCCAAGATGAGGTGGAACTTTTGAAAGCCTCTGGCACTAACGTCATTTCAGTGGGAATCGGCCAAACGGACAGGGATGAACTTGCCAGGATGGCCTCCAAGTCTGAGAACGTGTTTACAACTGCTGACCTCAGACTAGTGGATCATATCAAGAAAGAATTTTCAACTACTATTTGTGACAGTTAAGTAACACTAGATGTAGGAGATTCCATAAGCTATTTTTATCAGACTGTCATTCTATCCACACTACTCGTGCGTTTGTATTTAACGTTATGTCATTGCTCAGGGGGAGCAACTTTTTATTTTGTTTTACATGCTTTGCATATTTCCTTAGAGTGAAAGATTACTACTAGCTGATTAGAAAACTCTGGTTTAACGATTTCAATTTTTTCAGAATTATTTATTCATCTTACAAAAAAAAAATGGTTTCATGGTTTCAACGGTAATTCCCGCATTTATTTGTAAATCAATACGGAGTTCAATAAATCAAAAGACGCACATAGACATTTCACGCACTGTCTTATTTAAGTGTAAGCTTCAAGAGGGTTTTGAAAAATACAAATGTAAAATACTTCTGTATAGCTAGATTCAAAATTGATTGTTCAAAACTTAGTAGAGAAACTCCTTGCAATGATTACTTTTTACAAGAAATAAAGAGAAGGACAACTCGTAGACCACCATCAGCTTTACAAAGAGCAGATTAATTAAAAAAACAACAACTTTATTTAGAAAGAAATAGTTAGCATTGAGTTTTATTGTATATTACCTACATTTTGTTGACAATGTATTCTCCTTTTCGTTACAGTTCAACCCTTGAATCAAGTCAGCACTTTAGTCTAGAACAAGCCTGGTGTACTTACAAGAAAAAAAAAAAACCAAATACAGGAACATTACCAAAAGCGTTGTTTTTTTTCCTAATATTGTATTTTTTTAAAAATTTTGTAGTATTGTTTGAGGTGTGTGATTCTCATGAGACATTTATTCCCATTAAATACACATTAAATAAAGATAGTAGAGTTCATTTATAAACGTTTAGTGCCGAGTAGACTACAGTGTTTCTTTGGTCTTATAGAATGTTGTATTTTTATTTCTACCTCAAAAAATCTCTAAAGGTATTTCTGTGGAGAGCGGATAAATGTGAATTTTATGACACTGAGAATATGAAATAATACATTTTGTCTAATAACATTTACAAACAGAGCACTTGGGCGAAATAAAGAAAAAAACTTTCTAAAAAAAAAAACTTTCTAAAAAAAACTTTCTAAAAAAAAAACTTTCTAAAAAAAAAACTTTCTAAAAAAACAACTTATGAAAGGGGAAGCACCGCTCAATGTTTTTGAATGCAAATTCCAGCAACCTTTTTTTTTTTGATGGCTCTGTCATTGTTGAATAGGATAAGAGTATGACTTATGTTTCAGCCATATTACAATAATCTCTCTGTTGGCAAAGTGCTGGATGACTATGCAATTATAGCATAAAGCATACCATTTGGAGGGGGGGGGGTTAAGATTTAGGTCTTACGTGTCATTTACATAGAAGTCAGATTGATAAAACACAGTATGAAAAAAAGGTGATGGATTTACCTGTTGGCAAGCGTCCTGAGACATGACGTTAAACTGCGCTCCTCTTTCCTTAGCACTTTTGGAGCTCAAAAGTGCCCTACTCCTTTTCTATCATTGTGTCTGCCTCCTCTTTCTCTCAGTCTGCCTTCATTGTCCATCACTCTGTCTCCTTATCTTTAAAACCTCCCTAAGTCATAGACCAGTCCGTTTGCCGTGGACTGTGACTGGTAAGGGGGGAAAAAGAGATCCGGGTGTTTGACACAATACTTTGGCTCCAAGTTCCCCTAGAACTTAGACCCAGATGGCCCGCTCTCGGTCAACCGGCTGGTCATGCTGAGCTACCAGCATGGGTTTTCGACCTATGCTGGAAGGCAGTGGCTGGAGGGTCAATCAGGGAGCTGCTGTATCGGACACCTGAACATCCGAATGACCCTTCCCCTTGTTGGACTCGATGGCGGGTGGGGAGCACAGGTGCCGAATTACTATTTACGTACATGAACAAAAAAACACACACAAAACTACTTGCTCCAGATTTGTGTCTGGGCAAGACGCGAAGAACAGAGTCATAAAAGGAGGAAGTCACACAAAGCTGTGCCACCTGGCCATCGTTTTTGGTGGTAAGGTGCACAGAGGAGGGGAAAAGCCTGACAAAGATGAGCCCTTTTGTCATCTATAAAGGACTTAAGTCAGTAGTGGGAGAGCCCAAGAGTGTGTCAAAGCTACACAAATCATCAGAACTTCTTGTAGAAGTCGATAGTAAGATACACTCTGATGGGCTTCTTCGATGCAGAAGAATCTGTGATCTCCAACTTGAAGTCATGCCACACAAGAGTTTGAACACCAGCAGAGGTGTTATCAGCTCTAGAGACCTGCTGGAATGTTCCGAGAAGGAAATAGTGGAGGGCATTGAAGGAGTCACCCATGCCCGGCGCCTTACCAGGCACAGGGATGGTGAGGAGGTCAAAATCACCAATATTATCCTCACAATCGGAACTAGGACACCGCCAGAGTATGTGAAGGCAGGATACCTACGAATTCCAGTGAGGCCCTACATACCTAAACCCATGAGGTGCTTCAAGTGCCAGACATGGCCTAAATTGTGCCGATGTGCCTAAACTCAAAACTCAATCTCAAACCCCTGTTGGCAAAATAAGCTTTAGCTTACGTCCCCCCCCCCCCCCCCACTTGCATGACGGACCTCCATATATTGTTTTGAAGAAAAAGCAAAGGAATTAATTACTATTTGATGATTACAAATGGCCAAAATAGCTTAAAAAGATTATATTAAAATAGCCTAGGAACATAGCAAGTCTAAATCTGGCCATGATTACGTTCCTGATATCCGGCCATGCGTCCGTTCCTGATATCCGGCCATGAGTCCGTTCCTGATATCCGGCCATGAGTACGCTCCTGATATCGGGCCATGTGTCCCATATTGAAATAAATATATCTGTGCGGCATTACGTTTTAAACTATAGTCACAATCATCCTTAGTTTCAACTCTGCACTTAGCGCCTTCCTTCAAAAGTTTCGCTATTTAACTTCATAAACTACATATCTGTACGAAAAAGAAAAAGTAGATGATAGCGTTCTACGCGAGTCCTTATATCAATCTAGTCGTGCATGTTAATTAAAGATTTAAGTCATAGGTTTTTCTGGCCGACTCAGGCAACCCATTCCATGCTCTAATAGCACCAGGGAAGAAGGTGTATTCGTACAAATTTGTCCTAGCATATGGGATGAGGAATGTACCTTTGTCTTTGTATCTCTCTGAGTATTTTATAAGGTTTTGTTTTTCTATTTGAAGATGATAGTTCAGAGTCCTGTGTTTCATTCGTACTTCTGAAGTTGCTAAGGTTATAAGCAATACATTTATATTTAGAGAAATTTTAATTAGGTAAATAATATCTGACTACAACATAACACAGAAAATATAATCTATAAATTGTAAGGCTGCTGGTCGTTGTGCTGGTCACATAACACTCTTGTACTCTCTTCTAAAAACATTAACATAGAAATTGATACACTTGCATTTCTTTGCCCTAAAGACCGCTAGGCTTTAAAAAGATCTTAGTTTAAAAAAAATATCTAAACGTCTTGAAGTCTTCTAAATTAACTTTCAAACAGTACATTGGAATCGATTTCAACGACACTTAAAATGATCAATTATAAAGTGTACAGATGGGTGTCATAAGATGAAGAGATGTTTTTTTTTAGGCTTAAGAACAGATTGGGACAAACACTAAAGTTCTACTTAACTCGCAGCACTGTATTTTTCACCAAGTCAGAACATCTACTGGGATTCCAATAAGATGCTTAGATGCTTTAAGAAGGCTTAACTTTGAAAAATTTGGATTAAGAGAATTAGGGCATCTGTTAGAAGCAATAGAATGGGCTCTGTAAAAGTCCCTATTCAAATATGTAGTCAACGGGTAGTAGTTTCTACACACAGCTTTAAAACACACACACACACACATATATATATATATATATGTTATGTTTCTGAAGTCAATGGATGCGCCCATGCATACAAGAATTGCTAGCTTAAGAGTATAGGATTTAATTATTATTATTAACAGATACAGTGGTCTCTTGACTTAATTATATATATATATAAAAAAGAATATTGAACAAATATTTTTTTTATTAATTGTTCACTTTCGGAAAAGAAAAAAAAAAGGAGCCATCAGAATTTGACATTTAAAATATGATATTGGATTTTTTATAACATTTCTAGTTTGTGCGATCTAAACGTCATGGACGGACGGAGGAACAGACTTAGTACACAAAACTAATAGCAGCTTACCCACTTTAAGTGGCGGCTAAAGATCGCTAGGCCCTTAAAACCTTGGGACCCTAAGCGGTCTAACAACACAGTTTACAGGGCAATTATAAAACTTCTAAATTATGTCTTTGATAAATAAATAAATGACAAAGATAGAGGCCCATTTCTTATTCCATACGCTAGAAAAAATTCGTACAAGTGTTTTTTTCTTCCTAGTGCCATTAGAGAATGGAATGGGTTGCCTGAATCAGCCAGAAAAACCAACGAATTAGCAGAGTTTGATTCATTGATTTACATGCATGACTAGATTGACACATGAAATGCGTAAGGCGTAATTATCTTTTTTTATTTTGAAGTAACGTCTGTAATACTGTAATATATAAGATGAGAAGATAAATAAATCAATAACTAATTAGAGTGTTTGATATGAACCATAGTCGTTCTGCGACTGAAGAAGGCCTGATGAACTAGTTAATAATTTTACCAGCACTACTGTGATTGGATGTCAACAGACCACGTCTGATCTGGGCAGCAAAGTCTAAACTCCCAAAAATTTTCTAAAAACTTCGGTCACCAGGTCCACGGTAAAAAAGTTAGATTGACGTGTCAATCAGTTATTTAGTTCTCATTGAGACGTTATGTATGTAATGCAGCAGATTGAGTTATAAACAAAAATTTAAAAATAAATACAATGAAAGCGAGACAGTGGCCAAGATTTCTTGAATAATATTTGCTTAGTTTTCAATAATATTCTTATGAAGTGTTTTGCTTGCTTAAATCCTATACTCTTAAGCGAGCAATTCTTGTATGTATGTATGTATGTATGTATGTATATTGTATATATATATATATATATATACATTTTATTTTGAAAACGGCTCTAACGATTTTCTTTAAAATTTCAAGGTATGTGCATATTAGTGAGAAAAGAATTCTCAACTCATTGGCCACATCGGGAAAAGTCGAGGTCGACCTTTATATCGGTTTGAAAATGCCTCATTATCGAAAAATTAATTTTGGCTAGAATGTTTTGTGAATGAAAATGTTCTATATGACGTCAATGGGAAAAAAACTTGACACCGCTTACGTCACTAGGCTCATAGAAGTACACTAAGACTTTTTTTCGTAAACAAGAAAAAGTTTTAATGATTCAATTGGCCTAATTAAACATTTGCGCACCAACTATTGTACATTGATCAATTATGAAACTATGGAAGAAAAATAATGAAATTAAATATCTGTATGTATGTATGTAGGCTTTATAAATTGTTTACACTCTAATTGCGTACACCCGTTCTTTATTATTTTGCTGCTGAATTATTGCAATGTGTTTAAGCTTCCAAGTCTACTGTCCCATATCAAAACATAGGAAATGGTCATAACACAGCTTACTTGCTTTACTTGCACAACCAGGGCCGGCCCTAACATTTGCGGGGCCCTATGTAAAATGGATTGCGCGCGACCAGTAAGGGTAGGGATAAGGATAATAAGTGAAAATAAAGATTTTGTATTAGAAAATAAATTCGTATTTGCATTACATATTTATTAAATGAAAGCTGACGATGCCGTTTTTTTTATATCACGCGTAGGACTGGCGTTTACCATATTGATTGACACCCCAAAGTGACAATTTTGTCTTTTTAAGGACATTTGTATGAGTTTCAGATTTCCAGGAGCTCGTTCAAAACAAGGAGACCACGGGAACCTTATTATAAATTATAATGGGTTAATTTAATAATTTACACCTAGAATTAGCGCAGGGCTTTTTGAACCTTCGGGGTCTACTGCTGCTTTTTTTGGTTAACCTATAAACCTCGGTAAAACAGAAGTCATGTTCTAGAAATCACCCAATAAAACCTATTCAGCCCAAAGATTACCGCGCATAGACATCCCTTAAAGTGGTAGATAACGTCACATTATCTGGGAAGCATAGTATCAAATGACGCATTGCTTTAAAGAGAGGTTAATGTGTGATCAGGGATAGTCGTGCTTTTGGACATGCCACATGTCTACAAAAATCAGTGTCAACCAGTGATTCTCTCAACCCCTCTATATGGTCTGAGACATGAGTACTTTATAGAAAGCAACTAAGACTTCTTGAACGACTTCACCGAAGACCGCAATACAAACAGCGATATTCTTGCAAAATGGTATGAACTTCTTATAATCCGACAGTCACGTTTTGCAGGGCACCTATTCCGTATGGGGGACGAACATATTTTTGGCAATCTTTTTTTTTAGTAAGCTAAAAGGTTGTTGGACTTACAGAGATGCCTCATAATAAGCTAGCCAGAAAAACCAGTGACTTGGCAGAATTTAAGTCATTGGTTAATATGCATGACTAAATGCATGACGCGTAGGACGTAATCATCTTCTTTTTTGAAGTAACGTATGTATTATATAAGATAAGATAAGAAGATAATAACGCTTTTTTAGAATACTAACGCGATGTTTTTAAGTCTCTTAGAAAAAAATGCGCGATTTTACTTTGTTACACTATAACGTAGAGATTTTGCATCACTTGATGATTCTTACTAAAGCCATAATAATAAAGCTTGTCTTCGAGTCCGAAGATTAGTAAGGAATGCAGTGTTTCCCGTGGCTGCGCAGCCCCAGCTGTGACCTACATATTTTGCCCCATCCATGGCAAGCATAACCATTGTCCGCAGGTAGTCAATTTAGATTTCTTTTCGCCGTCTGCGTTTGTACTCGGCAGTAGATTTTCTTTTGGTCTGAAATGTGTATCCCGCAGCCATCGTGAGGGACCTTCAGCTGTCTCGTTCGGCGGCCTCATACAACCAGCTGCTCTCTTCTATGTCAGCCAAGGAAAGTTGACGCCTAAGCTGGTCTTTGAAGCATTTCCGTGGGGCGCCTCTGTTACATCGACCACCTTTTAGCTCACACAAAAATAAAGACTGCCTTTGGCATACGTTCGTCTCCCATACGGGATACGCGCCCTACCCAGTGCAACTCTCGGACCATAAGAAATTTCTCTATACTGTCCATACCGTCGTTGGAAAGGACATCGCTGTTTGTAGTGCGGTCCTGCCACCGTATATCCATGATGGAGCGCAAGCATCTTTGGTGAAAGCACTCAAGAAGTCTTAGTTTTTTTCTGTAAAGTATCCATGTCTCAGAGCCATAATTAATATATTAATTGAATATTAAATGTCAGAAAGTAACCATTTTAGAAGTTACACTGCAAAGACTTTTTTTCAAGCCTATAATAGCCCAATAGTTTTATGCGAAAGAAGCAATGTAAAACTTTAATACGTGAGCTGTGGTTTTCTATAGGCCTACTGTTGGGGAACTTTCTATTCTAACTGACAGAACGAAAAAGCAACTCTTCGGATTGATAGTCTTTTCGTAATTACAACAATATTCCAAAAATGACTTCGGGTATATATCCTTCCTTAACAAATTATTCATCCGAGCGAGGCTCGGTCACCTGATACTAATCTCTAAATGGATAAATATGTTGTTTTAGTCTAATGCCACAGATGTTGCAATGTTGTTGACATGTTTCAATATTTTTTTTTAGAGATAGTGAAAAAAACAACCAAAAAAAAAAAAAGTTTAAAAAGTTGTAATTATACAGACGAAAGAATTAACAGACTCATCATTGCGCCAGGCCGTTGACTTGCTGTGGGTGAGAAGTGTATAAAAAGACATACTCTCACCACTGTTGATTCATTCATTCAGGTCTAAGCTTTGTATGGTCTTCACTTCTGAAGTTCAAACTTAGCACCTGGAAGTCTGGACGTAGAACTATACTCTCTAGATAGCTATCAATTCGGTGAGTACATTATTCGTAGAAATACATGTAACTCTGTTGAAATAAAGTTTTCATTTGCAAAGAAGATTTTAAATCATTTTATTTAGTCTCTCTTCTCGGTGGCTGAGTGAAGCGTTCTAATTTCGAAATGAAGGGGTCTCTGGTTCGAGTCCTGATAAAGACTGGGATGTTGAATCTTGGTATTTTTAGGGTACCGATGGGTCGGTAATGAGGGACCCCGATAGATCAGGGTATGGGGCCCTTATAGTCTACCCTGACCGAACAAAGCCAGACCGGCTCTCTGGTCCATGCGGCTATGCAACATGCTACATGGACGCCGAGTTAACAGGGATAACTTGGGCGTTCGAGGCTATCAGAGCCCGAATGACCCAACACGAAACTGGTGCCACTACTGTGGTACTAGTAACCGACTCTCGCTCCAGTCTCCTAGTTATGGGTGGCGACTGGGGAGGGTCGCCCGTTATAGAAGAGGCAATCGGCGCCGCAGATAACATCCGCCGAGCTATTAGAGCTGTCGTTTTCATGCAGTGGGCGCCCTCACATTGCGGCGTGAGGGGCAATAAAC